>JAVIAB010000102.1:3891500-4029000 GCA_032433765.1 Megaustenia siamemsis
TTCTAGAACGTAGAGGGAGGGGAGGGGAGAATGGAAATAGAAGAGATAATCGTAACAACAAAGTGGTAAAATAACAATTTTGGAAAAGGAAAAAACATAAAAGAAGAAAAAAGACGCAAGAAGTAAGAGGTAAAAACCTCACAGAGTCAGTATACTGTGTTCATTCGGTCATTAGAAAATATTGACAGGACCGGTCAGCAAATAACATGCTGGATAAAATAACATCATATAAATAGTGCCGGTGATTGACAACAACCTGCTTCCAACTCTCTTTAAAACAAAAGTACAGATAGCTACCGAGAGAAATGTACTCGGAAACACTTTAGCTCAACCTTCCAAACAGCTCTTAATAACAAATATGAACTCATCAAAGTTGACAAATTAGAAAACAGATTCTACGATTATCAGACAATTCAATAAGACCAAGCCAATGTTTTCTTTCAGTTGTATTGCCAGTAACACGTTCAGTGTTTAGCGGCTTCAATGGCCACTGAACGTCACAACAGAGTCGTCTTTTTTTCTAAATGTAAAGAATATAATATAAAAGTATGCGACCGAGTAAACAGAGAACAACCGTGGGAGATGCTAGCAACAACCATGGAGTAAGCTAACATCTAATCAAAGTTATTGAGTTATTGGGTTATTTGCGGGTCATCATCATTGCACTCCGAACATGCCCATAGGGGCTCAGATTCCCTCTTCAGCAATTCCCGCAGTGTCCAGCAAGTGAAGACTCCAGTTCTATGTTGGCTGATAAGTCTTCTTACACGGCCACTAAGTTTCTCATTTCTGGCTGTGCCCATCTTAAATCCCATTTACATCATCCGAAGAAGTGACGTGGATCTGTGTTTGTCGAGTTATGTGCTCTTCCCACATCTCGGAGGGCATTGATGATGTCCGCCCGATCCATTGGTTGCCCGTCCTCAACGACAGCGCAGCTAGACAACCTGTCCGCTATTTCATTTCCCCGTTCTTCCGCATGTCCAGGGACAAAGACAAAGGTGACCTTACGTATTATGGATTTCTGCAACGACTCTACCCATTGCATGCGTACAAAGCCCGCCTCTACTTTTTTTTATCATGCTCATTGAATCACTCAGTATACATGCGTGGATGTAGTCTTGTGACTCTAACCATTTGAATGCCTTGGTCACTGCCATCACCTCCATTGTCATGCTACTCGTGGTCATGACGTATGCACCACTGTCTTCTTTGACTATTCTGCCTGCCGAGCGTGCTGTAAATGCCCATGCACTTCTTTGGTGTCGTCTTACAGATCCGTCTGTATAGATGACTGCATCTTTCTCATCGGTGTTATCGCAGATGAGACCGTTGACCTCAGCATTAACCACGACCGGGTTCTGTTCCCTACTTTTCCTGTCGAGTGTGACAATACACGAGAAAGTCCCCTTGAATGACGTAGGCACTGGTATCCAATCCTTACCAACGCTGATATTGGTAAGCCCACAGACCTGTTTGATGACATCTTCTGCTCGGCCCACCTATGATTTGCCTCTTTTTAGCCTGGCACCTTTCCCCGTGTTGAGCACGTGGTGCAATGGATGCTCTTTATCTGTACTAATCTTCAGGTATGCTCGTGCTCTCTAGATCTTGATTCTGTCATTCATGGTTGGAAAGTCAAGAAGATACCTCATTGCTACACAGGGAGTGTCCCTTGTACATCCAGAATATCATCAGCAAAAGTCATAGTCATTCCCTCCCATCAAGTTGTTGTTCCGTGATCATTATTGTGTACACGTTAAATAGAACTGGTGACAATGGTGAGCCTTGTGGCAGCCCTGGACAAATGGATGTTTGCTCGGAAGACCAACTTCCACATCTGAGTATCACCTTCCTCTGAAACAGTGCCGCGGAGATCCATCTAATGAGGAAGGGGTGCACAGCCAGTTTGAGGAGCATATGCATGAGGTATTCAAATGGTACCATATTGTATGCATCCTCCAGATCTATAGCAGCAGCACATGTCTCCTCTGGTCTGTGGAAGCCTTCAAAGACGTCATAGGCAAAGACTGCCGCATTGAGCTATGTCTCTTTGTTATATCTATAACCTCCGAGCGTGGGTGGGAATGCACGTTTCTGTTCAAGGTGACAGGTGAGAAACAACAGATTAAAAGCTGGTTTATGCACGTGCCAAGCAGAAAGATCAAAACACAACGAGCCTTCAAAAAACATTGAGAGAACACCAAAACCAAAGGCCAACCACGAAAAAGATTGACTAACGGAATATTTAACACACTTGGAAACATAACAGTAGCAGAGTCGATAAAAAGAGCAAAAGAATGTAAATTATGTCTCCCATCGATGCTGAAAGGCAAATGAGGAAGGAAAGAAGAAGTAGAATAGGAAATAAAAATAATATAGTATAATATATAATAATATAATATCTTTTTTGTGCCGTTTGCCAGAATGAAAGAACACAATAGAAACATATATTTCTTGTCATTTCCTCTCTTTCCTCTTGTTTCTTGTGTCAATAGTTAATTTGTTAGTTCCTCAATACAAAACAAACGAGAAATGTAATAGTATCAAGCTGAAACAAGTTTGGACAGAGGAAGTAGTGAAATGAAATATGGAGCATAACACATAAAATTAATAAAAACAAGAAAATGGAAATGTTGAGGATATCATTAATTTTCCTCTCGGCCGAAGAGGGTATGTAGGATGGAAGTCATAGTTTTCCATGATTGACTATTTGCTGCTAGTTCTTGTAGTCCTTGGATTTTACTTAGTCACATGGTTGAGCCTTCCCTAGTAATTGTTTTGTGTAGCGATTCTCTTGGTCTGCCTTGTTTTCTTTTACCAGATGTTTTCCACATGAATCCCTGACGGGGAGTCTTTCTTCATTCATTCTCAGCACATGACCGATGTATCTCCAACACCATCTTCTTATAAAGCTCGACACGTTTTCTTGTTTTGATTCGTCTCTTATCTGTCCGTTTGAAATGTAATCCGCCCAGCTTAAGTTTGAGATCCTACAAAAACATTTGTTTTCATATATATTTAATTTCATATCTAAAGTCTGGGTGGATTTTCAACTTTAACATTCATATTTTAGCACTGGTATCACATCCATATGTTAGCACTGGTATCACATGCATATGTTAGCACTGGTATCACATCCCTATTTTAGCACTGGTATCACATGCATATGTTAGCACTGGTATCACATCCATATTTAAGCACTGGTATCACATTCATATGTTAGCACTCGTATCATATCCATATGTTAGCACTGGTATCACATGCATATGTTAGCACTGGTATCACATGCATATGTTATCACTGGTATCACATCCATATGTTAGCACTGGTATCAGATCCATATGTTAGCACTGGTATCACATTCATATGTTAGCACTGGTATCACATCCATATGTTAGCACTGGCATCACATCCATATGTTAGCACTGGTATCACACAGAAGTTGAACACTCGAAGTTTTGTTCGTTTACTAACAACTTTGGATCTCCAGATGTTCGTCAGTTTGTTGAAAGCTTTCCATGCTAGTGCGATGTGTGTCATGATTTCTGATGTCATGTCTCTATTTCATGCTAGTGCGATGTGTGTCATGAATTCTGATGGTATGTCTCTATTTCATGATAGTGAGATGCGTGTCATGATTTCTGATGTCATGTCCCTATTTGATACTAGTGCAATGTGTGTATTGATTTTTGATGGCATGTCCCTATTTGATGCTAGTGCAATGTGTGTCATGATTTCTGATGTCATGTCCCTATTTGATGCTAGTGCAATGTGTGTCATGATTTCTGATGTCATGTCCCTATTTGATACTAGTGCAATGTGTGTCATGATTTCAGATGTCATGTCCCTATTTGATACTAGTGCAATGTGTGTCATGATTTCTGATCTCATGTCCCGATTTGATGCTATTGCGATGTGTGTCATGATTTCTGATGTCATGTCCCTATTTGATACTAGTGCAATGTGTGTCATGATTTCAGATGTCATGTCCCTATTTAATGCTAGTGCAATGTGTGTCATGATTTCTGATGTCATGTCCCTATTTGATACTAGTGCAATGTGTGTCATGATTTCTGATGTCATGTCCCTATTTGATACTAGTGCAATGTGTGTCATGATTTCTGATGCCATATCCCTATTTGATGCTAGTGGGATGCGTGTCATGATTTCTGATGCCATATCCCTATTTGATGCTAGTGCGATGCATGTCATGATTTCTGATGCCATATCCCTATTTGATGCTAGTGCGATGCATGTCATGATTTCTGATGTCATGTCCCTATTTGATGTTAGTGCAATGTGTGTCATGATTTCTGATGCCATATCCCTATTTGATGCTAGTGCGATGCATGTCATGATTTCTGATGCCATATCCCTATTTGATGCTAGTGCGATGCGTGTCATGATTTCTGATGCCATATCCCTATTTGATACTAGTGCGATGCATGTCATGATTTCTGATGCCATATCCCTATTTGATGCTAGTGCGATGCATGTCATGATTTCTGATGTCATGTCCCTATTTGATGCTAGTGCGATGCGTGTCATGATTTCTGATGCCATGTCCCTATTTGATACTAGTGCAATGTGTGTCATGATTTCTGATGCCATATCCCTATTTGATGCTAGTGCAATGTGTGTCATGATTTCTGATGTCATGTCCCTATTTGATGCTAGTGCGATGCATGTCATGATTTCTGATTTCATGTCCCTATTTGATGCTAGTGCGATGCGTGTCATGATTTCTGATGTCATGTCCCTATTTGATACTAGTGCGATGCGTGTCATGATTTCTGATGTCATGTCTTCATCTCTGGACATTTTACCGTCTAAGTAAATCCAATATGTAACGTTGCGTATCATATTATTGTTAATTGTAATATCAGAGACTTTGTTGGTAGAGTCTGGAGTTTCTGTTTTGATGGAGCTTATATGGAGACCTATTTGACCAGAAATAATTGTGAAGTTGTTTTTTTTCATCGTCGGTGATTGGTAAGAGTCAAAAAATCAAATTCATCAGAATAATAGCATATGATTAATGAGAATCATCAAGAAATAAAATTGATGAAAATAAGAAAGAAATACAATTGATGAAAATAAGGAAGAAATAAATTGATGAAAATAATCAAGAAATAAAATTGATGAAAATAAGCAAGAAATAAAATTGATGAAAATAAGCAAGAAATAAAATTGATGAAAATAAGCAAGAAATAAATTTGATCAGAATAATCAAGAAATAAAATTAATGAGAATAAAGAAGAAAAAAATTGATGAGAATAACTAAGAAATAAAATTGATGATAATAATTAAAAATAAAAATTATGAGAATAATCAAGAAATAAAAATTATGAGATTAATCAACAAATACAATTGATGAGAATGCCAAATAGAATTTGGGATTATACGAAAATAAAAGAATTTATGAAAATGACAAGCAAATAGAATAATTTAAAAAAAAACAAATGAGAATTACAAACAAACGTAATTTTTTTTTAAATATCTTATAGAATATATAGAACAGTAAACAAATATAATTTATGATAACAAAAACATAATTTATGAGATTAACAACAAAATGTGTAAAAAAAATAACAAACAAATTTAATTTCAGGGAGTAACACACAAATAGATTTTATGAGATAAGTGAATTCGTCAGTGTAGTAACATAACTTAAGAGAATTCCAAACAAAAAGAATTTACTTGAGAAACAAGGGATTAAGGTTACAAACAAGAAAGAAATGTTAAATATCTGGGAACAACACTCTCTGAAGATGATAAAATCGGTAACGAATTAAACAGCTGATGCAGCAAGACAAACCAAATATCGGAACAGCTTATACAGAGTATATTCATTTCCACATTGTGCTACCAATGCCAAACATGGACACTTACGTCTAAGCATGAAAGAAAGCTTGTCACCACAGAGATGAGATGTCTGAGAAAAGTGCTTGGAGTGACCAGAAAAGACAGAATCAGAAATAATATTATAAGAGAAAGAGTAGACATTGAGCCAGTCCTAAGCTACATACAGAAACAATAAATAAACTGGTTTGTCTATCTAGAAAGAATGTCGCCTGATCCCTTACCATACACAGCTTATATTAAAAGAGGAGAAGGGAGAAGAGCAAGAGGCAGACTCAGAGTAAGATGGACAGACAACATCAAAGAAACGCTACAACAACATCAACTGACAATGATTGAAGCCGCCAAAAGGACGAGAACCAGAACTTTGTATCTCCCTCGACGAATAAAGAAAAAAAGAAAGAAAGAAAGAAAGAAAGAACGAGAATAACAAACAAATAATTTATTTGAGAATAACATACTATCCAAATAAGAAAGAGAATAAATAGTTAAGTGTCCTGTAAGTTTGTTTTCCTGATGTTCATAATAAAATGTAAAAAAAAAAATTTCAAACCAGAAAATGTATCTCTTACCTTGTCTCTCTCTTTCTCTCTCCTTCTCTCTGTCTCTCTTAAACTCCAAAGTTAAAACAATAACAAAATCACAACTTAGCCGAACACTCTAATAATAACATCAAAAACAAAATCACAACTTAGCCGAACACTCTAATAATAACATGAAAAACAAAATCATAACTTAGCCGAACACTCTAATAATAACATGAAAAACAAAATCATAACTTAGCCGAACACTCTAATAATAACATGGAAAACAAAATCATAACTTCACCGAACACTCTAATAATAACATGAAAAACAAAATCATAACTTCACCGAACACTCTAATAATAACATGAAAAACAAATCATAACTTCACCGAACACTCTAATAATAACATGAAAAACAAAATCAGAACTTCACCGAACACTCTAATAATACATGAAAAACAAAATCAGAACTTCACCGAACACTCTAATAATAACATGAAAACAAAATCATAACTTCACCGAACACTCTAATAATAACATGAAAAACAAAATCATAACTTCACCGAACACTCTAATAATAACAAGAAAAACAAAATCACAACTTAGCCGAACACTCTAATAATAACAACCAAAACTAAGATAAATAAACTCAGCCGAAACTAAATTCCTTTCAGCTGGGACATTTCCAAACACGTTTTGGGGGCCTCGTTTTAAACGTGCATTATTAAGTAGGAGCGACGCATTTTAATTCTTGATCGCTTGCGAATTAAAGCAGTTTGTTTAAGGCACTGTTGTACCTCCGTGTGTTATCAATCAATCAGAGCTCTGCAATTTATCCGGACATTCGATAACTGTGAATATGTAAAATGTCAGTTTAAGTTTGATATTTAAAAAAATATGGAATTCGTTGGTTGGCGTTTTAAGATGTTTCTTCTCCAGGATTTGCTAATGTGGCGACATATTTTTTTTTTTTTAAAACGGCTATCTGCACAGCTGCTTGAAGTATTACTAAATAGTGATATTTTAGGTCTACCTAATGTCATTAAAGGTGAGCCGCGATAGTTCAGTGGTTAGTGAACTGGATTACAAAGGACACCGAACCCTAGGGTTAGATACCAACCGACGGCTTCCGGGTTCACCCAGCCTTAAATGGGTACCGGATTTTGTTTCTGGGAAATTAAAGCAGCACGGGAGTAATACCGACCACTTTACCCCAAAAATCATGTGCTGGAGGTCTGTAAAATATAGGGTTACTAACACCCTATTGCCTATACGCCACTTGGCGTGACGAGGGTACTTTACTTTACTTTTTTAAAATGTCATTAAAATAGCATTTCAGAAAATGAAAAACATCTTATGCAACAATTCTATGTCAATAGAAGTGAGAAAGATAGTTCATCGGTGCTATATATAACCAATTCTGACCTGAGGAAGCGAATCATGGACAGTAGACAAACAAATGAAAAGACGATTAGAGGTCACAGAGATGGGATTTCTCAGAAGAATGTTGAAAGTTCCCTGGACAGCTAAAAAGACTAATGAAGAAATTCTCAAAGAGTTTATGTTATGTTATGTTGTGTTATGTTTACATTGTGAAGGTTAGCATATACTCTTGATCTATCTTCTCATATTCTATTTTTATTTAATTTCCAAATCGCTTTCGTTACCATTTGTCTGCATTTGTTTTGTAGATCCTTTCTGGTTGACTATCAGCACCAACTCTCATCCGTTAGTACCAGCACTTCCATATTTGTTCATTACCGATTCTCTCTTTTCTGGTCACTTCAAGAGATGAGATGTCTGAGAAAAATGCATGGAGTGACCAGAAAAGACAGAATCAGAAATTATATTATAAGAGAAAGAGTAGACATTGAACCAATCCTAAGCTACACACAGAAACAACAAATAAACTGGTTTGTCCATCTAGAAAAAATGTCATGTGATTGATTACCATACAAAGCTTATATTAAAAGAGGAGAAGGGAGAAGAGCAAGAGGCAGACCCAGAGTAAGATAGATAGACAACATAAAACAAACGCTACGAGAACATCAATTGACAATGAGTGAAGTTACCAAAAGGGAGAGAACCAGATCTAACTCCCTCAGCACCTTAACTGAGAAACCAAAACAATTTAAACAAAAGAACAACTTAAACAAAAGAACAACTTAACAAAAGAACAACTTTACAAAAGAACAACTTAAACAAAAGAACAACTTAACAAAAGAACAACTTAAACAAAAGAACAAATTAAACAAAAGAACAACTTAACAAATGAACAACTTAACAAAAGAACAACTTCAACAAAAGAACAACTTAAACAAAAGAACAACTTAACAAAAGAACAACTTAAACAAAAGAACAACTTAAACAAAAGAACAACTTAACAAAAGAACAACTTAAACAAAAGAACAACTTAACAAAAGAACAACTTAACAAAAGAACAACTTCAACAAAAGAACAACTTAAACAAAAGAACAACTTAACAAAAGAACAACTTAAACAAAAGAACAACTTAACAAAAGAACAACTTAACAAAGAACAACTTAAACAAAAGAACAACTTAACAAAAGAACAACTTAACAAAAGAACAACTTAAACAAAAGAACAACTTAAACAAAAGAACAACTTAACAAAAGAACAACTTAACAAAAGAACAACTTAAACAAAAGAACATCTTAACAAAAGAACAACTTAACAAAAGAACAACTTAACAAAAGAACAACTTAAACAAAAGAACAACTTAACAAAAGAACAACTTAAACAAAAGAACAACTTAACAAAAGAACAACTTAAACAAAAGAACAACTTAACAAAGAACAACTTAAACAAAAGAACAACTTAAACAAAAGAACAACTTAACAAAAGAACAACTTAAACAAAGAACAACTTAACAAAAGAACAACTTAACAAAAGAACAACTTAAACAAAAGAACAATTTAAACAAAAGAATAACTTAACAACAGAACAACTTAACAAAAGAACAACTTAACAAAAGAAAGAAAGAAACAATGAAAGTTCATTTCCTGAAAGGCATTTGAGGCTAGGGCTATGTCCGGTCCAAGGCAGCACATAAGACAATTCATCATCATCATCATCATCAGCATCATCATCATCATCATCGAGTGCCGTCTCCGCAACGAAGGTTGGCTACCATGGAGCGCCATTCCACTCTCTTTCTTGCTTTCATGGTGCAGATTGTCATAGGTTGACTTGTCCATCTTTTGATGTTACTCGTCCATGTTAGTCTTGGTCTGCCTCTGCCTCTTTTACCTTGTATTTTCCCTTCCAATATTACTTTTATTAGGCTGTTGTGTCTTTTAACATGGCTCAAAAATTTCATTTGTCTTGCTCTAATTGTGTTTAGTAGTTCTCTTTTCATTTTTAGTTGTTTTAAACTTCATCGTTTGTTTTCTTTTCTTTCCATCCAACTCTACCTATTCTTCTACAAATCCACATTTCAAAGGCTTCAATTTCTGTTCTGTTTTCTTGTCTAATGTCCATGTTTTTGCACCATATAAGAATATTGAGAAGATGTAACATTTTGCTATTCTTAGTTTTAGCCCTGGAGTTATTTGTTTTGATGTTAGTATATTTTTCATGGCATTAAAATTGCTTTCGCCATACCTATTCTTTTGTTTATTTCAGTTTTGCATTTTCCATCACTGGTTATAGTATGTCCCAGGTAGTTGTAGCTCTTAACTGTCTCCACGTCTATTCCTTCAATTTTGATATTTGACAAATATAAGACAAATATAAACGACAAAAAAGAAATGGACAATTTGTTGCTGTTATCTTATACCACTACACTACAAAGATATGTGAAATGTTCAACATTTTTGTTGTAGCTCTTAGGTGAGCTTTGCTTGTGTACTTTTAGTAAGTCTTCACTTGTGTTTTTGGTTATTTTGATCTGCCGACTCATTGTTCATTTCAAACGGAGATGTTGATCTCTCCGTCGGACTTGTATGGGACAAAACAAGGCTAGGCGTATTATTAAGCGATTATTTGACGATAAATATCTGGCAGCGGGCAATGTTTAGATCTAGCAGGGTGGGAAGGAACTGGGAGTTTACATTTCAACTTTTGAAGCAGAAAGATCGGATTAAGGGCCCAGGCGACTTCTCCAAGGAACAACAAATAATGGTGCCCTTAGGGTCTTCAACTATTTAGTTACAGACATTAAGATCACGGCCTGGAGTGAAATAAGCAGACAATTGGTGAAATAAGACATGTAAATTAAGACACCCACCACGTATGTATATAGGCTGCTTCTGCTACATTTAATCAGTCAGTAAGTTAGTCATTTAGGTTTTTACTCGAGTAATTATTAAGTTGGTCAGTTAGTTAGCTAGATAGTTGTTCTAATAGTTAATCATTTAATCTTTCATTCGGATAATTACTCAGTCGGTCGGTCAGTTAGTTAGATAGTTGTTCTAATAGTTAATCATTTAATCTTTTATTCGGATAATTACTCAGTCGGTCAGTTAGTTAGCTAGATAGTGTTGTTCTAATAGTTAATCATTTAAGCTATTACTCGAGTAATTACTCAGTTGGTCAGTTAGTTAGCTAGATAGTGTTGTTCTAATAGTTAATCATTTAAGCTATTACTCGAGTAATTACTCAGTTGGTCAGTTAGTTAGCTAGATAGTGTTGTTCTAATAGTTAATCATTTAAGCTATTACTCGAGTAATTACTCAGTTGGTCAGTTAGTTAGCTAGATAGTGTTGTTCTAATAGTTAAACATTTAAGCTATTACTCAAGTAATTACTCAGTTGGTCAGTTAGTTAGCTAGATAGTGTTGTTCTAATAGTTAATCATTTAAGCTATTACTCGAGTAATTACTCAGTTGGTCAGTTAGTTAGCTAGATAGTGTTGTTCTAATAGTTAATCATTTAAGCTATTACTCGAGTAATTACTCAGTTGGTCAGTTAGTTAGCTAGATAGTTATTCTAATAGTTAATCATTTAAGCTATTACTCGAGTAATTTACTCAGTTGGTCAGTTAGTTAGCTAGATAGTTATTCTAATAGTTAATCATTTAAGCTATTACTCGAGTAATTACTCAGTTGGTCAGTTAGTTAGCTAGATAGTTATTCTAATAGTTAGTCATTTAAGCTATTACTCGAGTAATTTACTCAGTTGGTCAGTTAGTTAGCTAGATAGTTATTCTAATAGTTAGTCATTTAAGCTATTACTCGGGTTATTATTCGGTCAGTTAGTTTTAGTTAGCTAGATGGTTGTTCTACTAGTTAGTCATTTAAGCTATTACTCGGGTATTTACTCAGTTGGTCAGTTAGTTGGCTAGATGGTTTGTTCTATTAGTTAGTCATTTAAGCTATTACTCGGGTAATTACTCAGTTGGTCAGTTAGTTAGCTAGATGGTTGTTCTAATTGTTAGCGGCTCATAATATTGCTAGTTTGTTAGTAAATTCGTTGTTTTGTTTCATCTTTGAGCATTTTGTTAGTTGTTGCATTGTTTGGGTAATTTCTTTTCTTGGTTGGTTAATTATTTGATTTATTGGTGCCTGGTTGGTTAATTATTTGATTTATTGGTGCCTGGTTGGTTAATTATTTGATTTATTGGTGCCTGGTTGGTTAATTATTTGATTTATTGGTGCCTGGTTTGTTAATTATTTGATTTATTGGTGCCTGGTTGGTTAATTATTTGATTTATTGGTGCCTGGTTTGTTAATTATTTGATTTATTGGTGCCTGGTTGGTTAATTATTTGATTTATTGGTGCCTGGTTGGTTAATTATTTGATTTACTGGTGCCTGGTTTGTTAATTATTTGATTTATTGGTGCCTGGTTGGTTAATTATTTGATTTATTGGTGCCTGGTTTGTTAATTATTTGATTTATTGGTGCCTGGTTGGTTAATTATTTGATTTATTGGTGCCTGGTTGGTTAATTATTTGATTTACTGGTGCCTGGTTGGTTAATTATTTAATTTATTGGTGCCTGGTTGGTTAATTATTTAATTTATTGGTGCCTGGTTTGTTAATTTTTGGGTTTATTGGTGCCTGGTTTTTTAATTATTTGGTTTATTGGTGCCTGGTTGGTTAATTATTTAATTTATTGGTGCCTGGTTTGTTAATTATTTGATTTATTGGTGCCTGGTTTGTTAATTTTTGGGTTTATTGGTGCCTGGTTTTTTAATTAGTTGGTTTATTGATGTCTGGTTGGTTAATTATTTGATTTATTGGTGCCTGGTTGGTTAATTATTTGGTTTATTGGTGCCTGGTTGGTTAATTATTTGGTTTATTGGTGTCTGGTTGGTTAATTATTTGATTTATTGGTGCCTGGTTTGTTAATTATTTGATTTATTGGTGCCTGGTTTGTTAATTATTTGATTTATTGGTGCTTCGTTGCCGGTCTATTTGGATAGAAAAAATAAATGATAAGGAAGTAAATTATGATGATAATGATGACGGCGACAGCGATAATGAGTATGATAAGAAAAAAGAAAAAGACAAGGACTTCAAAAATGAAAAAAACATGAGAAACAAAAGAGATGAGAAGAAAGAAACATGCAGAGAAAGAGGAAAGAAAGAAGAAGAATCAGAAAATGAGCAATACGTAAAGATGAAAGAATAGAATTTAAAAAATTGATAAATGCTATTTTTGATATCACAAGATATTGTAAATGTGACTCAGTGGACAAACATTACTAACAAAGAACGAAGGAAAACGGATATAATGAGTCGGTCCAAGTAGTGAATGGGGAAAGTTGAAAGCGAACCTTTCTAAATATTGTTTACAATGTTAGATTAAACCAAAAGTACAATGAAAGTAGACCATCTAAGAGCAGAATCCCCCTACAGAAAAGACAATCTGCTGCCTTGCAGAAAGATTGGGGACAATCAAAGGATAAGGAAAGCAAACCTGAAAAAATGCTGGCTGAAATCGGATGCACTGAGCCACAGGCGCAGAACACAGTGCAATGTATTAAGGGTGTTCAGTCAGAGTGGATCTGGCGGACTCTAAATGTGACGTTCTGTCTGTGGGGGCGATCAACGCACTTAACCTGACAGCTGACTTCATGTGGGTGTCTGGAATCCTACTCTGACTGAGTCCTGATCGCAGAGAGAGAAAGAGAGAAAGACAATGAAAGAAAAGGAAAAAATGTAAAGAGCCCCGTCACGCCAAGTGACCTATAGGGAATACGGTGTTAGTGATGATAATTTGTATAGACTTTCGGCACATGATTTTTGGGGTAATGTGGTCAGTATTACGCCCGTGCCGCTTCACTTTCCCAGAAAAAATCCAGTCCTCATTTAAGGCTGGGTGAACCAGGAAGCTGTCGATAAGGATCGAACCTGTCCTCTTGTCCTTTGTAGTCTAGTTCACTAACCACTGGGTTATCGCGGCTGCCATTAAAGTAAATAAATAAAATAATTTTCAAGGGTTAATGCAATACATTTTAACCTAAACATGTTTAGAAATCATGGACAGTGAGAAATAAAGAAAATAAAATTCAATATTCGACAACACACACAGCCTGTACTGTAAACAAATAAACCGCAAAAAAAATGTCACAGCGGACAAGTCAAAGACATTTCATTAGTGGATGATTATGCAGAATAAAAAGATGGAAATTGCATGACAAAATCACAAACATAGAATTATAGAATAGTACTAGTAAGATATCAGTGGATAAAGAGATACAGCGAAGACGAAGCGCTGGATAGGACAAACACTGTGTAAGCCAACTAAGAGTATTACACAACAGGCCCTTTTTCTTAAATCCCCTAAAGAAAAAGACAAAGAGAAAGATGAAAATATTCTTGGAGAAGACAGATGGAGGTAGAGATGAAGATGATGGGAAGACAGGAAATGAATTTAAAAGAATGGCAAGAAATAGAACAGCTTGGAAAGTGTTTATTGACCACCTATACTCCACAGGGAGCTGAAAGTGTTTGTTGAAGACCTATACTCCAGCTGGAGCTGAAAGTGTTTGTTGAAAACCTAGGCTACGTAGGATGCTGAATGTGTTTGTTGAAGACCTATACTCCACAGGGAGCTGGAAGTGTTTGTTGAAGACTTATACTCCACAGGGAGCTGAAAGTGTTTGTAGAAGACCTATACTCCACAGGGAGCTGAAAGTGTTTGTAGAAGACCTATACTCCAGCTGGAGCTGAAAGTGTTTGTTGAAAACCTAGGCTACGTAGGATGCTGAATGTGTTTGTTGAAGACCTATACTCCACAGGGAGCTGGAAGTGTTTGTTGAAGACTTATACTCCACAGGGAGCTGAAAGTGTATGTTGAAGACCTATACTCCACAGGGAGCTGAAAGTGTTTGTAGAAGACCTATACTCCACAGGGAGCTGAAAAGTAGAAAAGACACAAAGTAATTTTAAATCGATTTTTGAGCATGTTAAACAATTTGTTTTCTTCCTTTTCACAAACAGATCCCCCCATCAGCAAATTTATGTTAAATAATAATAATAATAATAATAATATGGTTGGGGGACTGGTTAGTCTCGAGGCAAGACGCCGGCCTCGAGACAGAGAGGCTGTGGGTTCAAATCCCTGCTATACCGGTTGGAATTTTTATTTATGATTTCTCTCTACAGCAACCATCCCTGTCTCAGCAGCGAGGCCCGGCTTGAAACGTCAATTACTCATCGACGGAAAAAATATGAGTACCTCCGAAGTCGGGGTTATGTGCCTGTGCGGTGAGGGACCCCTGTGCACACAGCTGCCAGTGAAAAAATGGATTATCGCGCAAAATTCAGTTCCTAGTTTCTAGGGACTTCGTCAGAGGTAAAGGCTGGCGAACGAAGAAGAAAAGAAAATAGAAGCATAACGATATTAATAATAACGATAATAATAGTAACGATAATAATAATAATAACGATAATAATAATAACAATAATAATAATAGCGATATTAATAATACATTTCTCATCCAGATTGTTAAAAAACGTATAACAGCAGAAGAAAAAAACAAAAACAATTTCAACTCTTATTTCTCAAGCATCGTATCAGTATAAAACGTATTTGGGCTAATAGAGAAATATAAAGTTTTAACCAAAATTCTAAGCAATTTTCAGCTCGTTTTCTTAACAAAATAGTTTTAGTCTTACAGTCATTATCGTCATCATTATTAACAGCTGGCGTAGGCGATCATGTCCATCCACAAACTTCTATCTACAGTGCATCGTATCAGTTCTGTTGTTGACCGCTTTCCATGCCATGACACCAAGCTTTACAACTTTCCTCTTCTCATGTTGTGCCCGAAAAAATGTCGATTGTTTCGTTGTGATGTTTTTTTATTTGCTAATGTTTTTGTGTTGGCCTCTTTGAGAATGTCCTCATTGGTCTTTTTTCAGCTGCCCAATGAACTTTCAACATTCTTCTGAGAAATCCCATCTCTGTTGCTTCTAATCGTCTTTTTATTTTTTATTTTTTTTTTTTTGTCTATTGTTCATAATTAACTTCCAGAGGTCAGAAGTGGTTCTATTTAGCACGGATGAACTCTCTTTTTTTTCTATTGATATAGACGTGTAGCATACGACATTTTTTCATTTTCTGAAATGCTTTTTTTTTACCTGAACTATTCTGATTTTTAACAAACGAGGAAATTAGAGAAATCGCCAATCAACCTCTTATATCTTCAGTAATAAAGAAAAGACGATGGTCATACGTTGGACATGTGATGAGAAGAGATAATAACCGAATAGCAAAGCAAGCCCTCATATGGGAAACAACAGGTAAAAGAAAAAGAGGAAGACCCAGGGAGACACTGAGAAGAACATTGATGAGAGAGGCAAGAGCAGCAGGAATCGGCTCCCTCAATGAGATAGAACTACTTGCACAGAACAGAGACAGATGGCGAGATTTGATAAAATATCTTTAAAAGAAAACTGCTAGAACAAAAAATTCATATAGGAGAAGGTGTATCTTGGTCTACGCCCTATGGGCCGGTTACGGCTCGAAAGGTCAATAGATAGATAGATTCTGATTTTTATTTCTGTGGTGCATCTTCCATCAGATGTTATTATTATGCCCAAGTATTAAACACGTTGCACTTGTTTCAGATTTGTCCTGTTTATATTTAGTCTCACAATGAACTGTTAGGGTGCAGATTTTACTGCGATCAAGAAACAAACGCAATTTTACATTTACAGTAATATCCCATATATTCGATCAATGTTTATAGATTCATCATCATCATCAAGTACCGGGCCTGCTGGTGTAGGTGAACATGTCTCTCCACAACTTTCGATCTCGACAGTTATTTATCATTTCCTCTGTTGACCTTCTGCCAAGCCATTCTCTTAATTAAGCTGTCTGGTATTTTTTCTCTTTGCTTCCCTCTATCTCCACGTCCCTCAATTTTCCCAGTTGTTACAATATATTCCAGCTGTTCTCTTCTCATTACATGGCCAAAAAATGATTATTGTTTCATCCTAATATTGGATATTAGCTCTCTTTTTGCTTTGGCCTCTTTCGGAACGTTTTCGTTACTCTTCTTAGCTGTCCATGGTATTCTCAACATTCTTCTGTAAAACCACATTTCTACAGCCTCCATTGATTTTCTTGTCTGTTGTCCTATTGTCTATGATTCACATTCATATGTTAAGACTGTCTATACATAACATTTAATAACTCTTTTTCTTGTTTTTATTGTCAAAAATGGATTGCATAGTATCTTCCTCATTTTTTGGAAAGCTGCTTTTGTCTGAGCCATTCTGCATCTCACCTCTTTTGTACATCTTCCGTCTGAGGTTAACAATGTTCCCAAATATTTAAATTCATTGTCTTTTTCTTTGTTGTTACCATTACTTCTGTCTTTTTGCTATTAACGCTGAGTCCTTTATTTTTGCTTTCTTTCCCTATATAAGTAAAGTACCCCGTCACGCCAAGTGGCGTACTGGGAATATGGTGTTAGTGACCATAAATTTCACAGACCTTCAGCACATGATTTTTGGGGTAATGTGGTCGGTATTACACCCGTGCCGCTTTACTTTCCCAGAAAAATCCAATACCCATTAAAGCTGGGTGAACCGGGAGCCGTCAGTTGGGTTATTCGTAGTTTATCATCATTGGACTCCGAAAATGTTCATAGGTGATTATATCCCCTCTGAGCATGCCCCGGCAGCGACTGACGACTCTAGTTCTGTGCTTCTAAGCCTTTACTTTCTGAATCAGCTAATTGCGATTATCTTTCTCATCTACGGAATATCCATGCAGATTATCTACATTTTCTTGTCAAGTCGCACATTTATGCTTAGTATTTTTTTTCATAATATGGTCAGCATTACGCCAGAACTGCCTTACCCATTAAAAAAAAAATGTGATTTCCTTTTCAATCTTGGTAAATTTAGAAAACGTTTGTCGGGATCGAGTCCAAATATGTGTCCACAGGAAACCAGTTCACTAAATACTGCTGTGTTGTATTTTAATGCTGTCCCAGTTCACTAACTACTGCTGTGTTGTATTTTAATGCTGTCCCAGTTCACTAAATACTGTTGTGTTGTATTTTAATGCTGTCCCAGTTCACTAACTACTGCTGTGTTGTATTTTAATGCTGTCCCAGTTCACTAAATACTGCTGTGTTGTATTTTAATTCTGACCCAGTTCACTAACTACTGCTGTGTTGTATTTTAATTCTGACCCAGTTCACTAACTACTGCTGTGTTGTATTTTAATTCTGTCCCAATTCACTAACTACTGCTGTATCGTATCTGAAGTCTGCCCCAGTTCACTAACTACTGCTGTATCGTATCTCAAGTCTGCCCCAGTTCACTAACTACTGCTGTATCGTATCTCAATTCTGTCCCAGTTCACTAACTACTGCTGTATCGTATCTCAATTCTGCCCCAGTTCACTAACTACTGCTGTATCGTATCTCAATTCTGTCCCAGTTCACTAACTACTGCTGTATCGTATCTCATTTATGTCCAGGAATAATACTAAAGGTTTTCTTCACAATCACAGAAAGAATGACATGAGAAGAAACACTACAACAAAACAAACTGACAATTATTGAAACAATCCAAAAGGGAGCGAACCAGAACTTTGTATCTCCCTCGATACCCGAACGGGTACAAGAGGAAGTGGAGAAGAAAGAAAGAAAGAAAGAAAGAAAGAAAGAAAGAAAGAAGAAAGAAAGAAAGAAAGAAAGAAAGAAAGAATGAAAGAAAGAAAGACAGAAAAACGACAGTCCCCTTTGTTTAAAATGTATGTGTTATCTCACCATCATCTTCTTCGTCGCTATCATCTACCTAACCCACGTTAAAACGTAACTCTCATGACAGCTACTAGAAAGTATTCTCTTCCCTGCGAGAGATGCCCAGTGTCTTGCTGCTACCATGCCCAATTCATCTCTACATCTTGTGCCAACCTCCCTCCCCCCCCCCCCCCCCCTTCCTTTTAAGCCCTTATGTCACGGCATGTCAGCAAAATATTTAAACATTTTTCTCCCTTACTTATATCCACGGTAATATTCTAGCAAAAAAGGCAAGTAACTTAATCTAGTCTTCGGATGGTTCTTCGATAGTTATCTCCCATCATGTGATTCACATACAAACGATATTGTATATATGTATATATTATTTTTTGGTGGCTTTGTTCATGATAATATAACTTTTATTTGCAAAGTGACGATTGTGTCCCCGTTTATGAGTTTGTGAAATGGCGTTAACAGTTAGTTTGGTCAATTCCTATTTGTGTCTGCATCTCTTTGTTGTGGATATCCGAGCTGTGTGATGGGTTTAGATGTGGCTTTTGAATTGTGAATGTTCTTGTCAGGATCTGGTTTAAGATTACTCGGAAGAACGGTATGTGGTAATATCTGATTTACAGATCCAGAATGATGTTGCTAGACGAATGTCTGGGGCGTCCGAGCGATCTTCTTGACAAGGGACGAAACTCTAGACAGGCAGTGTGTACCCATACATTGCACGGCTGTTTGTCATTGATACTTTAGATAAATACTTTGTGTCATTCCAGGAAGATAAAATACATAGGCTTCTTCTATTATACGGTCAAAGTGATTAGGTTTGGGGAAAAGGGGGGGGGGAGAGAGAGAGAGAGATTGGGCCTGGGTAGTCTAAAGGTACTTCTTCTTCTAGAGCACCTATATATTCGCCCGGTGTGCAGTGATTGCTTGCGTTCGCCCGACTAAATGAGTGTACCTCTTCATCATCCGCCCTTAAAAGGACGTTAAGTGGGCGTGTCTGCGTTGTGTTGTGGTTTACAGTATAACTGTGATATTTGCGCCTTTCGGCCCAACACATCAGACTTCAGCATGGCCCAGTGTGCAGTGATGACAATCCTAACATCAAACAAACATCCATTAGAAAGAAAAGTCTTATCCTATAATTAAAACCCGTTTGTGGTTAAACATTGAATATTGCATCCCCCGAAATTCTCGGATGTGCCAGTCTTTGATCCTTTTTTTTACATGAAATAGCAGCTAACATCTTATCATTCAAACAGAAATATTTAGTTCAATTTAACCATTTAAAGGAAGCCACGATAGCTCAGTCGTTAGTGAGCTGGACCATACAGGACAAAAGGTCGGGTTCGATCCTGATCGATGACTTCCGGGTTCACGCAGCCGTAAATGGGTACCGGTTTTTTTCTGGGAAGTAAAGCGACACGGTCGTAATACCGACCACATTACCCCAAAAATCATGTTCCGAAGGTCTGTAAAATGTATGGTCACTAACACCATATTCCCTGTACGCCATTTGGCGTGACGGGGGCACTTTACTTTTTTTCTTCTTTTTTTTTTTTTTTTTGAACAGTTATCCACTTTGTGTGTGTTCTCGCAACTGAAATAACTGAAACACAATTTCAGTTGTAAGAGTGAGTAGAATGTTCTAGACTCAGGACATCCTAATCCATTAACTCTTTCAGTACGGAAGGCTTTTATCAATTTAGTGGTATGTTCTACAGGATTGCCCCCAGTACACAGACCTGAGAAGAGCAATGTGGTCCACGCCCACCTCCCTGGAAGAGAAACTATATGGGGCAATCGAATCACTTAAACAGACGGCTGCCTTCATGAGAGTCTGGAATCCTACTCTGATTGAGTCTTGATCGCAGAGAAAAGAGAGAGAGGGGGGGATTTTAGCGGTAGAGATTTCACAGATAAAATGTGGCATGTTTTTAAATATTAATCTACATGTTTATATTTATCTAACAATTAACATATTATATATGAATTAGGCGGCGGGAACCATTGAAGTCTATGCATGAAAAGTGTCCCTTGTTGCAGTTTCCTCATATTCCAAGTCCGGCTTGTTGCAGGAGCTACTGAGTTAAGTGCTCTGTGCACACCATGAGCTGTGTGTCTCATCCGTTTTTGATCATGTTTCGATATTCCAATTGTTTACGATGAATGATGATATCGTATGACAGGGAACAGTTCGCTGTGTTCACTTTCTGCGCAGTTTCGCCTTATGTCTTTTGGCGTGTGCTGAGACTGCTACGATGGGGACTACAGTTACCTTTCCTTGTTTGGAAAACGAGATATTAATTCGGATGATTACGCAGGCACGGGAGGTTGAGCAATTATGGATTTTAATTCGTTTGCGATGATACCGGGGCCTTCCATAACCAAATATGAATTTTTAGATAATTAAACAAGGAATTATATTTCACCAATACCAAGATGATACAAGACATGTAAAAAAAAATGGTTTTATGACGGTTTATACTAATAAAATGGGGGACTGGTTGGTCTCGAGGCAAGACGCCGCCCTCGAGACAGAGAGACTGTGGGTTCAAATCCCGGTTGGGATATTTATTTATGATTTCTCTCTGCGGCAACCACCCCTAGTCTCAGAAGCGAGGCCCGGCTTGAAACGTCAGTTACTCATCGACGGAGAAAATATGAGTACCTCCGAAGTCGGAGTTATCTGTCTATGCGGCGAGGGACTCCTGTACACACGGCTGCTATGGAAAAATGGATTAACACGCAAAATTCAGTTCCTAGTCTCTAGGGACTTTCTTCAGAGGTCAAAGCTGGCGACCGAAAAAAAAAAAAACAAATAAAAAAATACTAATCAAATTGAGAGTGACGCACTGTGCGGCTGGACGCACATTGCGCAAATCGCCTTGGCGGCGCATGGTGTGTCGAAACGTACGGAAAGTGTAAAGGTTGCAAAATTTTCTGGATTAGAACTAAAGGGCCACTTTTATAGGAAGATAAACAGCTGTGATTGGTATGCTACAAAACGTGATAATTGTGTCGCGAAATATATTTAACTTGTAATCAAAACTCGCATTTAAACGTGAAATCTAGTTCATAGAGTTACACTGTTGTACGTTTTTTCTGTATAACTCTAGGGTGTCCGTTTTGAACAGTTACAGTTGTGTCTTTGTAGCGTTAAAAGTTGTGTTTTAAATCTATAACAAGATTAGGTGTCAAATGACCGAGGCTGGCAGGAGGGTAGGAATCAGAAGTGGTATCTCCCTCGACAACAGAAATGGTAAAAAGAGGAAATAATAGAGATAGAGAGTGTGTGTGTGTGTAAGAGGGAGGGTTATAGATAGAGTAAAATAGGATAATGTAGCGAAAAAGTAAGAAAGAGTAAGAGAGTGAGAAATAGAATAGGAGAAAGGATGAGGGAGGAAGAGAAAGAGGAGAAGAGAGAAAGAGGAAAGGTAATAGAGAGAGTAAGAGGAAAGGTAATAGAGAGAGTAAGAGGAAAGGTAATAGAGAGAGTAAGATGGAGAAATAGAGAGTAAGAGAACGAGGGGAAGAGTGAGTAAGTGATAGCGTTATATAGAGAGGGTAAGAGAGAGAGAAATAGAGAGTATGAGAGAGTAAGAGAAGGAGAGGAAGATACGAAGTAATAAATGAATAATAGAGAGAGAAAATATAGAGAGAAATAGATAGTAATAAAGAGAGTAAGAAAAGATAGGAAGAAAGAAGATAGATAGAAAGAAGGATTGAGAGAGTAATTGAATTGTTGCAAGTTTGTATTTACAACAGTGAAGTTGTTACCTAAACTTAATTGTTGCAAGTTTGTATTTATAACATTGAAGTTGTTACCTAAACTGAATTGTTGCAAGTTTGTATTTATAACATTGAAGTTGTTACCTAAACTTAATTGTTGCAAGTTTGTATTTATAACATTGAAGTTGTTACCTAAATTGAAATGTTGCAAGTTTTTTGTATTTATAGGTTTACACTAATGTATGAATATAATACGCATGCATGTTTGTTGCTGAATGTAGATGTTGCTATGTGATGGTACTGTTGCAAATGTGTTTTCATTGCGTTACAGCTGCTGAAAAATGCACTGTTGCAAATTTATATAATAAAAGACAAAATTATCAAAGTACATAAGTACAAAAGTAAAGTACCCCCGTCACGCCAAGTGGCGTAGAGGGAATATGGTGTTGGTGACCAGGCACGCCAAGTGGCGTAGAGGTAATACGGTGTTCTATCTATCTATTGTCCTTTGGAGTCGAAGACGGCACATAGGGCAGAACTACAATCTCAAAAAACAGAAACCTTGCGTGCCAAAATGGCACATATTGCAGAGATCACTGCTTCTAAAATCTATTGTAATATGGTGTTAGTGACCATACATTTTACAGACCTTCAGCACATGATTTTTGGGGTAATGTGGTAGGTATTACGCTCGTGCCGCTTTACTTTCCCCAGGAAAAATCCGGTACCCATCTAAGGCTGGGTGAACCCGGAAGCCGTCGGTTGGGATCAAACCCTACCCCTCAAAGTACATTACCTTACTTCTTATACGCAACTCAAAGTTTTGACAAAAATATGGTTTTCTTGTCCACCCAATGAATACAAATCTATGGATTGTTCTGTCAAGATAAAAGGAGATTCCACTTTAGGGATTCTGCGCCATCTCTTCTGTGTTTCTTGCGCTTTGCTGCATTCTTTGGAGTTTTTTTTTTTTTCGTTCGCCAGCTTTTACCTCTGACGAAGTCCCTAGAGACTAGGAACTGAATTTTGTGTGTTAATCCATTTTTTTCATGGCAGCCGTGTGCACAGGTGTCCCTCGCCGCACAGGCAGATAACTCCGACTTATGAGGTACTCAATTTTTTTTTTCCCTCGATGAGTAATTGACGTTTCAAGCCGGGGCCTCGCTGCTGAGACCAGGGGTGGGTGCCGCAGAGAGAAATCATAAACAAAAATCCCAACCAACCGGCATTTGAACCCACAACCTCTCTGCCTCGAGACCAACCAGTCCCCGTTCTTTGGAGTGAATCGGACGTTGTGGGCGCATCCATTGTTTTGTGTGTTACATCATCAAGATGAGCGATAGTATATTCCTAACCTGGCTGTACGTTCGAAATGAAAGGCTAGATGATTGAGACCGCGATGTTTGTTCGTGTGTTTTCAACAATGGTACGACCTTCGGATCTTCTTGTTAGTCAAGAGGGGTGTTGTTTCGATTCAAACGAGCTAAGAGGAGATCTAGGGGTAGACTTATGAATCAGTGTATCGATTTATTCTGCGGGATTTGCTGGGAGGAGATCTGAGCTCTTATGGACTGTTGTTCGATGTGTGCGGTGGAGATAATCAGACGACTAACACCAGTATTAACACTAGCACTAACATAAATAATAACATTAGCACTAATACTAACATTAGCACACACATAAGTAGTAACACTAATTATAACATTAACACTAACGCTAACATTAGCACTAACACTAACATTAGCACAAACATTAGCACTAACGCTAACATTAGCACAAACATTAGCACTAACGCTAACATTAGCACAAACATTAACACTAACATTAGCACAAACATTAGCACTAACGCTAATTATAACATTAGCACTAACACTAATTATAACATTAGCACTAACGCTAACATTAGCAGTAACACTAATTATAACATTAGCACTAACGCTAACATTAGCACAAACATTAGCACTAACACTAACATTAGCACAAACATTAGCACTAACGCTAACATTAGCACAAACATTAGCACTAACACTAACATTAGCACAAACATTAACACTAACATTAGCACAAACGCTAATTATAACATTAGCACTAACGCTAACATTAGCACTAACACTAATTATAACATTAGCACTAACGCTAACATTAGCAGTAACACTAATTATAACATTAGCACTAACGCTAACATTAGCATTAACATTAGCACTAACACTAATAATAACATTAACATTAGCGATAACACTAATTATAACATTAGCGCCAACGCTAATAATAGCAGTAAAATTAGCACTAACACTAATAATAACACTAACATTAGCACAGACATTAGCATTAACACTAATTATAACATTAGCACTAACACTAATATTAGCATTAACTTTAGCACTAACACTAATAATAACATTAACATTAGAGATAACACTAATTATAACATTAGCTCAAACGCTAATAATAGCAGTAAAATTAGCACTAACACTAATAATAACACTAACATTAGCACAGACATTAGCATTAACACTAATTATAACATTAGCACTAACACTAATATTAGCATTAACATTAGCACTAACACTAATAATAACATTAACATTAGAGATAACACTAATTATAAGATTAGCGCCAAAGCTAATAATAGCAGTAAAATTAGCACTAACACTAATAATAACACTAACATTAGCACAGGCATTAGCATTAACACGAATTATAACATTAGCAATAACGCTAACATTAACAATAACATTAGCCCTAACACAAATAATAAAACTAACACTAGCTGTGACACAAACACTAATAATAACATTGACATTATAGGTAACACTAATTATAACACTAACATTAGCGATAACATTAATTATAACATTAGTACTAACGCAAATAACACTAGAACTACCACTAACACTAATAATAACACCACCATTAGCACTAACAATAATAATAACACTAACATTGTTAACATTAATAATAACACTAATAATAACAAAAACACTAACACCAGCACCGACACTAACACTAGAATACATATCAAAATAGATAACAACAACTTCCCTGCCATTGCTACATTAGACAGAGGATGCAGAGAGCAAAGTCCGATGAGCATTAACGCAGAAGTTAATTACCTCATTTGTGAAAGCTGCAGATGGAACGACATGCTGATTACACACAGGGATCCGTTGAGATAGCAGCCGGAAGTCATCATCAACATTGAGTGCTGTCTCAGCATCGAAGGTTGGCTACCATTGAGCACAATTTCGCTTTGTCCATTGCATTGATGGTGCAGGTTGTCATAGGCTGACATGTTCATCTGTTGATGTTACTCGTCCATGTTACGCTTGGTCTGCAGCTGCCTCTTTTACGTTGTATTTTCCCTCTAAGATTACTTGGACATTCCCATATCCGCTCCTCCGACCGTTCCAGCTACCATCGAAGAGTTGGGCATTGTTCCTGTTCTGCGCTGATTGACAATGTTGCGTTCTTTGCCACTGAGGATGATTTTCCCACTGAGGATGATTTTCCTACTGAGGATGGTTTTTCCCACTGAGGATGGTTTTCCCAATGAGGATGATTTTCCTACTGAGGATGGTTTTTCCCACTGAGGATGATTTTCCTACTGAGGATGATTTTCCTACTGAGGATGGTTTTCCCAATGAGGATGATTTTCCTACTGATTGTTTTTCCCAATGAGGATGATTTTCATAATGATGGTTTTTTCCACTGTCTCCCCTCGTGGCGCCGTGCCCCACCATTCTCTTGACGTGTGGATTATCCTCAGCGTTTTAGGTCGCCATCCTGTGAGAGGTATCCCTTTAAACCCCTAACCATGTCAAACGTGTCCAGTTGTAAGGTTTCCGTCTCAGTGGCAGACCCCCACCAACGTCTCAGCGATCTCTTTACCACAAAAGAAGAAACCGAGAACAATAATTAGATGAAGGGTATGGGGTACAAGAAGATGGGGGATAACAATGAGAAGAAAGAAGTATAAGAAGGACGAGGAGGGGGGGCGGGTGGGACTAAGATCATTATCATGTGCCATACCGGTTGGCATAGGCGTGTCCTTCCACAATCTTCTATCCACAGTGTATAGTATCAATTCCGTGTTGACTGTTTGCCATGCCATGACACCAAGCTATCTAGTATTTTCTCCCTTTGTCGTCCACGACATCTCTTTCCCTGTATTTTACCAGTTGTAACCAAATATTACAACTTTCCTCTTCTCAGGATGCACCCGCAAATATGTGAATAGTTTCTTCCGGATGTTTTTAGGAGCTCCTTGTTGTGTTGGCCTCTATGAGAATTTCCTCGCTTTTTTTTTATTTAGCTTTATAGTAATAATAAAATAAAAGAAGAGGTGGGAAATGATGGACGAAATATGAAGAAATACAAATAAGTAGACTACAATTTATGACAAAAATAATCTTTCTTTGACTAAGACGGTGTCCTGACTTAATATATGTTGAGAACCTCTGTCATATATCATGGCGAAATGACATGGATGTTTATTTCTAGACATCTCGTCACTTCGAGAGCGCGTCTCGAGATTTACTGGGGACAAGTGTTTTTATGGTCCATTTGGGAGATGTGTTTACGTGTGTAAGTGCGTGCATCATGAATAGGGAGAGGTGTTTACATTGTGTGGTTGTCTGCACATAATTTGTTCTGTTCGTGAAATCAGTCGTGAGTTCCCCATTTCCGCTGCTGTCATGTCAGAGCTCCCGCCTAATGGCGACGGCGAATTCTGAGGACAAGGTCGACCACCACGCAGCGACACAGGCGACGGTTCCACACGACTTCCATCGAATAGATAGTAACAGTCACTTCCTTACTCCAGCTTCCTCGAAAACACACATTTAAAACAAACATTTTAAAACAAACATTTTAAACACACATTTAAAACAAATACTTACATTACACATTTAAATCAAACATTTAAAACAAACATTTAAAACAAACATTTAAAACAAACATTTAAAACACACATTAAAACAAACATTTAAAACACACATTAAAACACACATTTAAAACACACATTAAAACACACATTTAAAACACATATTTAAAACAAACATTTAAAACAAACATTTAAAACACATATTTAAAACAAAACACACATTAAAACAAACATTTAAAACACACATTAAAAGAAACATTTAAAACACACATTAAAAGAAACATTTAAAACACACATTAAAACAAACATTTAAAACACACATTAAAACAAACATTTAAAACACACATTAAAACAAACATTTAAAACACACATTAAAACAAACATTTAAAACACACATTAAAACAAACATTTAAAACAAACATTTAAAACAAACATTTAAAACAAACATTTAAAACACATTAAAACAAACATTTAAAACACACATTAAAACAAACATTTAAAACAAACATTTAAAACACACATTAAAACAAACATTTAAAACAAACATTTAAAACAAACATTCAAAACAAACATCTAAAACAAACATTTAAAACACACATTAAAACACACCAAAAACAAACATTTAAAACAAACATTTAAAACAAACATTAAAACAAACATTTAAACAAACATTTAAAACAAACATTTAAAACAAACATTTAAAACAAACACTTAAAACAAAACTTAAAACAAACATTTAAAACACACATTAAAACAAACATTTAAAACACACATTAAAACAGACATTTAAAACAAACATTTAAAACAAAAACATTTAAAACAAACATTCAAAACAAACATTCAAAACAAACATCTAAAACAAACATTTAAAACACACATTAAAACACACATTAAAACAAACATTTAAAACAAACATTTAAAACAAACATTTAAAACACATAAAACAAACATTTAAAACAAACATTTAAAACAAACATTTAAAACACACATTTAAAACACACATTAAAACAAACATTAAAACAAACATTTAAAACACACATTAAAACTCACATTTAAAACTCACATTAAAACACACATTTAAAACACACATTTAAAACAAACATTTAAAACAAACATTTAAAACACATTTAAAACAAACATTTAAAACAAACATTTAAAACAAACATTTAAAACTCACATTAAAACAAACATTTAAAACAAACATTTAAACACACATTTAAAACAAACATAGCAACCGAAAGGTTTAAGCGACTGCGTTAGTCGATTCATAAACAGGCACATATGCCCAGGCATACTGTTTTGGGACATACTTAATACCCTCAGGATAGACAAACAGTGTACATCCTGATCATTTAGTCTGTTCTAGAGAACATGCTGTGTTCTGAAAAAAGGCGCGCAACTCATAATGCACATTTCCGGATCGCCGTAACGACCGTCGCAGGCAACATAAAATTTAGCGCCCTTGCCAATTTCTAATTGGGGTGAAGGACTTATTGAAGATGTAGACTGTTTAGTTAGGGAGCCGCGATAGCTCAGTGGTTAGTGAACTGGACTACAACGGACAAGGGGTAGGGTTCAATCCCAACCGACGGCTTCCGGGTTCACCCAGCCTTAAATGGGTACCGGATTTTTTCTGGGAAAGTAAAGCAGCACTGGCGTAATACCGACCATATTACCCCAAAAATCGTGTGCTTAAGGTCTGTAAAATATAGGGTCACTAACACCATATTTCCCTATACGCCACTTGGCGTGACGGGGGTACTTTACTTTACTTTTTAGACTGTTTAGTGTTTTACAAGAATGTGTTCTTTAATGGGTACACACATAAGATTAGCTGAAGGGCAGACGGCTTCATGTATTATGCTCGAACTGCAGGTTTATTTTATTTCATTCTGGGCAGATGTCAAAACTATTTGATTCTTTGTTTTGAGTACATTCTGTAGCTGATGTTACACCCACTTGTTGTTGTGTCAGGCTTTGTTTGAAGAGCACTCATAGATAGTAACTGAAAGCATAACATCTGCGCTACCCTCATGAGTTGCTTGACTACTCTTTGGGAAACGCTGCGAAGACGACCACTGTGGCTTCAGAGCACATCAACACAAAATATGGATCAGCGACTTTGCAACATGTGACTGCGGAGCATCCAGACAAACTCCAGAGCATGTCCTACAGGACTGCAGCACTGTCAACACAGGAGTATACAGGCAAACTCCAGAGCATATCCTACAGGACTGCAGCACTCTCAACACAGGAGCATCCAGACAAACTACAGAGCATATCCTACAGGACTGCAGTACTTTCAACACAGGAGTATACAGGCAAACTCCAGAGCATATCCTACAGGACTGCAGCACTCTCAACACAGGAGCATCCAGACAAACTACAGAGCATATCCTACAGGACTGCAGCACTCTCAACACAGGAGTATACAGGCAAACTCCAAAGCATGTCCTACAGGACTGCAGCACTATCAACACAGGAGCATCCAGACAAACTACAGAGCATATCCTACAGGACTGCAGTACTTTCAACACAGGAGTATACAGGCAAACTCCAGAGCATATCCTACAGGACTGCAGCACTCTCAACACAGGAGCATCCAGACAAACTACAGAGCATATCCTACAGGACTGCAGCACTCTCAACACAGGAGTATACAGGCAAACTCCAAAGCATATCCTACAGGACTGCATCACTATCAACACAGGAGCATCCAGACAAACTACAGAGCATATCCTACAGTACTATATATGTATAAATATATAAATATTTCAATGCACAGCAGTAACTGGTCTCTGAAGATGATGAAGCTAGGAAGACAATGTCCGCAGTGCTCCCAGAATGCCACTGTGGAAGGAGGCCTAGATTCCAGAACACCTTCAGTCATGCAACAACTTGACTGAACTTCGACCTCAAACGTATCCCAACATCATGCAACAAATAGTGTGGGGAGAATAGGAAATCTTGGCAAAAAAACATACGATGGATATTGTGGGGACAATAAAAAAACTTGGCTCAAAGACATACAACAAATATTGTGGGGAAGAATAAGAAACCTGGCTCAAAGACATACAACAAATATTGTGGGGACAATAAGAAAACTTGGTTCAAAAACATACAACAAATATTGTGGGGACAATAAGAAAACTTGGTTCAAAAACATACAACAAATATTGTGGGGACAATAAGAAAACTTGGCTCAAAGACATACAACAAATATTGTGGGGACAATAAGAAAACTTGGTTCAAAAACATACAACAAATATTGTGGGGAAAATAAGAAAACTTGGTTCAAAAACATACAACAAATATTGTGGGGACAATAAGAAAACCTGGCAAGAACTACAAACTGTGTCCTGGCGACAGGGGAGAAGGCAGCATGACCATAAGATTCTGGAAGGCGGAGAGAGAGAGAGAGAGAGAGAGAGAGAGATACCTCATTATCCTTACCTTAGAACATCCACAAATTGTAACAGAATTAGCTTGGCCGTTATAGAAATCTCACCAGCCCCAGCAGACAGTTATCTTGACAATAATTGCATGGGACGACACCAAAACCTATCTTAAACTGAGGAAAAGATGTCACAGCTGACAGATACACGTTAAACCTGTACAATGACACTGATTAAATTATGGGATGGGCGTAAGTGGCAACCTTAAAGGATTAACCATCACTTGTGTGTTTAATAAAAAAAAACTGTTATTAAATTTGTTAAATGAGATCGTAAAAGTAGGGGGAAGAGGATTTGGCGAAAATGTATGTTGGACTGTTAAGATGTGTCTGTCCTGTCCAGTCCAGTTCTGTCCTCTCCTCTCCTGTCCTATCTATCTGCCTGTCCTGTCTGTCCTGTTTGTTCTGTCTTATCTGTCATGTTCAATCTTTCCTGTCCCGACTGTCCTGTCTGTCTGGTCCTGTCCTGTCTGTCTTGTCTTGTCTTGTCCTGCCTGTCTTGTCTGTCCTGTCCTGTCTGCGCCACGTCCGTCCATCTGTCACTTTCGTCCTGTCTGTCCATATTCCCATCCTGTCCTGGTTCCCGTTCCCTGTTCCTCATCTTGTCCTGCCCTATCCCATCTTGTCCTGTTCCGTGCCCGTCCCATCCCAGTTACTGGGGCACTACTGACAGACTTTGTCAACTTGGGAAACAGAGGGACACAACTGACAGACTTAGTCAACTTGGGAGTGATTGGGACACTACTGACAGACTTAGTCAACTTGGGAGTGATTGGGACACTACTGACAAACTTAGTCAACTTGGGAGTGATTGGGACACTAATGACAGACTTAGTTAACTTGGGAGTGATTGGGACACTACTGACAAACTTAGTCAAATTGGGAGTGATTGGGACACTAATGACAGACTTAGTCAACTTGGGAGTGATTGGGACACTACTGACAAACTTAGTCAAATTGGGAGTGATTGGGACACTACTGACAGACTTAGTCAACTTGGGAGTGATTGGGACACTACTGACAAACTTAGTCAAATTGGGAGTGATTGGGACACTAATGACAGACTTAGTCAACTTGGGAGTGATTGGGACACTACTGACAGACTTAGTCAAATTGGGAGTGATTGGGACACTACTGACAGACTTAGTCAACTTGGGAGTGATTGGGGCACTACTGACAGACTTAGTCAACTTGGGAAACAGAGGGATAAAACTGACAGACTTAGTCAACTTGGGAGTGATTGGGACACTACTGACAGACTTAGTCAACTTGGGAGTGATTGGGACACTACTGACAGACTTAGTCAACTTGGGAGTGATTGGGACACTACTGACAAACTTAGTCAACTTGGGAGTGATTGGGGCACTACTGACAGACTTAGTCAACTTGGGAGTGATTGGGACACTACTGACAGACTTAGTCAACTTGGGAGTGATTGGGACACTACTGACAAACTTAGTCAACTTGGGAGTGATTGGGACACTACTGACAGACTTAGTCAACTTGGGAGTGATTGGGACACTACTGACAGACTTAGTCAACTTGGGAGTGATTGGGACACTACTGACAAACTTAGTCAACTTGGGAGTGATTGGGACACTAATGACAGACTTAGTTAACTTGGGAGTGATTGGGACACTACTGACAAACTTAGTCAAATTGGGAGTGATTGGGACACTAATGACAGACTTAGTCAACTTGGGAGTGATTGGGACACTACTGACAAACTTAGTCAAATTGGGAGTGATTGGGACACTACTGACAGACTTAGTCAACTTGGGAGTGATTGGGACACTACTGACAAACTTAGTCAAATTGGGAGTGATTGGGACACTAATGACAGACTTAGTCAACTTGGGAGTGATTGGGACACTACTGACAGACTTAGTCAAATTGGGAGTGATTGGGACACTACTGACAGACTTAGTCAACTTGGGAGTGATTGGGGCACTACTGACAGACTTAGTCAACTTGGGAAACAGAGGGATAAAACTGACAGACTTAGTCAACTTGGGAGTGATTGGGACACTACTGACAGACTTAGTCAACTTGGAGTGATTGGGACACTACTGACAGACTTAGTCAACTTGGGAGTGATTGGGACACTACTGACAAACTTAGTCAACTTGGGAGTGATTGGGGCACTACTGACAGACTTAGTCAACTTGGGAGTGATTGGGACACTACTGACAGACTTAGTCAACTTGGGAGTGATTGGGACACTACTGACAAACTTAGTCAACTTGGGAGTGATTGGGACACTACTGACAGACTTAGTCAACTTGGGAGTGATTGGGACACTACTGACAGACTTAGTCAACTTGGGAGTGATTGGGACACTACTGACAGACTTAGTCAACTTGGGAGTGATTGGGACACTACTGACAAACTTAGTCAACTTGGGAGTGATTGGGCACTACTGACAGACTTAGTCAACTTGGGAGTGATTGGGACACTACTGACAGACTTAGTCAACTTGGGAGTGATTGGGACACTACTGACAAACTTAGTCAACTTGGGAGTGATTGGGACACTACTGACAGACTTAGTCAACATGGGAGTGATTGGGACACTACTGACAGACTTAGTCAACTTGGGAGTGATTGGGACACTACTGACAGACTTAGTCAACTTGGGAGTGATTGGGACACTACTGACAGACTTAGTCAACTTGGGAAACAGAGAGACACTACTGACAGACTTAGTCAACTTGGGAGTGATTGGGACACTACTGACAGACTTAGTAAACTTGGGAACAGAGAGACACTAATGACAGACTTAGTCAACTTGGGAATGATTGGGACACTACTGACAGACTTAGTCAACTTGGGAATGATTGGGACACTAATGACAGACTTAGTCAACTTGGGAGTGATTGGGACACTAATGACAGACTTAGTCAACTTGGGAGTGATTGGGACACTACTGACAGACTTAGTCAACTTGGGAGTGATTGGGACACTACTGACAGACTTAGTCAACTTGGGAGTGATTGGGACACTATTGACAGACTTAGTCAACTTGGGAGTGATTGGGGCACTATTGGCAGACTTAGTCAACTTGGGAGTGATTGGTGCACTACTGACAGATTTAGTCAACTTGGGAGTGATTGGGGCACTATTGGCAGACTTAGTCAACTTGGGAGTGATTGGGGCACTACTGACAGACTTAGTCAACTTGGGAGTGATTGGGGCACTATTGGCAGACTTAGTCAACTTGCGAGTGATTGGGGCACTACTGACAGACTTAGTCAACTTGCGCGTGATTGGGGCACTACTGACAGACTTAGTCAACTTGCGAGTGATTGGGGCACTACTGACAGACTTAGTCAACTTGGGAGTGATTGGGGCACTACTGACAGACTTAGTCAACTTGGGAGTGATTGGGGCACTACTGACAGACTTAGTCAACTTGGGAGTGATTGAGGCACTACTGACAGACTTAGTCAACTTGGGAGTGATTGGGGCACTATTGGCAGACTTAGTCAACTTGGGAGTCATTGGGATACTACTGACAGACTTAGTCAACTTGGGAGTGATTGGGGCACTATTGGCAGACTCAGTCAACTTGCGAGTGATTGGTGCACTACTGACAGACTTAGTCAACTTGGGAGTGATTGGGGCACTACTGACAGATTTAGTCAACTTGGGGGCAATTGGAGCACCACTAACAGATTTAGTCAACTTGGGAGTGATTGAGGCACCACTAACAGATTTAGTCAACTTGGGGGCAATTGGAGCACCACTAACAGATTTAGTCAACTTGGGAGTTATTGGGGCACCACTAACAGATTTAGTCAACTTGGGGGCAATTGGAGCACCACTAACAGATTTAGTCAACTTGGGAGGGATTGGGGCACCACTAACAGATTTAGTCAACTTGGGAGTGATTGGGGCACCACTAACAGATTTAGTCAACTTGGGAGTGATTGGGGCACCACTAACAGATTTAGTCAACTTGGGAGTGATTGGGGCACCACTAACAGATTTAGTCAACTTGGGAGTGATTGGGGCACCACTAACAGATTTAGTCAACTTGGGGGCAATTGGAGCACCACTAACAGATTTAGTCAACTTGGGGGCAATTGGGACACCACTAACAGATTTACTCAAATTGGGAGTGATTGGGACACCACTAACAGATGTAGTCAACTTGGGGGCAATTGGGACACCACTAACAGATTTAGTCAACTTGGGGGCAATTGGAACACCACTAACAGATTTAGTCAACTTGGGGGCAATTGGGACACCACTAACAGATTTAGTCAACTTGGGAGTGATTGGGGCACCACTAACAGATTTAGTCAACTTGGGAGTGATTGGGACACCACTAACAGATTTAGTCAACTTGGGAGTGATTGGGGCACCACTAACAGATTTAGTCAACTTGGGGGCAATTGGGACACCACTAACAGATTTAGTCAACTTGGGGGCAATTGGAGCACCACTAACAGATTTAGTCAACTTGGGGGCAATTGGGACACCACTAACAGATTTAGTCAACTTGGGAGTGATTGGGGCACCACTAACAGATTTAGTCAACTTGGGGGCAATTGGGACACCACTAACAGATTTAGTCAACTTGGGGGCAATTGGAGCACCACTAACAGATTTAGTCAACTTGGGGGCAATTGGGACACCACTAACAGATTTAGTCAACTTGGGAGTGATTGGGCACCACTAACAGATTTAGTCAACTTGGGGCATTTGGGACACCACTAACAGATTTAGTCAACTTGGGGCAATTGGAGCACCACTAACAGATTTAGTCAACTTGGGGGCAATTGGAGCACCACTAACAGATTTAGTCAACTTGGGGGCAATTGGAGCACCACTAACAGATTTAGTCAACTTGGGGGCAATTGGAGCACCACTAACAGATTTAGTCAACTTGGGGGCAATTGGGACACCACTAACAGATTTAGTCAACTTGGGAGTGATTGGGGCACCACTAACAGATTTAGTCAACTTGGGAGTGATTGGGGCACCACTAACAGATTTAGTCAACTTGGGAGTGATTGGGGCACCACTAACAGACTTAGTCAACTTGGGGGCAATTGGAGCACCACTGACAGACTCCATCAGCCTGAGGATCATTGTGGCACCACTGACAGACTTCATCAACCTGAGGGTCGTTAGAATACCACTGACAGACTTTATCAACCTGAGGGTTGTTAGGATACCACTGACAGACTTTATCAACCTGAGGGTAGTTAGGATACCACTGACAGACTTTATCAACCTGAGGGTAGTTAGGATACCACTGACAGACTTTATCAACCTGAGGGTAGTTAGGATACCACTGACAGACTTTATCAACCTGAGGGTAGTTAGGATACCACTGACAGACTTTATCAACCTGAGGGTAGTTAGGATACCACTGACAGACTTTATCAACCTGAGGGTAGTTAGGATACCACTGACAGACTTTATCAACCTGAGGGTAGTTAGGATACCACTGACAGACTTTATCAACCTGAGGGTAGTTAGGATACCACTGACAGACTTTATCAACCTGAGGGTAGTTAGGATACCACTGACAGACTTTATCAACCTTCTCCATTTCTCTCTCTTGTTATCATTCTTTGGGACTCTGTAAAGTCAAGGTATGTCTATTCTTTGATGTTACCTCCCTCTACCTCATTCTCTGCCCACCTCTCCGTCTTTCAGAATAGTCATTGCCAGGCCCTAGACGACTCACATACATTGCCAAACCATTTCATTTTGCATTTCTCTACTAAACACAATTAGAACAAGACAAATGAAATTTTTTGGGGCATGTTAAAAGACACAACAGCCTAATAAAAGTAATATTGGAAGGGAAAATACAAGGTAAAAGAGGCAGACCAAGACTAACATGGACAAGTAACATGAAAAGATGGACAAGTCAACCTATGACAACCTGCACTATCAAAGCAAGAGACAGAGTGGAATGGCACTCCATGGTAGTCAACCTTCGATACGGAGATGGCACTCAATGATGATGATGATTTCTCTACAACAGTCAGTGCATCATGTTGTACTCCATTTGGTTCTTTGGTTATGGAAGGCCCCGGTATCACCGCAAACAAATTAAAATCCATAATTGCTCAACTGCCCGTGCCAGCGTAATCATCCGAATCTCATCTCCAAACAAAGAAAGGTAACTGTAGTCCCCATCATAGCAGTCTCAGCACACGCCAAAAGACATAAGGTGAAACCATGCAGAAAGTGAACACAGCCAACTGTTCCCTGTCATACGCTATCATCATTCATCGTAAACAATTGGAATATCAAAACATGATCAAAACGGATGAGACACACAGCTCACGGTGTGCACAGAGCACTTAACTCAGTAGCTCCTGCAACAAGCCGGACTTGGAATATGAGAAAACTGCAACAAGGAACACTTTTCATACATAGCCTTCAATTGTTCCTGCCGCCTATCCACCATATTGACTGGAAGTTCACGTCCTCTTGAACATGATGATCATTAAATTTTTTTTAATGTGGAGCGCTTGATGATGTTAGGCCATCGTTGTTGACTCCAATTCTGAACATATAGACACACAGTTAGTCATCAGATTATCCCCGTCACACATCAAACAACCAACCGTAAGATTAGCGTACGGCCGGTCTAGAGTCTAGGGATATACGATGAACCATTATGATGACGTACCACACAAAAAAGGCGTACACACAATTTCGCTCCCTTTTGATTTCTGATTACGCTAGTAATAGCTAGATAATATTTATTAATAATAATTTATGGTCACTAACACCATATTCCCTATACGCCACTTGGCGTGACAGGGCTCTTTACCTTACTTACTGTGGATAGAGAATTGTGGAAGGACATGATCGTATACGCCAACCAGTGTGGTACATGATGATGATTCTTATATAGTACATTCATGTTGATTTGAAAAAGTTATATCTCAAATTTAAATAACATTTAGAAGGCGAACTTCACAGCAGCGGAGCTGAAAGTTGTCAGCGACCCAAAACTGATGGCTTGCGCCAGGATCGGTGAACCTGAACTATCCAGACCCTGTTCCACCTATCGGTGATGCCTCTAGAAACAGACTAACCTGTTTAGTCTACCCAAGCAAGTAGGAATTGAAGAGGGAAGACTACTCAGTACTCAAAAATGTCTTGCTGAAGTTGTGTTGGGCCGAAAGGTGCAAATATCACAGTTATACTGCAAACCACAACACAGACACGCCCACTTAACGCCCTTTTAAGGGTTGATGATGAAGAGGTATATTCCTTTAGTCATCTGGAAACGCAAGCAAATAACATTTATGATTTCAATTTGAATATTACACACGAGAAAGTGACAATTTGTGAATATTTGAAATATTTATTCTTACAAGTATTAATCTATTCAAATATAAGTGCACAAATTAAATAAATGAAAAAAATGAATATTCTTTGGTGTTGCGTCATGTTGTGGAGCAACTTTCATAAAATATCAGCTTAAAGGTGAGGTGAAAGTACTAACATATTTATACATAAATGCTGAAAAATGTCTGGGGTTTTATGAAAATGTCACCAAGAACAAGTCACTTGGACTTCCTGTCAATATGGCGAATATGCAGCTGGAACCGTTGAGGCTCTGTCTGAAAAGTGTTCCTTGTGTGTTTTTCATCATGGTCGTGTTTTAATATTCTGATTGCTTCAATGAATGATTATATTGTATGACGAAGGACAGTTCAGCTGCATTCACTTTCGGTGCGGCTTTGCCTTATGTCTTTTGGCATTAACTGTGGCTGCTAAGAAGGGGACTGCAGCTGTCTTTTTTTGTTTGGATCCTTCAATAAAATTAGATGAGATGTTAATTTGGATGATTCCACTGGTATGGGCAGTTGAGCAACTATTGATTTTAATTCATTTGCAGTGATGCCGGGGCCATCAACTAACTACAACAAGAAGACACTTTGTGCAGATAAATTCTTACCACAGACCTCAAGTGATGATGATGTTGATGATGATGATGATGATGATAATGTGAACCATGATATTATTCCCAAGGGCCCCAGAATCCACCATGAAGTTTTGGGTCACAGTTCGGGTCTGACTCAGGATACATGGGTGGCACTGCGGTGGCGTTATAAACCGCAAGTCTATGTAGAAGCGTCCTGACAAGGTCTACATTAGTGCTGGAGAGGTCTATCGATTCCGTTGGATCTAGTTTAACATTGAAAAGCCATAAGTTTTTTTTTGTTTCTTTTACTGAAGAGGCTTTTGGTCCCCCAAGATGAGGAGGGGGGTACCATGTATCATCTCCTGGACACAAAAAACATAAAGCAAAAGTCAAGGAAAGAAAATGTGTACATACAGGTTTAAGTAAGTTAGTCAATAGATCATATTCACTGTACACACAAGTTTTAGTTGGTCAATGGATCATGTTCACTGTACACACAGTTTTAGTTAGTCAATAGATCATGTTCACTGTACACACAAGTTTAATTAAGTTAGTCAATAGATCATGTTCACTGTACACACAAGTTTAAGTTAGTAAATAGATCATATTCACTGTACACACAAGTTTAATTAAGTTAGTCAATAGATCATGTTCACTGTACACACAAGTTTAATTAAGTTAGTCAATAGATCATGTTCACTGTACACACAAGTTTAATTAAGTTAGTAAATAGATCATGTTCACTGTACACACAAGTTTAATTAAGTTAGTCAATAGATCATGTTCACTGTACACACAAGTTGTAGCTAGTCAAAAGATCATGTTCACTGTACACACAAGTTGTAGTTAGTCAACAGTTCATCTACACTTGACACTGTACAACTCCATGTACACATTTTGTGTACAGGTTTGAGTTTTTATTCCCATCTGACTGAGAAAAAAAAACACTAATACCACAAAAACTAAATTGACATCGACTTCACTACATATAGCCTCAATGGCTCCATCAACCAGAGCAAGATTTGCATTTGGGGACTGATTAATTTCAAATATCCAGTGCATTTTTTTGTGTTAAAATTAACTGGATCATCTACTTAACAGATTCATGCCAGTTCTACTGAGTCATTCAAATGGCAGCGATCCTGTTTGGCAAGAGTCAAGTATTGTGAATGTGACCTTCCCTTGTCTTGGAGCTGATATGAGGCTTGCGTCATCACATTGAGAGCTGTTCAATGGCCATCGTTAAATATGTTTGGCACCAATTATTTAAAAGTAACAGCTCCTTAATATGGACTGTGCTGCCAAGTCAACCATAGGTTTCACTTTAGGGACTTTGTGCTATTGCTACTGTGTTTTGTGTGTTTTTGGCTGCATTCCCTGGAGTAATCGGGCGTTTGTGGGGCATCCATTGTTGTGTGTGCAACGTCATCATGATGAACGTTCGTATATCCTTAAGCCACCAGCCGTATGTTCATAATGAAGGGCGAGATGATGGAGTATTGTTCATGACTTTGCATCCCTGGTGAAACTCCCAGAGTTTCATGACAATCAGGAAGGAGGGATGTTGCTTAGATTTAAGAGAGATACGAGGAGATCAGGAGGGATGTTGCCTAGATTTAAGAGAGACACGAGGAGATCAGGAGGGATGTTGCCTAGATTTAAGAGAGACACGAGGAGATCAGGAAGGATGTTGCCTAGATTTAAGAGAGACATGAGGAGATCAGGAGGGATGTTGCCTAGATTTAAGAGAGACATGAGGAGATCAGGAGGGATGTTGCCTAGATTTAAGAGAGATACGAGGAGATCAGGAGGGATGTTGCCTAGATTTAAGAGGTTTGATTCCCAGAAGTGGGGGATTTTTTTCAGACCAACAAGGTTCTGGATTTCACCCAGCAACTAAAAATGGGTACCACAAATAAAGGTAAAGGTAAAGTATGAGACTTGAACCGGCGTCTTAGCACGTGAGTTTACATCCATATGTGCTCGGCCGCCTATCCAGAAATGTTCAGATATTTCTGTATAGTGTAGCCTCAAGCATCGAAACTCAGATGCGAAGCAACATTCCTCACCTTCCCAGGGTAATACCCTGGTACCCATTTCTGCCAACGGCTGGGTCGACCGTGGGGGTATTTTTTTTTCCAACCACGAGTACAATTCACACTGCTCCCAGCGGGAATCGAACACGGGTTGTCCGAACGTCGGTAGTCCAGTCGGGTGGTTTTCCCAACTAGGATACCCCACAGATTTTTTCTGGGAAGTAAAGGCAGCCCAATGCACAAAATACCAGACACATCACCATGCCGTGGTCATGGAAAAAATAATGGCACTAACATCATATGCCCCATACACTTAGCAAGACAGAGGAGGGAACTTTTACTTTACTACTTTCATTGCAGATAGTTGGTTTTGTGTTCTTGAGCATCTTCTCATTAGTTCTTCCTCTTTTGGCCTGCTGCCTGTGCCATGAGACATTGCAGGGAGGAGGTGTCTACAGCTTCTTGTGTAGCTTGATTTGCTGAGATCTTGAATTTATTTACAGACTCCGACATTGTGCCTAAGTGTCATTTCCTGGACAATTCTTTTGCATTCTGTCTATCAATCGACCTTTTGAACTGTTACCAGAGCACAGGGTATAGACTCAGATATGCTTTCCCTGTTTCAAATTTTCTTTTTAGCAGTCTCAATCCTTGTGAAGATCTTTTATCAAATCTTGCTATTTATCTCTGTTCTGTGTAAGCATCTTGAGTACATTGAGGGAGCCAATTCCTGCTGCCTTTGTCTCCCTGATAAATGTTCTTCTCAGTGTCTCTCTGGGTCGGTCTCTTTACCTCCTGCCTGTTGTTTCCCACTTGAGGACTTGCTTTGCTATTTGGTTATTATCTCTCATCACATGTCCACCATATGTCCATCGCCTCTTCTTGATTGCTGATGATATCAGTGGTTTCTCTAATTAGAAACTTAATTAAACTTAGAAAATTAATTACAAAATTTCTCTAGGCAGTTTCTCTAATTTCCTCGTTTGTTTTTAATTTGTTCCACGCTATGCAGGTTATTGTCTTTTGCATGCAGCCTGATATTTCCAAACTGTATGATTATGCTCCAATAACACTCGTCTTTAGTTAGACCTGGAATTCTATTTGTTACTGTTCCCTTTTTAACCTTCATTAGGGCATGTACCATCAGCAGGAGCTTCCAAATCCTTTCTGTACCTGAATGTTTTTACTATTTCATCTAATCTTTTCCATGTTTCATTTATATTTGTGATCTCTGTCTCTTATAATCCTTTCTAGATGTCATTTATATTTGTGATCTCTGTCTCTTATAATCCTTTCTAGATGTCATTTATATTTGTGATATCTGTCTCTTATAATCCTTTCTAGATGTCATTTATATTTGTGATCTCTGTCTCTTATAATCCTTTCTAGATGTCATTTATATTTGTGATCTCTGTCTCTTATAATCCTTTCTAGATGTCATTTATATTTGTGATCTCTGTCTCTTATAATCCTTTCTAGATGTCATTTATATTTGTGATATCTGTCTCTTATAATCCTTTCTAGATGTCATTTATATTTGTGATCTCTGTCTCTTATAATCCTTTCTAGATGTCATTTATATTTGTGATCTCTGTCTCTTATAATCCTTTCTAGATGTCATTTATATTTGTGATCTCTGTCTCTTATAATACTTTCTAGATGTCATTTATATTTGTGATCTCTGTCTCTTATAATCCTTTCTAGATGTCATTTATATTTGTGATCTCTGTCTCTTATAATACTTTCTAGATGTCATTTATATTTGTGATCTCTGTCTCTTATAATCCTTTCTAGATGTCATTTATATTTGTGATCTCTGTCTCTTATAATACTTTCTAGATGTCATTTATATTTGTGATCTCTGTCTCTTATAATACTTTCTAGATGTCATTTATATTTGTGATCTCTGTCTCTTATAATACTTTCTAGATGTCATTTATATTTGTGATCTCTGTCTCTTATAATCCTTTCTAGATGTCATTTATATTTGTGATCTCTGTCTCTTATAATCCTTTCTAGATGTCATTTATCTTAGTGATCTCAAGCTTTCATCTCCATGTGTTTCTATGTATTCCCTGTTTGCTCCTTCCCTGTGGGTTTCCAACTAAGAACTTATCTAGTAATCAGCCAGTAGTGGGATGTGATAAGCACTCCAAGGTATGGTGACAGCTTTACAAGGAAGGAACACAACACAATACTGACGTTTTGGCCTGTGGCCTTCTTCAGAATACAGGGACAACAACAACAAATGGTGAAACACAATTATATATAACTACATGTTAGATGACCAAGTGGAGGCACATCTCTCTACTATACTGGATTATCTAACATGTAGTTATAGATAATTGTGCTTCATCATTTGTTGTCATTGTCCCTGTATTTTGAAGAAGGTCACAGGCCGAAATGTCAGTATTGTGTTGTGTTCCTTCCTTGTAAAGCTGTCACCATACCTTGGAGTGTTTATCACACCCCATTACTGGCTCCTTGCTACCAGCTTTACTGCAGCATTGCAATTATTTATCTGTTCCCTTATCTAGTAATGCCTGTGGCTGGCTTTTAAAAAACAAATGTTCAATCCACCATCACCATCATCTACTTATAATTTTTTTGTTTAAATCATGAGTTAATTAAACTTAGAATATCTGACACACAATGATGCATTTAGGGACATAAATTATTTCTGTTTGGATGAGTGATGTCCCCTTGAGAAACACTGCTTTATGCTGTGGTTCTCCAATATGCCATTAGATGACTCTTAATTATAGGGTTGACCTGTGTGTTACTAAGGCTTCATTACGAGGGAAGTAAAGAATAGTGACACTGAGACCCTCCAGGTATGTCGTAAGAGATGACAAAGGAGATTGATTGATGGCTTGAAAAGGTGTCATTGTAAAAAGTATTGTTATGGAATCAGAGCCATAGATTTTAGAAGCAGTGATCTCTGCAATATGTACCATTTTTGAAAGTAATGTTTCTGTTTTTGAGATTGTGGTTCTACCTTATGTGTTGTCTTCAGCTCGAAAGGACAAATGATAAATAGAATTATAGGGGTAGGGTTTAGGTTAGGGCTAAAGTTACTTTTGTTGCAAAAATTAAATTAAATGTACAGAAACTAGAAGTAATTGATACATTGAAATATAAGTGGTCAAGTGTTAGTGATGAACATAAAGATAACTTTTAGTATTTGAGAGCAACTGTAATTTTATTGCGACGTAAGCTAAGGGGAGATCACTTGTTTTGATGGAATAATTTAAATACCTAAATTTGTAAATTACCACAAAATTCTAACTAAAAATCAATCCAAAAGAAGTATTCCTACCTGGAAAACCAGTCAAAAGTTTGAAGTCTCCAACCCTGATTGCTGCTCGTACTCGTGTGTCAAAGGTGTCATTGTACAGCATGGCTCCTTGTAGTGGTGTCCATATGTCTATGTTATGAAGAATCTCCTTCCTATTGCTCTTAGTGCCTTGGCTGCATCATCACAACAAGATGGAATTGTATTTTAAATATAATAAGATAGCAGGAACATGTTGATGGGACATTTGAAACTTACAAATAAGATAAAAGGAATATGTGTTGATGGTGTTTCGATATTCCTATTCTTTACGATGAATGATGATGTCATATGATGGAGAACAGATGGCTGTGTTCACTTTCTGTGTGGTTTCGCCTTATATCTTTTGGTGTGTGCTGAGACTGCTATGATGGGGATTACAGCTACCTTTCTTTGTTTGAGAGATGAGGTATAATTCGGTTAATTCCACTGGCATGGACAGTTGAGCAATTATTTTATGGATTTTAATTCGTTTACAGTGATACCGGGGCCTTCCATAACCATAGAAGGAATATGTTGATGGGGTATTGGAAACTTTACTAATAAGATAGAAGTTGTGGCGATACGTGACTTTACTAGGGGCTTACAAATGTTGGTTTATTTATGGTTGTCTCCACATTTGACTAAATAGTCTCACCCCAAGAGAAATATTTTATCTTCAAATACATCTCATTTTCATCGTGCTCTCTTCAGCATTCTTGCAAGACAGCAGGGCAACAACAATAGTATTGTTTATTGTCTTCTTCTTGTTTCCTTTCTCATTTGCCTTTCAGCATTGAAGGGAGATATAATTTCCGGTCTTTTGCTTTTCTGTTTGCCTCTGCTGCTGTTATGTATCCTAGTGTTTCTAATATTCCGTTAATCCATCTTTTTCATGGTCGGCATTTAGGTCTTGTGTTCTCACAACGTTTATTGAGGGCTCGTTGTATTGCGTTTTGATCTGTCTGCCTTGTCACATCGCCAAACCATTTTATCTGTTGTTTCTTTATATATTCTATGATGGGGGTATTCCTATCTTTTTTCTCAGTTCTTCATTTCTGATCTTATTTCTCAGGCTGTTTCCTGTCATTTATCTAACACATTTCATCTCTGTAGAGGTTATTTTTCTTATTGTTCTTGACAGCAGGGCAACGACAACTGTATTGTCTCCTAGAATAACAAATCAACACAGAACTGGAGTGGCCAGTCACTACACACTGAGGCACATACTGGGGAGGAGATCTCAGCACTTATAGATGTATCCAATGTGCAATGACAATGATCTGTCAACTATGCTAAAATAAACTAATACTGACATGTACTGTAGTACATGAAATTACCTGACATGAGAGTAGCAAGAAAATTACCTGATATGAGAGTAGCAGGAAAATTACATGACATGAGATTAGCAAGAAAATTACATGACATGAGATTAGCAAGAAAATTACCTGATATGAGATTAGTGAGAAAATTACCTGACATGAGATTAGCGAGAAAATTACTTGACATGAGATTAGTGAGAAAATTACCTGACATGAGATTAGTGAGAAAATTACCTGACATGAGAGTAGCGAGAAAATTACTTGACATGAGAGTAGCGAGAAAATTACTTGACATGAGAGTAGCAAGAAAATTACCTGACATGAGAGTAGCGAGAATGTCCTAAATGAGACCAAGCAAAATGCTAATTGCCAAAATAAAGGGGACATGAACAACATATTTTGACGATGTAAATAGAAGAGGGCTTGCCATCAAAAATCATAAATATTATCAAAGACATGTATGATGGTTACACATGTGCAGTTCGTACAGAGGAAAGACTGGGTGAATGTTTCCCAATAGAAACTGGGGTTAAACAAGGATTATTTTATCGCACTTGTTATTTGGAGTTGTTATGGACTTCATATTGAAGAAATGCTGCACTGGTAATAAAGGCATCGAATGGATTCAAGGAGACCATTTGGAGGACCTCGACTTTGCTGATGACATAGTTCTCATCAGCAGCCAGATAAAAACGATGCAGGAAAACACAAATGAACTATCATCAATAGCCAGCAAAATTGGGCTTCAGATCAATCATGAAAAGACTAAAGTCATGAAAAGTTTAATTCCAACAAGTGACAAAATATACATGGAAAACAAACGAGTGGAAGAGATCGATTACTTTATCTATCTTGGAAGTCACATTGATCGGGAAGGGGATACAAGTAAAGAAATTAGAATCAGAATAGCTAAAGCAGCAATGTCTTTCAGAAGCCTTGAAAAGTTGTGGAAATCAAAACTCGTCAGCACAAACACAAAACTTAGACTATTCAAATCAAACATACTATCAAAGCCTTACGTACTCATGTGAGAGCTGGAAAACAACAAGAGACATAGAAACAAAGTTGAACGCATTCAAAAATAAATGTCTAAGGAAAATACATGGTATAGCATGGAACGAATTCAAAACAAACGAGGAAATTAGATAAATCGCCAATCAACCACTAATATTTTTAGTAATCAAGAAAAGACGATGGTCATATGTTGGACATGTGATGAGGAGAGATAAAAACCGAATAACAAAGCAAGCCCTCATGTGGGAAACAATGGGTAAGAGGAAAAGAGGCCAACCCAGAGAGACACTGAGAAGTGCATTGATCAGAGAGGCAAGAGTAGCAGGAATCAGCTCCCTCAATGAGATAGAGTTGCTTGCACAGAACAGAGACAAATGGCAAGATTTGATAAAAGATCTTTACAAGGATTGAAACTGCTAGAATAAAAATTTAGATAAGAGAAAGAGTATCTGGGTCTATGCCCTATTGGCCGGCTACGGCTCGAAAGGTCAATAGATAGATACAAATAGAAGGGAATGGCTGGAATATATTGTGATAACAGGAGAAATTTATGAAAGAAGAGATGAGAGAAATGCAGAGAAAAGATACCAGACAATTTAAGAGAATGGTTTGGTAGTCAACGACATAAATGATAAACAAATGTTAAAAGTTATGGAGATACCTTTGAGCTGATCATTGTAAGTTTAGTTTTCTTGCCTAGTATTTTTATTTCAATAATTTGTCCAGGTTTTTAAAATTTGCTGCTACTTTTGTTCTCTTAGTAAGTAAAGTACCCCCATCACGCCAAGTGGCGGCGTATAGGGAATATGGTGTTAGTGACCCTAAATTTTACAGACCTTCGTCACATGACTTTTGGGGGGTCAGTATTACGCCCGTGTCGCTTTACTTTCCCAGGCAAAAAATCCAGTACCCATTTAAGGTTGGGTTAACCCGGAAGCTGTCAGTTGGGATCGAACCCTACCCCTTGTCCTTTGTAGTCCAGTTCACAAACCACTGAGCTATCGCGGCTCTCTACTTCTGTTCTCTTGCTTCTGATTATTTTCTTTGTTTCACCTTCTTGATCTATATTACTATGTATCTAGCTACTGACCTTTCGAGCCGTGGCCGGCCCATAGCGCATAGACCAAGATACTCTTTCTCTTTTTCTAAATTTTCTTTCTAACAGTCTCAATCCTTGCAAAAACATTTATCAAATCTTGCCATTTGTCTCTGTTCTGTGCAAGCATCTTGATCTCATTGAGGGAGCTAATTCCTGCTTGTTTTACCTCTCTGATCAATGTTCTTTTCATTGTCTTTCTGTGTCTGGCTTTTTTCCTTCGACCTGTTGTTTCCCACATGAGAGCTTGTTTCGCTATTCGGTTATTATTTCTTCTCATCACATGTCCAACCTATGCCCATCGTCTTTTCTTGATCGCTGATGATATTGCTGTTCTATATTACTACCAAGATATATATAGTGGTCTACTCTTTCCACTGTCTGATGAATTATTTAGATACATATTGCCCTCTGGTGTATTTTTATTCTTCAGTATTTTTATATGCATACTAAAATAACCAACTTAACTGTCCTGCAACGTGCTAAGACCCCAACAATCATGTCGATGCTCAGATGTCGAAGACTAAGATGGCTGGGGCATGTTCAACGAATGGAAGAAAAACGCATCCCCAGGCAATTACTATATGGTGAACTAACACACGGAAAAAGACAAATCGGCAGACTTAAACTATGATATAGAGATATCTGTAAATCATCTCTGAATGACTTTTCCATTTGTGAATATGACTGAGAACATCTGGCAAGTGATCACACATCATGGAGAGCATGTATAAGGAATGGTATAACATCATTTTTGTGTTTTTGTTCGCCAGCTTTTACCTCTGATGAAGTCCCTAGAGACTAGGAACTGAATTTTGCACTGAATTTTTTGTATAACACCATTTGAGAGTGTGCTAAGGCAAAACGTAGAAGTGAAAAGACTCATGAAAAAGGATGGAAAACCCTGTGGATCAGTGGGCCTGACTTATTCATTCTGTGGCTGTGTGTTTGTCAAACTTTTGTAGAATTAACCACAAGAGAAGCTGTTCGACAAAAACAAAACGTAAAAAAAATACACAATAGCCTTCACTAGACCGTCTGACAAGACAAAAAGAGCCATATAATACTAAAATACACTAAATAACACACAAATAGATAAATATATGCATTGAATCAGTTAACAACACACTTAAAGATAGATAAGCACACTGAAAGACATTTATCAACACTAATGAGGATCTTACTTACCTTATCATGGACCACTGACTTGTGCCGTCCAGCTTCAAGCTTGCATTAATGTGCACACCAACGATGTCAATAATTGTTGGGAACCAATCAGAAACATGCATCAATTCTTCTGTAACCTTGCCTTTCTGTCCAACTACTAGAGGGCCTGTAACAAAGCCTATACCTCGAACCCCACCCTCCCAAAGCGTGTGCTTGTAACCTCGCAGAGGCCAGTTATTTCCCCAGCTGAAACTTCTCCGCCATTATCTGAAGAAATAAGATATCCATTGACAATAGCTCAAATCTTTGTTTTTTCATAAATTTACATATCATACATCTATAGCAACAAGAGTAATGAAAATATGGTACTCTTGAGCAATCTATGCAGGATAAGAAAAGTGGAGACAAGCTCCGAACGCAGGCAATGGGTAGAGTAAATGAAAAAAAAAAAAAGTAAAGTGTTTTTTTAATGACTCTACCCATTACCTACATGAATGTCGCCAAAAATGAACAGAACATCAACAAAACTAAAGACGGCATGCCGTTAAAACAAGTAGAGGAATTAGAATACCTAGGAAGTCTAGTGACAAACAATAATTCACAACAGCAGAGATAGAATCAAGATGCAACAAAGCTTGTAAAATTATTGGACAGTTAACACCACTATTGTCCAACAAGGAAATATCTCTAGAGGCAAAACGGGCACTCCACAATACAATCTTTATCCCAACATTGTGTTACCAATGCCAGTCCTGGACCCTAGATGCAAGAACAATAAGATAAATAACCACTACTGAGATTAAATGTGTCAGACGAATGACAGAAAACAGTCAGAGATAAGATCAGAAATGTAGAACTGAGAAAAAAGCTAGGAATAGCCCCACCATAGAATATATAAAGAAACAACAGATAAAATGGTTTGGCCACGTGATACAACAGAAAGATCAAAACACAACACAACGAGTCCTCAATAAATGTTGCAAGAATACCAGACCCAAGGGTCAACCATGAAAAAGATGGATCGGCGGAATACTAGAAGTACTAGGAAACATAACAGCAGAAGAGCAAAAGATCGCAGATTTTATCTCCCCTCGACGCTGAAAGGCAGATGAGGAAAAAAAGACGAAGAAGACCCATTGCCTGCGTACAGAGCCTGCCCCCACTTTTTTTCCCAGAAAAAAATCCAGTACCCATTTAAGGTTGGGTGAACCTGGAAGCCATTGATCAGGATTGAACCTGACCTCTTGTCCTTTGTAGTCCAGTTCACTAACCACTCAGCTATAGCGGTTCCCAGGTAGAGTCATTGCAAAATTCAAAAATACAGTGGGTCACCTTTGTCTATGTCTCTGGACATGTGTGAGTACAGGGAAATGAAAGAGCGGACAGGTTGGCTAGCTGTGCTGTTGTTGAAGATGGTCAGCCAATGAATTAGTTGGACATAATCAATGCCCTCCAAGATGTGGGAAGGACACAGGACTTCAACAACCATGAGTAAACATCACTCCTTTGGATGATAGAGATGGGAGTTAAAATAGGCACAGCCAGAAACGAGAAACATAGTGGGCGTATAAGAAGACTTATTAACCAACACAGAACTAGAGTCATCAGTCGCTGGACACTGTGGGACTTGCTGAAGAGGGGAACTGACCACCTACGGACATGTTTGAAGTGTAATGATGATGATACCCACAAAAACTCAATAACTCAATAAAACTCAATAACTCAATAAAACTCAATAACTCAATCAACGCTGGAGTAGAATATTAGTCCTGGCAGAAGAAGCACCAACAAAAATGAAAACTTGAAATAAACCCTGGCAAAAGAAGCACGTTAGTCAAGGAAGGCAAATTTTAGGGGAAATAACTCTGACTACAAAACTCTGCCCTGCAGAAAAGATAAAGAAATGAATGTTGAAGATGTATGCACTGAAGTGCAAAGTACAAGCCACAGTGCAACACACCTCAGTTAACAGAGGAAGAAAATCTCACTCAAATCATCAAGTATCATGCCTGCTGGCATAGGTGATCATGTCTCTCCACAAATTTTCATCTCGACAGTTGTTTATCATTTCTGTTATTGACCTTCTGCCAAGCCATTCTCTTAAGCTGTCTGGTATCTTTTCTCTTTACTTGAAGATAGATTCTTCCCTCAATTGTCCCTGTTGTCACAATATATTCCATATAATGTTATTTTGCATATTCTTGATGGAGTTATTTTTTTTTTAATTAATCTGCACACATTTGTTTGTCAAAAAACTTATATTCTTTTAAATGTGTCTTTGTTGCCTTGGTCTAATCATGACAAAGAAGTTGAATATAAAACAGAAATACAACAATGCATCAGTGCTGGAATCCGTCTGTATCAACATCGCTGTTGAGCTAGATATTCTAAAGAAATCTTCAAATGTAATTGTCTTGATCGCTTCTTTTTCTTCTACCCTTCAGCTCCCTGTGGAACATAGGTCATCAACAAACACTTTCCAAGCCGTTCTGTTTAAGATCATTCCATATCTTCCCCATCATCTTCATCTCTGCTTCCATCTGTCTCCAATTCTGGGAATTTCAAAAAAGTGTCTATTGCATCTTCATCTAAGCAGTAAAGTGCATTTCTTAGTGCAACGCAAATAAACTAACACAAGACAACGAAGCTACAAACCAAAGTATATCTTTAACTACAAACAAATACAAGTGAGATCTCCTGAATTACAAACAATACAATTGAGATCTCTTTAACTTCAAACAATACAATTGAGATCTCTTTAACTTCAAACAATACAATTGAGATCTCTTTAACTTCAAACAATACAATTGAGATCTCTTTAACTTCAAACAATACAATTAAGATCTCTTTAACTTCAAACAATACAATTGAGATCTCTTTAACTTCAAACAATACAATTGAGATCTCTTTAACTTCAAACAATACAATTGAGATCTCTTTAACTTCAAACAATACAATTGAGATCTCTTTAACTTCAAACAATACAATTGAGATCTCTTTAACTTCAAACAATACAATTGAGATCTCTTTAACTTCAAACAATACAATTGAGATCTCTTTAACTTCAAACAATACAATTGAGATCTCTTTAACTTCAAACAATACAATTGAGATCTCTTTAACTTCAAACAATACAATTGAGATCTCTTTAACTTCAAACAATACAATTGAGATCTCTTTAACTTCAAACAATACAATTGAGATGTCTTTAACTTCAAACAATACAATTGAGATCTCTTTAACTTCAAACAATACAATTAAGATGTCTAACTTCAAACAATACAATCAAGATCTCTTTAACTTCAAACAATACAATTAAGATGTCTAACTTCAAACAATACAATTAACATCTCTTTACCCGTTGTGAAAATGAAAACTGTGTTCTCCCATAGCCCAGAGCTCTTAAGAGCTTCTGTCACATTTCCCACTCCTTCATCCAGAGCAGCCACCATGCCTAAAATTACAAATAAAAGTCATAAATGAAAGTGGTTATGGTTACGGTTAATCGAATGCGCAGGTCTACGCCCTATGGGCTGGCTGCTTGTAATTAATAAGATACTCCTTAAGAGAAGGAGTATCTTGGTCTACGCCCTATGGGCTGGCTATGGCTCAAAAGGTCAATAGATAGAATTAATAAAACTCTCATGTGAAAATATCATTGGTGACTACACTGTGCATGCAGCCTTTATTCTCCAGTACCATAGAAAATCACTGGCACTCACCAGAAGCCATAATGATAGTTTTTTAACATTTACTGGAAAATAGATATCCTTGTTGGAAAAAAGATATTGGGCAAAAGATACTGGAAAAAGATAATTGGAAAAAAAATACTGGAAAAAAAGATACTTGAAAAGGATATTGTACAAAAAAGATACTGGAAAAGGATTCTGGAAAGAAAATACTAGAAAAAGGTAATGGAAAAAAAATACTGGAAAAGGATTTTGGAAAAAAAGATACTAGAAAAAAAATACTAGAAAAAGATCATACAAAAAAGATACTGAAAAAAAGATGTTTGAAAAAAAAAGATATGGTGATGAAGATATTGGAAAAAACATATGCTTATTGGAAAAAGATATTTGAAAAATAAAGACTTATTTGGAAAAAAATATTGGAAAAAGATATTCAAATTTTAAAAAGATATTTGAAAAATAAAGACTTATTTGGAAAAAAATATTGGAAAAAGATATTCAAATTTTTAAAAGAGATATTGGAAAAATAAAGACTTATTTGGAAAAAAATATTGGAAAAAGATATTCAAATTTTTAAAAAGATATTTGAAAAATAAAGACTTATTTGGAAAAAAATATTGGAAAAAGATATTCAAATTTTTAAAAAGATATTGGAAAAATAAAGACTTATTTGGAAAAAATATTGGAAAAAGATATTCAAATTTTTAAAAAGATATTGGAAAAATAAAGACTTATTTGGAAAAAAATATTGGAAAAAGATATTCAAATTTTTAAAAGATATTGGAAAAATAAAGACTTATTTGGAAAAAAATATTGGAAAAAGATATTCAAATTTTTAAAAAGATATTGGAAAAATAAAGACTTATTTGGAAAAAAATATTGGAAAAAGATATTCAAATTTTTAAAAAGATATTGGAAAAAAAGTACCTGATTGAAAAAAAATATAACCTTATTCTTCTTCTACCTTTCAGCTCCCTGTGGAGCATAGGTCTTTAACAAACACTTTCCAAGTCGTTCTATTTCTTGCCATTCTTTTAAGATCATTCCATATCTTCCCCATCATCTTCATCTCTGCTTCTATCTGTCTTCTCCAAGAATTCCTTGGTCTTCCTCTTTATCTTTTCCCCTGGGGATTCTAAAAAAGGGCCTGCTGTGTAATACTCTCAGTTGGCTTCCGCAGTGTGTGTCCTATCCAGCGCCATCATTTTCACTGTATCTCTTTATCCACTGGTATTTGACTGGTACATTTCCATAATTCTATGTTAGTGAATTTATCCTGCCATTTCCATACTTTTATTCCGTGTAAGCATCCACTAATGAAAGTCTGTATCTTCATGATTGTCAATTTTGTTGTTCTCAATGTTTCACAGCCATATAATAGGACTGACTTAACATTGGAGTTGAAAATTTTTATTTTTGTACTTAACCTAATTTCTTGGGACTTCCATATGTTTCCCAGTGCAACAAAAGCTCCTCTTGCTTAAATATCCTAATTGGGAAAGAGATATTGAAAAAAGATATTGGATCTCACCATCCAATAAATATTGGACAGCTAAATATTGGATCTACTGCTACAAAACAGCTATCGAATCTCACTATTCACATGAAGGCTATTGAATCTCACTATTCACAAGACAGCTATCAAATCTCACTAACCACAAAACAAATAATTACAGAATCTCACTACCCACAAAACAACTAATTACAGAATCTCACTACCCACACGACAGCTATTGGATCTCACTACCCATAGGACAGCGAAATATAGAATCTCACTACCCACAAGACAGCTAAATATAGAATCTCACTACCCACAAGACAGCTAAATATAAAATCTCACTACCCACAAGACAGTTAAATATAGAATCTCACTACCCACAAGACAGCAAAATATAGAATCTCACTACGCACAAGACAGCGAAATATAGAATCTCACTACCCACAAGACAGCTAAATATAAAATCTCTCTACCCACAAGACAGCGAAATATATAATCTCACTACCCACAAGACAGCGAAATATAGAATCTCACTACCCACAAGACAGTTAAATATAGAATCTCACTACCCACAAGACAGCTAAATATAGAATCTCTCTACCCAAAAGACAGCTAAATATAGAATCTCACTAACCACAAGACAGCTAAATATATAATCTCACTACCCACAAGACAGCTAAATATATAATATCACTACCCACAAGACAAGCTAAATACAGAATCTCACTACCCACAAGACAGCTAAATACAGAATCTCACTACTCACAAGACAGCTAAATACAGAATCTTACTACCCACAAGACAGCTAAATACAGAATCTCACTACCCACAAGACAGCAAAATACAGAATCTCACTACCCACAAGACAGCTAAATACAGAATCTCACTACCCACAAGACAGCTAAATACAGAATCTCACTACCCACAAGACAGCTAAATACAGAATCTCACTACCCACAAGACAGCTAAATACAGAATCTCACTACCCACAAGACAGCTAAATACAGAATCTCACTACCCACAAGACAGCTAAATACAGAATCTCACTACCCACAAGACAGCTAAATATAAAATCTCACTACCCACAGTACGCAGTGGCCTTATTTTTTAAAATTTTAAAGACATATCTATTTGTGTGTTGCATGTTTGTTCCTGTAGAAGGCCTGTTGAACAGAAAGATTGTTCTAATTTGTGCCATCAACTTATAACATAGAGCTTTAACAATACTGTTTTTTTTCCTATTTTTTTCAACATTTTTTTATATTTCTCCTTAAATTAGCTTTACTGCAGCTTCGCATTTTAATGCATTTATTTTGATGTTTTTTTTTGGCCTTGACCCTGATAAGTCTGACATACCTGCATATATTCTCCTGTTATGGTTTTGGATAAAAGAGTATGGCTGGACATACTTATCTGGCACTTCCATGGGTGAGTGCACTGCCTGATATGCCAGGTACATGAAAAATGGCTGTGCAAAGAAAGAAAATAAACAAGAAAATAATATTTTGTGAACATGCTCATCACCATAATTGATCATTCAACTTAAGATGGTTGTATTTTCTCCTTATACTAACATCAAAACAAATAACACCAGGGCTAGAAATAAGAATAGGAATGGCAAAAAGTAATTTTAATGCCATGAAAAATATACTAACAACAAAACAAATATCAGCAGGCTGAAACTAAGAATGGCAAAATGTTACATCTTCTCAATATTCCTGTATGGTGCAGAAACATGGACATTAGACAAGAAAACAGAACAGAGAACTGAAGTCTTTAAAATGTGAATATATAGAATAATAGGTAGAATTGGATGGAAGGAAAAGAAAACAAACGATGAAGTCTTAAAACAACTAAAAATGAAAAGAGAACTACTAAGCACAATTCAAACAAGACAAATGAAATTTTTGGGCCATGTTAAAAGACACAACAGCCTACTAAAAGTAATCCTGGAGGGGAAAATACAAGGTAAAAGAGGCAGAGGCAGAACAAGACTAATATGGACGAGTAACATCAAACAATGGACAAATCAACCTATGACAACCTACACCACCAAAGCAAGAGACAGAGCAGAATGGCGCTCCATGGTAGCCAACCTTCGTTGCGGAGACGGCACTCGATAATGATGATTTTCTCCTTAACTAAATAAAACTTATCTCTGTCTCTCTCTCTGCCTCTGCGATCAAGACTCAATCAGAGTAGGATTCCAGACTCTCTCATGAAGTCTGCTGTCTGTTTAAGTGAGTCGACTGCCCCATACTTATCTAAAAAGATAGTTCCCTTTTATGTTGAATTTGAAAAGTCTCCCATACGCACCATGGTAGCCTAACTTCCAAGTGAATCTAATGTTCAAATCAATTGTCCTGTTGCGAAATTTATCAATAAAATAGAGAAAGGTATAAATAAAATGGAGATAATTATCATTAAATAGGGAGAACGTTATCAATAAAATACAGAAAGTTATCACTAAAATAAAGAAAGTTATTAATAAAATAGATAATGGTATCAATAAAAATAGTGAGCTACAAATAAATTAGATTAGGTTATCAGACAATAAAGTTATCAATAAAATGGTGAAAGTTATTAATAAAATAGATAAAGCTTTCAATTTTATAGAGAAAGCTATCGATAAATTATAGAAAGTTATCAATAAAATTGAGAAAGTTATCAATAAAATAGAGAAAGCTATCAATAAAATGGAGAAAGTTATCAATAAAATAGAGAAAGCTATCAATAAAATAGAGAAAGCTATCAATAAATTATAGAAAATTATCAATAAAATAGAGAAAGTTATCAATAAAATAGAGAAAGATATCAATAAAATAGAGAAAGTTATCAATAAAATAGAGAACGTTATCAATAAAAATAGAGAAAGTTATCAATAAAATAGAACTGATCTAAAATGTTTCTATCCAAAGTCTACAGTAGAACACCAGTTAGTGGACTGGTCTACAGAGAAGACGAGGAAGAAGTTGGGTTTGATTACCTGACCAACTGGTTTCTATGTTTTATCAGCATGGATATCTAAGATTTTTTTCTGGTAAGTAAAGATGGCCATATGACATATGGATGTGAATCATGGATGATAGGACAACAGACAAGAAAATCACTGGAGTCTGTAGAAATGTGGTTTTACAGAAGAATGTTGAGAACACCATGGACAGCTAAGAAGAGTAATGAAAACATTCTGAAAGAGGCCAAAGCAAAAAGAGAGCTAATTTCCAATATTAGGAAGAAACAATCATCATTTTTTGGCCATGTAATGAGAAGAGAACAACTGGAATATATTGTAACAACTGGGAAAATTGAGGGACGAAGAGATAGAGGGAAGAAAATGTTTCCTGGTGTTTCTAATATTCCATCAATCCATCTTTTGAATGATCAGCTCTTGGGTCTGGTGTTCTCATTACGTTTATTAAAGGCTTGTTGTTTTGTGTTTTAATATTTGATTTTTCTGTATCAGTCAAAGCACTCATTACCATCATCATCATCAGGTCATATGTCTGCAGAGTTTTGCATTCACTTCAGTTTATCTGAAAGTATCTTTACCTCTATCTAGATCTCCCACTTCTTCAGTTGTTATGTTCTAGATATCCTTGATTTCTTAAAACCATCTTCTTTTTAGTCTGCCCCTGTTGTGTCATCCAGAACCACGCCTTCCATTATTGTTCTTTCCAGCCTGCTGTGTATTTTGGCGTGGCCACAGTATTTTAATTTCCTCTGTAGAATAGTATTTATAGGCCAGTTCGTTTTTAATGTTTAAGTCTTTTAATATGTCTTCATTGATCTTTTTCATTATCCAAAGCATCTTAATGATTTCTCTGCAGCAAATTCTTTCTAATGAATCAATTTTTCCCTTGCTGTTTGCAACTTTGTCCATGATTTACAACTTCATGTTGTTATCAGGAAGATAAAGGCCCTCAGCAATTTTAACTTGACTCTCCTTGCTGGTATTGTGCTATATGTTCTTAATGGCATTTATCAAAGCCCTACATAGATCTTTCTTCATGTTTTCCTCTTTATAATAAATGTAAACACGTATAAACACTTACCTTGTTGGTTATCTTAGCTTTGTTGATAATGTCAATGGCTTTTCCTGTATACAGATGTGTCGAGTAGGTCCCATTCATATTTGTAACTGGTTCATTCATATCTCGGAGGTCATAACCACACCAACGATCTGCTCTGGAGTATTTTCCAGACAGAATACCACTGTGGCTATAACCAAGGGTGGATTCAGAGTTCAGATTAACTGTCCTGTTGTGAAAGGTATCACAATTGTAGTAGGTGTAGTAATCTTCTCCACCTTCCCAGTATCCTAAAATTTCACAAATAAATTTAAAATTTGTTTTAAAAAAAAAGATAATTTTTTTTTTAAGGTAGAAAGACCAGTTATTGGTGAAAATAATTTTTAAAATCTATATTTAAGTGGAATATGATTTATTCTTCTTCGTGCCATGTGTTCAAGGTTTGACAGGCAAACACATAGTTTTCAACAACAATGGCGTCAGCCGGATATGTTCAACCCGAATGTGAAAAGTCTATGACGGTGGATGAGGCATAAGAATCAGAAATGATCAATGGCCTAGAAAGCGAAAACAGCAAAGTGTGTGGCACGCATGAGGCATATTCATAACACGAAAGACGAATATGGCAGACCACAGTGAAAGAGGTTGGAGCTTCATCACGTAGCATTTTAAAAAAAGCCATGGAGAGAAATTCCCAGAGTGAAATGGCGCTCCATGGTAGCCAACCTTCGATGCGGAGATGGCACTCAATGATGATGATGAATAAAAAAAATAAAAAACAAAATTTTTTTATATAAAAAAAGATGTCTGAATCCTTTCCACTTCTGTTACAACTCTTAAATGTTGAAAAAAATATAGACTTTTAGTTCACATACTTCGAACAATTTTGCCCATTATCATGTGACGCTCTTGTAGAGTTTCCTCAATATTATTTCTCCATATCAGTTCTTAAGAGTATCTAGGTCAATGCCCTATGGGCCGGCTACGGCTGGAAAGATCAATAGATAGATAGATAGGTATCAATTCTTATCAAATCTATTAACTCTAGATTATATGATTATAGAGGGATGTTGATCCTCGGTCAGTCCAGATTCACTGTGGTTGTGTACTTGATGTTAATTGTGGCCATTCTGTTGGTAAATCTGAGGTACGGTTCTGTGTCGTCGATTATAAATGCCTCGGCCTGGACTTCCAAGAAAGTAATCACGCCTCAGATAATGTCTGTGGACGATGAAGTTGTTGATAATGAAGCGGCTTACAACAAAGATCTTTCAGTTCTTCGTCAGAAAGGGAAAGTTGCAAACCTGAAAAACTCTGATTTGTCCAAACTCAGTGTGGATGATCTTCTGTTAATTATCCACTTGTACACAGACAACATAGACGTTGTCTGTCGCAGGAAGTTACGTATGGGGGAAAATTGGAGATGGCGGCCGGGATATATGTACCGAACCTGATGTGCGCCCAAGACAACCATTTATCATTTATTCTTTCGGTATCAGCTACGACTTCTCGTTCGACGATGATGCTACACATGTGTATGGCTGTCACGTGTACTCCTTTGACCCAGCATGTTAGAGTTTGAGGACAAAGTTGAAAGATCAAAGCTGGTTCACTTCTACAAAATTGGACTTTCAGATACAGCAGGAAGTAAAAACGGTTGGAAGCTAAACACTCTGGGTGGTATATGAGCAATGTTGGGACACCAGAACAAGACAATAGACGGTTGGAAGCTAAACACTCTGGGTGGTATACGAGCAATGTTGGGACACCAGAACAAGACAATCGACGTACTTAAAATGGATATTGAAAGCGCAGAATGGTCGTCAATCTTAGAGATGTGCAAATCTGGCCAACTGAATGACGTTAAGCAGCTGATGGTTGAGTATCACGTGACTGATGTGTCATTACAGTATCCATTACCAAAACTTCAAGCATTGCAGTCCATTGAGAAAGTTGGATTTAAACTATATTACGTACATAAAAATCCTGAGTGTGCTAAAAGGATCGAAGGGTTTCCAATTATAAGAAGTAAATGTTACGAAGTCCATTACTCAGATAACTTCGTTAACGATTATGTTTATTTTCTTGTATTAACATGTGTTACTATTATTAATTAATTTTTTTTTATAATTAATTCTTTAATTCTTTCAGCATGGAAAGGTTAATATCAGTTTAGTGGTAGAGGTTTCGGAAAAAAAAAATTTTCATGTCTTGAAATATTAACTCTTTCCGTATGTTTCGCCGCACTGTGCGCCATGTTGATTTCAGCCACGTACATTTCACCGCACAGTGCGTCACTCCCAATTTGATTGTCATGAATCGTCATCAAATCGTATTCTTTTTACATGTCTTGTATCATCTTGGTGTTGGTGAAATCTGATTCTTTGTTCAGTTATCTAAAGATTCATATATAATATGTTATATGTTAGATAAATATAAACATATAGATTTGTTTGTCTCTGAAATCTCTTCGGTTGCATTGATAAAAAGCTTCTGTACCAAAAGAGTTAATCTACATATTTATCTACCCCATACCATATTATATATGAATGTTTGGATGATTGAACAAGGAATTAAGTTTCACCAATGGATTTCCGTTGTAAAGATGGTGGATATAGGTCACGTTCTCTCGATTGCTGCAGAAGGTGCATTCGGGATCTGATTAATTTCAGCTCTCCGTTGTACTTTTCTGCGTTAAAGTATAAATGATGATCTACTTGTTACATCTGTGCCGCTAAAGTGAAGTTTTACGCCGGCAACAGTCCATTTTTGACAAATCAAGTGTTGTGAATGCGACCTTCCAACGTTTAGACTTGATCTGCGCTTTACGTCACATTGGTGCTGTTCATGACCGTTGTTGGAATTCCTTGATGCAAGTTATTTCCATGTTACTTATTAATGTAAAGTACTTTGTCAGCCACAGTTTTATCTCTTTAGGAAATTTGCACCATGTTTTGTTCGTTGTAAGTTGCTTTCACTAGAGTAATTAGGAATCTAAAGGAGCGAAATTGTGTGTACGACATTTTGTGTGCTACGTCATCGTAATGGCTCATCATACATCCCTAGACCAGCCGTACAATAATCTTACGGTCTGTTGTTTGATGTGTGACGGGGATAATCTGACGACTAACTGTGTGTCTAAATGTTCGGAATTGGAGTCAACAGTGATGGCCTAACATCATCAAGCGCTATACATTTTTTTTTTTATACGACGATCATCATTTTCAAAGGACGTGAACTTCCGGTATATTGTGGATAGGCGGCAGGAACAATTGAAGGCTATGCATGAAAAGTGTTCCTTGTTGCAGTTTCCTCATATTCCAAGTGCGGCTTGTTGCAGGAGCTACTGAGTTAAGTGCTCTGTGCACACCGTGAGCTGTGAGTCTCATCCGTTTTGATCATGTTCCGATATTCCAATTGTTTACGATGAATGATGATATCATATGACAGGGAACAGTTGGCTGTTTTCACTTACTGCGCGGATTCGCCTTATGTCTTTTGGCATGTGCTGAGACAATTGCTGAGCAATTATGGATTTTAATTCATTTGCAGTGATACCGGGGCCTTCCATAACCAAATAACCAAATCTTTGTGTATGTCTGTGTTTAATCATATCTCATATCTTAGTGTGTATCTGTGTTAGTCAAGTCTCATACCTTTGTGTGTGCATGTCTATGTTAGTCATATCTCATATATTTGTGTGCATGTCTATGTTAGTCATATCTCATATATTTGTGTGCATGTCTATGTTAGTCATATCTCATATATTTGTGTGCATGTCTATGTTAGTCACATCTCCTATATTTGTGAGTGCATGTTTATGTTAGTCATGTCTCATATCTTTGTGTGTTTGTGTTTAGTCATATCTCATATCTTAGTGTGTGTATATCTGTGTTAGTCATATCTCATATTTAAGAGAGTGTCTGTGTTAGTCACATCTCATATCTTAGTGTGTGTGTGTGTTAGTCATATCTCATATTTTGGTGAGTGTCAGTGTTAGTTATGCCTCATATCGTTGTGTGCATGTCAGTGTTAGTCACATCTCATATCTTTGTGTGTGCATGTCTGTGTTAGTCACCTCTAGTGACTCGGTCAGTTGGTGCTCGTAAACCTGGGAGGGCCGACCATCTAAGGGCAGAATCCCCCTACAGAAAAGACAATCTGCTGCCTTGCAGCAAGATTGGGGACAATCAAAGGCTAAGGAAAGCAAACCTGAATAAAACGCTGGCTGAAATCAGATGCACTGGGCCACTGGCGCAGAACAAAGTGCAACGTTTTAACAGGTATTCAATCAGAGTGGATCTAACAGACTCTAATTATGACTGGGTGATTCACTGCAAATGAATTAAAATACATAATTGCTCAACCGCCCGTGCCAGCGTAATCATCCGAATTAATATCTCATCTATTTGTCGTTTATGTTAAGTTGATTATAACTATATTGTAATTGATTAATATTGATTGAGCATTTAATGAATTAATATTGATTGAGCATTTGATGAATTAATATTGATTGAGCATTTGATGAATTAATATTGATTGAGCATTTGATGAATTAATATTGATTGAGCATTTAATTAATTAATATTGATTGAGCATTTAATGAATTAATATTGATTGAGCATTTAATTAATTAATATTGATTGAGCATTTAAAGAATTAATATTGATTGAGCATTTAATGAATTAATATTGATTGAGCATTTATTAATTAGTTCGGTGGTTAGTGGACTGGACTACAAAGAACAAGAGGTAGGGTTCAATACTGATCGATGGCTTCCGGGTTCACCCAGCCTTAAATGGGTATCTGATTTTTTTTGGGAAAGTAAAGTGGCACAGGCATAATACTGACTAAATTACCCCAAAAATCATGTGCCGAAGGTCTGTAAAAATTATGATCACCAACACCATATTCCCTATACGCCACTTGGCGTGACGGGGCTCTTTACTTTTTTTTATATTTAATGAATTAATATTGATCTCACCATAAAACGAATCAAATCCTCTGTATAATGGTGTGTACTCCTTTTTGTACAAGCCAAGGTGCCACTTGCCAATTGCATGTGTGGAGTATCCTGCTGTCTTCAGCACATCTGCTATCGTTGGGAAGCTCAGAGGCAGACCATATGGCTGGGATGGCCAAATGATATTATGTTGCAGTCCTGTGTGGATCTTAAAAGAAAATAAGATCAGGATTTTTTTTTCATCAAAAAAGTCAACAAAATAATCACAAAAAAGCATCACAGCTATTTATATTAGTAAGGCCAGTGAGTAGAGAAAAATCACTCCAATTTTGTGATGTTTTCAGCTTTGCAAGCAGAGCCAATTATGGGTAGAATGATATCAGCCGTCTAGAGCATGCACATGTAGAATAAACACAAATGGTATGGAGCAGTTAAACTAATAGAAAGAAAAAAAACAAACTATGGTGTCTTGACAAAAGCCTTTATCAAGTATAACAAACAAATTATTCAAAATAGACAAATAAATCCAAGCCAAAGACAACACTGATCTAAAACATTGTGGAAAGAAATTGTAACCAGGATTTATATAGAGGTTGCATAGCTGAAGACATCAAGATTGTAGTAGTTAGTTGTAGATAGTTGTAGATAGTTGTTGATAGGTGTAGATAGTTGTAGATAGTTGTAGTTAGTTGTAGATAGTCGAAGACTCTGTATCAGCACAAACGAATTAAAATCAATAATTATTCAACCACCTGTGCCAGTACTATAAAGGACAAGAGATAGGGTTCGATCCCAACTGACGGCTTCCGGTTCACCCAGTCTTTAATGGGTTTTTTTCTGGGAAAGTAAAGCGGCACGGGCGTAATACCGACCATATTACCCCAAAAATCATTAGCCAAAGGTCTGTAAAATTTGTGGTCACTAACATCATATTCCCTATACGCTACTTGGCATGACTGGGGGACTTTACTTTTTTACCCGTACCAGTGGAATCATCCGAATTAACAACTCATCCCACTGAAAGATCAAAACAAAGAAAGGCAGATGCAGTCCCCATCATAGCAGCCACAGCACATGCCATAAGACATAAGGCATAGGCACACCAAAAGTGAACGTAACCGAACTGTCCTTCTTCTTACAATATTATCATTCATTGTAAGCAATCAGAATATTGAAACATGATCCAGATGAAAAACACATCTCACAGCGTGCACAGAGAACTAAACTCAGAAACTCCGGCAGCAAGCCGTACTTGGAATATGAGGAAACTGCAACAAGGAAGATTTTTTAGACAGAACCTCAACGGTTCCTGCTGCCTATCTGTCATATTAACTGGGAGTTCACATCAAGATTGTGGAGGTTTTCTGATATTTCCTATGCTGCCCACTCTAAAGTAAAGTCAAGAGCCCCATCCTGCCAAGTGGTGTATAGGGAAAATGGCGTTAGTGACCATAAATATTACAGACCTTCGGCACATGATTTTTGGGGTAATGTGGTCGGTATTACGCCCATGCCACTTTACCTTCCCAGAAAAAAATCTGGTACCTATTTAAGGCTGGGTGAACCCAGAAGCCATCAGTTGGGATCGAACCCTACCTCTTGTCCTTTGTAGTCCAGTATCACGGCTATGCTGCCCACTAGGCTTGCTGTTATTGACGGCTGTGAAGAGCCATAAAGAGCTCTCAACAACACAATCTTCATCCAAAGTTGCAATCTTCATATTGAACTCTGAAGCCAAATTCTATAAAAATCAATCAAATAAAAATCATAAAAATGAAGTGAAGTACGATGCATAATTGGATTTAGCTTGCAAGACAAGAACAGAAGTAAAGACAGTTGTGATCACATGGTAGAATAAAGAAATCAACAACGAATTAAATAGTTTGCTTCATGACAAACTTGTCACCACAGAGATGAGATGTCTGAGAAAATGCTTGGAGTGACCAGAAAAGACAGAATCAAAAATGATATTATAAGAGAAAGAGTAGATATTGAACTAATCCTGAGCTACATACAGAAACACAAATAAACTGGTTTGTCCATCTAGAAAGAATGATGTGTGATTCTTTACCATGCAAAGCATATATTAAAAAGAGAAGAAAGAAGAGCGAGAGGCAGACTCAGAGAAAGATAGGCAGACATCAACATTGATTGACAATGATTGAAGCCACCATAAGCGCAAGAACCAGAACTTTGTACTTCCTTGAAATGTGCAAAAGAAAGTGGAGGGAGGGAGGGAGGGAGGGAGGGAGGGAGGGAGGGAGGGAGGGAGGGAGGTAGGGAGGAAGGGTGGGAGGAAGGGAGGGAGGGAGGGAGGGAGGGAGGAAGGAAGGAAGGAAGGAAGGAAGGAAGGAAGGAAGGAAGGAAGGAAGGAAGGAGGGAAGGAAGGAAGGAAGGAAGGAAGGAAGGAAGGAAGGAAGGAAGGAAGGAAGGAAGGAAGGAAGGAAGGAAGGAAGGAAGGAAGGAAGGAAGGAAGGAAGGAAGGAAGGAAGGAGAAGGGAGGAAGGGAGGGAGGAAGGGAGGAAGGGAGGGCGGGATGGAGGGATGGAGGGAGGGAGGAGGGAGGTAGGGGAGGAGGGAGGTAGGGAAGGAGGGAGGAAAGAGGGAAGGAAGGAGGAAGGGTCAACTAAACACAAAATACAGTTATCAATAAATGAATGTTTGTAAACAAAAGACATGAAGAATGTCCTCAAAAAGAATGTTACACAAAGTATTAGAAAACATGACAACAGAAGAAAACAACCAGAATGCAAAAGAGTGTAAACCTTCACTGTCTTCTATGCTAAAAAGCAAATAAGAAAGCAAAGAATAAGTGGAAGAACAAGAATCAAAATGACATAATTGTACTAGCCCCTACCTGATACCTTCCTGTTAACAACTGACTTCTTGTTGGTGAACAAATTGGCTGGACGTAATAATTCTCCAGCTTAACACCTTCTGCCGCCAGTTGATCCAGATTTGGTGTGGCGAACTCTGCTCCATGGTAACTGATGTCTCTGAAGCCATAGTCATCTGCTACCACAAACACAATGTTGGCTGCGTGTTCGCTCCAGCTTGTGTACAGAGGCTGATTACAAGAGTGTACAGAAATAACATATTCATTGACATATTGGCCTGAACATCTGGTCTCTCTATCTGGAATGAAATAAAGGGCATTAATTAACTGTGGGTATGTATACAAATTGAGGAAGATACTATGCAATCCATTTTTGACAATCATCATCATCATGTGCCATACCAGTTGGCGTAGGTGATCATCTCCCTCCACAATCTCTATCTACAGTGCATCGTATCAGTTCTGTTGTTGACTGTTTTCCATGCCATGACACCAAGCTATCCAGTATTTTCTCTCTTTGTCGCCCAAGATCTCTCTTTCCTTTTATTTTGCCAGTTGTAACCAAGTATTCCAACTTTCCTCTTCTCATGATGTGCCCAAAAAATATTGATTGCTTCTTTCTGGTGTTTTTTAGAGCTCCCTTTTTGTGTTGGCCTCTTTGAGAACTTCCTCATTGGACTTTTTAGCTGTCCAGGGACAATAGAAAAAAGAAAAAAGAGTTCTTAAATGTTATGTAGAGCAGTCTTAACATATGGATGTGAATCATGGACAATAGGACAACAGACAAGAAAATCACTGGAGTCTGTAGAAATGTGGTTTTACAGAAGAATGTTGAGAATACCATGAACAGCTAAGAAGAGTAATAAAGATGTTCTGAGATAGGTCAAAGCAAAAAGAGAGCTAATTTCCAATATTAGGAAGAAACAATCATCATTTTTTGGCCATGTAATGAGAAGAGAACAACTGGAATATATTGTAACAACTGGAAAAATTGAGGGACGAAGAGATAGTGGGAAGCAAAGAGAAAAAATAACAGACTGCTTAAGAGAATGGCTTGGCAGGTCAACAACAGAAATGATAAATAGCTGCCGAGATCGAAAGTTGTGGAGAGACATGATCACCTACGCCAGTAGGCCCGGTACTTGATGATGATAATGTATACAAATGAGTGATACATAATAGCTCAGGCAAAAGCAATTTTCCAAAAACTGAGGAAGATACTGTGCAATCCAATTTGACAAAAGAAACAAGAAAAGCATTCTTAAATGTTATGTAGAGCCAGTCTTAAAATATGGATGTGAATCATGGACAATGGGACAACAGACAAGAAAATCACTGGAGGCTGTAGAAATGTGGTTTTACAGAAGAATATTGAGAATACCACGGACAGCTAAGAAGAGTAATGAAAAGATTCTGAAAGAGACCAAAGCAAAAAGAGAGTTCATTTCCAAAATTAGAAAGAAACAATCATCATTTTTTGGCCAAGTAATGAGAAGAGAACAGCTGGATATATTGTGACATCTGGGAAAATTGAGGGACAAAGAGATAGAGGGAAGCAAAGAGAAAAAGATACCAGACAGCTTAAGAGAATGGCTTGGCAGAAGATCAACAGAAATGATAAATAACTTTTGAGATTGAAAGTGTGGAGAGACATGATCACCTACGCCAGAAGGCATGGTACTTGATGATGATGATGCATACAAATAATTTATAAACATAAAATTACTCAGAGCTGCTGTAAAGCTGACATAGAATTTAAAAAACACTTATAAATTTGTATGTGACAAGTTTACTCATATACAGAAGGGTTCAACAATCAACCAACCTCTAAATATATTCTGGCCACCATTTTTTTTTCCTGCCATTTTTTAGATTAGTGTTATGTTTTGTGGCTTGGATTATTTGTCTAATTTTAACAGTTTGTGTGTTATAATTGATAAAGGTTTTGCCACAACTTCTTATTTTGTTTTGTCTTTCTATTAGTTTAGCTGTTCCGTGCCTTTCTACGTTTATTTTACATAAACACCAACTTTTCAACTTTAAAGATTTTCTTTGCTGTGACCTATCATCTTCTTGTTGTCATATTATTTTTTATAATTCAGTGTTCATCACTCATTTTGACTAATTTTCTTGATTATCCACTGTTTCACCAGTCCTGTAATTTTGATGGTTGTTGGGTGAGAAACTTGATGATTTCTTCACAATTTGTATCCAACATTCAAAATGTCTGTTTTTCTGAGATGTAACGAAGGCTAATTCTGATCATTCTCTGATTTCTTCCCACTACTTTCTGATATGTGACGGAGGCTAATTCTGATCATTCTCTGATGTCTTTCCACTACTTTCTGAGATGTAATGAAGGCTAATTCTGACCCTTCTCTGATGTCTTTCCACTACTTTCTGATAGTGACGGAGGCTAATTCTGACCATTCTCAATGTCTTTCCACCACTTTCTGAGACGTGGTACTGAGCCTTACAACATGGTCTTCAAGGCCTGTAGATCTTGTGACATATCCAGACTTGTAGCATATCCAGGCTTGTAGCATATCCAGGCTTGTAGCATATCCAGGCCTGTAGCATATCCAGGCTTGTAGCATATCCTGGCTTGTAGCATACCCAGACTGTAGCATACCCAGACTTGTAGCATATCCAGACTTGTAGCATATCCAGACTTGTAGATATCCAGGCTTCTAGCATATCCAGACTTGTAGCATATCCAGACTTGTAGCATATCCAGACTTGTAGCATATCCAGACTTGTAACATATCCTGACTATTTAACTTTTGTTCCTTTACCATTGATAGTACATCTTTTATTTGTTCTGTGAATTCTGTATGTAAGCTTTTTACCAATGCAATGGAATAGAGATTTCAGAGACAAAATTGGTCATGGTTATTTCAAAGTTCAGGGTCCTGTTTGTCATTAGTTTGGTTTTGTCAACATTGACCTCTATTCCATGTGTTCTTGATACCTAATCAATGCATTTAACTAGGTCTTCCAGCTCTTATAACTAGGTCTTCCAGCTCTTATAACTAATGTCTTCCAGCTCTTATAACTAGGTCTTCCAGCTCTTATAACTAGGTCTTCCAGCTCTTATAACTAGGTCTTCCAGCTCTTATAACTAGGTCTTCCAACTCTTATAAACTAGGTCTTCCAGCTCTTATAACTAGGTCTTCCAGCTCTTATAACTAGGTCTTCCAGCTCTTATAACTAGGTTCTTCCAGCTCTTATAACTAGGTCTTCCAACTCTTATAACTAGGTCTTCCAGCTCTTATAACTAGGTCTTCCAGCTCTTATAACTAGGTCTTCCAGCTCTTATAACTAGGTCTTCCAGCTCTTATAACTAGGTCTTCCAGCTCTTATAACTAGGTCTTCCAACTCTTAAACTAGGTCTTCCAGCTCTTATAACTAGGTCTTCCAGCTCTTATAACTAGGTCTTCCAGCTCTTATAACTAGATCTTCCAGCTCTTATAACTAGGTCTTCCAGCTCTTATAACTAGGTCTTCCAGCTCTTATAACTAGATCTTCCAGCTCTTATAACTAGGTCTTCCAGCTCTTATAACTAGGTCTTCCAGCTCTTATAACTAGGTCTTCCAGCTCTTATAACTAGGTCTTCCAGCTCTTATAACTAGGTCTTCCAGCTCTTATAACTAGGTCTTCCAGCTCTTATAACCAGGTCTTCCAGCTCTTATAACTAGGTCTTCCAGCTCTTATAACCAGGTCTTCCAGCTCTTATAACTAGGTCTTGCAGCTCTTATAACCAGGTCTTCCAGCTCTTATAACTAGGTCTTCCAGCTCTTATAACTAGGTCTTCCAGCTCTTATAACTAATGTCTTCCAGCTCTTATAACTAGGTCTTCCAGCTCTTATAACTAGGTCTTCCAGCTCTTATAACTAGGTCTTCCAGCTCTTATAATAATGTCTTCCAGCTCTTATAACTAGTCTTCCAGCTCTTATAACTAGGTCTTCCAGCTCTTATAACTAATGTCTTCCAGCTCTTATAACTAATGTCTTCCAGCTCTTATAACTAGGTCTTCCAGCTCTTATAACTAGGTCTTCCAGCTCTTATACTAGGTCTTCCAGCTCTTATACCAGGTCTTCCAGATCTATAACTAATGTCTTCCAGCTGTTATAACCAGGTCTTCCAGCTCTTATAACTAATGTCTTCCAGCTCTTATAACTAGGTCTTCCAGCTCTTATAATAATGTCTTCCAGCTCTTATAACCAGGTCTTCCAGCTCTTATAACTAATGTCTTCCAGCTCTTATAACCAGGTCTTCCAGCTCTTATAACTAGGTCTTCCAGCTCTTATAACTAGGTCTTCCAGCTCTTATAACCAGGTCTTCCAGCTCTTATAACCAGGTCTTCCAACTCTTATAACTAGGTCTTCCAGCTCTTATAATAATGTCTTCCAGCTCTTATAACTAGGTCTTCCAGCTCTTATAACTAGGTCTTCAAGCTCTTATAACTAGGTCTTCCAGCTCTATAACCAGGTCTTCCAGCTCTTATAACTAGGTCTTCCAGCTCTATATAACTAGGTCTTCCAGCTCTTATAACTAGGTCTTCCAGCTCTTATAACCAGGTCTTCCAGCTCTTATAACTAGGTCTTCCAGCTCTTATAACTAATGTCTTCCAGCTCTTATAACTAGGTCTCCAGCTCTTATAACTAGGTCTTCCAGCTCTTATAACTAGGTCTTCAGCTCTTATAACTAGGTCTTCCAGCTCTTATACATCACTTGCTAAACATCTGTTATTTTCAAAACGAAGGTAGTTAACTGTTCCTCCTCCAATGCTGATAGTCCAGCAGTTTCTTCAAGGGCATCTGTCATAATTTTTTTCAATAAATATATATCTATCTATGACTTTCGAGCCATAGCCGGCCATAGGGCGTAGACCAAGATACTCCTTCTCTTATCTGAATTTTGTTCTAGCAGTTTCAATTCTTTTAAGATATTTATCAAATCTCGCCATTTGTCTCTGTTCTGTGCAAGCAGCTCTATCTCATTGAGAGAGCCGAATTCAATAAATATCTATCTATCTATCTATTGTCCTCTCGAGCCAAAGACGGCACATAGGGCAGAACCACAATCTCAAAAACAGAAACCTTGCGTGCCAAAATGGCACATATTGCGGAGATCACTGCTTCTAAAATCTATGGTCTGTTTCCATAACAATACTTTTTACAATGACAGCTTGTCAAGCCATTGATCAACCTCCTTAGTCGCCTCTTACGGACATGCCTGGAAGGTCACAGTGTCACTATTCTTTACTTCCCTCATAATGAGGCCCCGGTAACACACGGGAAATAAATATACTAAATAATATTCATAATGAGGCCAGCCCTAACACACGGGAAATAAATATACTAAATAATATTTGGAGCAGCAAACAGCCCTGTCTTATTTCAGCTACCTGTTACATCGTTTATATGTTTAAAAAATGTAAATGCTGTGAAGAATATGTAGCACAATACCAGCAAGACAATAACATTAAAATTACTGAGGACATGTATCTTTCTGACAGTAACATATAGTGTGAATCATGGACAATCTCATAAACAGTAAGGAAGAAAATTGATTCATTCAAACAAAATGTTACAAGAAAATCCCTAAGATAACTTGGATAATGAAAGAGCAAAGAAGATAAATTAAAAGATTTAGACATTTTAAAAATACTGACTTATATAAATAATACTACAGAGGTAATTAAAATACTATGGCCTTGCCAAAAGACACAATTGGCTGGAAAGAAACAATAATAGAAGGCATAGTTCCTGGGCAACGCATCAGAGGCATACCAAGAAGAAGGTGGTTTCAAGACATGAAAGAGACCTTGAACATGACAACAGAAGAAGTGGGAGATCTGGCTAGAGACAGAGATTCTTTCAGACAGACTACCATTAATGTAACATTCTGTGGGAGATCTGGCTAAAGACAGAGATTCTTTCAGATGGACTGTGGTTAATGTAATGTTCAGCAAAGAACACATCATCTCTTGATGATGATGTTACATGATTTTTAAAACAATTCACTTTTATATTTTTGTTATGTACTTCTTATCAATCTGTTCATGATTACATGATCACAGAAGAATAAGAAGCATTAACTGAATTCTTGTCATGCTTACAATGGAGAGTTTATTAGAAACCTAACAAACTATCTATCTATCTATCTATCTATCTATTGACCTTTCGAGCCGTAGCCGGCCCATAGGGCGTGGACCAAGATACACCTTGATACCTAATCAATGCACTGAACCAGGTCTTCCAGCTCTTATAACTAGGTCTTCCAGCTCTTATAACTAGGTCTTCCAGCTCTTATAAATAGGTCTTCCAGCTCTTATAACCAGGTCTTCCAGCTCTTATAACTAGGTCTTCCAGCTCTTATAACTAGGTCTTCCAGCTCTTATAACTAGGTCTTCAGCTCTTATAACTAGGTCTTCCAGCTCTTATAAATAGGTCTTCCAGCTCTTATAACTAGGTCTTCAGCTCTTATAACTAGGCTTCCAGCTCTTATAACTAGGTCTTCCAGCTCTTATAACTAGGTCTTCCAGCTCTTATAACTAGGTCTTCCAGCTCTTATAAATAGTCTTCCAGCTCTTATAACCAGGTCTTCCAGCTCTTATAACCAGGTCTTCCAGCTCTTATAACTAGGTCTTCCAGCTCTTATAAATAGGTCTTCCAGCTCTTATAACCAGGTCTTCCAGCTCTTATAACCAGGTCTTCCAGCTCTTATAACTAGGTCTTCCAGCTCTTATAACCAGGTCTTCCAGCTCTTATAAATAGGTCTTCCAGACCTATTTATAGACCTGAAGACTCCTATCTGAATTTTGTTCTAGCAGTTTTCTTTAAAGATATTTTATCAAATCTCGCCATCTGTCTCTGTTCTGTGCAAGCAGCTCTATCTCATTGAGGGAGCCGAATCCTGCTGCTCTTGCCTCTCTCATCAATGTTCTTCTCAGTGTCTCCCTGGGTCTTCCTCTTTTTCTCTTACCTGTTGATAGTAACAAACTATCATCATAAAATATCTATTATTTGTTTATTGTTAGTATCAGCATCACTGCACTCCCTATGAATTCTGAACATAGGTACTCTGATATCCCCTTTGAGAAAATCCTAAGAGAATCCTGGCCCAGGGGTACAAACTCCGTAGGTGTAGGTAGGTTTCTACTGACAGTTTTACCCTGGTAGTGGCATATTTACTCCAATATTAAGTCAGTCCTATTATATGGCTGTGTAACATGGAGAACAACAAAATTGACAATCAAGAAGATATAGACTTTCATTAATGGATGCTTACGCAGAATAAAAGGATGGAAATGGCAGGACAAAATAACTAACATAGAATATGGAAATGTTGTGGGGGGCCTCGTTAGCCTAGTCGGGAAAACGACTTGACTGGGCTACCGACGTTCGGACAACCCGTGTTCAATTCCCGCTGGGAGCAGTGTGAGTTGTACTCGTGGTTGGAAAAATAATACCCTCACGATCAACCCAGCCGTTGGCAGAAATGGGTACCAGGTATTACCCTGGGAAGGTGAGGAATGTCACCTCGCATCGTGAGTTTTCAATGCTTAATGTGACATGATCCAGAAATCTCCTAACATTTCTGGATAGGCGGCCGAGCACATATGGGTGGAAACTTGCGTGCTAAGATGCCGGTTCAAATCTCGTACTTTACCTATGGAAATGTACCAGTCAAATACCAGTGGATAAAGAGATACAGCGAAGCGATGGCGCTGGATAGGACACACACTGCGGAAGCCAACTGAGAGTATTATTATTATAACAATAACAGCAACGAAGATAGTGATATTTAATCTCTTATGAGTCTGCCAAATGTACGAGACACCTCAGTCATCGGCTGAGATTTAAAAGAACTTGCTTTTCCTTTAAGGTAGTTGGGTTATTACAGTCAGTTGTTAGTTATTAGTTGATAACTTTACAGCCTTCAACTTATTTTAAGTAGTCAGTTAACTAAGTAGTCGTAGTAAATTGAAGATAATATAATAATAATAATATATAGTATTATATCATAACTAGAACTTGTCTTTATACCCGCATTTCCAGTGTCTTCACATAAGCGTATCAACGAAACGAAAACTTCATAAAGATCTTTAAGTTACACTATCATACATACATAGATTATATACATAAATTATTTCATTTCCCAAAAAACAGAAGCCTAGTAAAGTAAACACCACTTGCTTGTTTTGTCAGGAAATGATCATGTGACTCAATTGTACACTTCCTATTCACGTGATAGACCTATAAATATCTATCTATCTAATGTCCTTTCGAGCCGAAGACGGCACATAGGGCAGAAACCACAATCTCAAAATAGAAACCTTGCGTGCCAAAATGGCACATATTGCAGAGATCACTGCTCTAAAATATATGGCGCTGTTTCCATAACAATATTTTTTTACAATGACAGCTTGTCAAGCCATCGATCAATCTCTCTTAGTCTCCTCTTACGTACGACATGCCTGGAAGGTCACAGTGTCACATTCTTTACTTTCCTCATAACGAGGCCCCGTAAACTGTGTGTAAACCGAGGATAGACATTTTTGTTTTCTTTAACACATTTCGATTGTTTTTGTTTTGTTTGTTTCGTTATTAGTTTTGTGTGTGTTTTTTGTTTGTTTGTTCCTGCTGAAGGCCTATTGGGCGAAACGTCGTTTAGTCTGTGTCGTCCACTTATCACGTAAAGCTGCTTACATACCATTTTTTTCTATTTTTTAATGTTTCCTCACATTCAGCTTTACTGCAGCTTCGCATTTTTATGCCTTAACCCCATAAATATACCAACGACAGCATTACAGTGGTTCCCACACTTCACTGAGAGAGCACATTACTCTAGAAATTCGCCCCCTAGTCCTTTGCCATCTGCCAGTTATCCATAAGGTATATCATTTGGTATGCGGCCATCTTTCATACGGTGTATGTGGTTAAGCCAGCGTAACCTACGTTGTTTGAGCAGCGTGTGGATGTTCGGAGGCCTGTGCGAGTCATAACCTCCACGTTGTCACTTTATCCTTCCATGTAGTACCAAGAACACGGGCAGACATCGCATTTGGAATGGCGTTTAGCCTTCTCTCCTGCTTTGTATAAGTTGTCCAAGATTCGCTGCCATACAGGAGGATACTAAGGATGTAGGCATTGTAAACTGTGGCTTTTTTTTAATTGTCAGTAAATATATGCTGCAAGTTAAATGTATTCTTCCAAAAAATTATTATCAGTGTTTTTTTTTTTATTATTTAGCCGAATGGTCCGGAACGCGTTCCAGTAAACATTTAGGACTGTAACGGTCACTGAACTTCATGTTTTTTTGTTATTTGACAAGTATAATTTCTTCTTCTTTCCTTCCTCATTTGCCTTTCAGCGTTGAGGGGAGATATAATTTGCGGTCTTTTGCTCCTCTGTTCGCCTCTGCTGCTTTTATGTTTCCTAGTACTTCTAATATTCCATCGATCCATCTTTTACGTGGTCGACCCTTGGGTCTGGTGTTCTCACAACGTTTGTTGAAGGCTCGCTGTGTTGTGTTTTGATCTTTCTGCCTTGTCACGTGGCCACACCATTTTATCTGTTGTTTCCTTATATATTCTACGGCGGGGTTTTCCTAGCTTTTTTCTCAGTTCTTCATTTCTGATCTTATCTCTCACACTGTTTCCTGTCATTCGTCTAACACATTTCATCTCTGTAGAGGTTATTTTTCTTATTGTTCTTGCATCTAGGGTCCAGGTCTGGCATTGGTAGCACAACGTTGGGATGAAGATTGCATTCTAGAGTGCTCGTCACTTCTTCGGATGATGGAAATGGGAGTTAAGATGGGCACATCCAGAAATGAGAAACTTAGTGGCCGTGTAAGAAGACTTATCAACCAACATAGAACTGGAGTCGTCAGTCGCTGGACACTGAGGGAATTGCTGAGAAGGGGATCTGAGCACCTATGGACATGTTGGGAGTGATGATGACCCGCAACTAACTCAATAACTTCCGGGTAACAATGGCGGCAGCAGAAGAACTTTTAACGCTTCTGGATAGTGTCATTCCAGACGGGAGAAAAAGCCTGCAAGAAAATTATATAAATCTTGAAAATGTTGCAAAATATTGCGAAGATAACTATCTTAAGGTGAGGAAATTTTTTTGCCCAGGCTATGAACATGAAAACAAATGGCACACCTTCATTTGACTTCATGTGATGATGATAACAAAAATGGAATCTGAGATGTGATTTGATAATTTGATTATTTTATTTTATTTCCTGGTGACTCAGACCGTATCTATCACTTGTCCTTAGTTTTACGGTTCGTTTGAGATTTGAAATTTAAATTAAAATTTGTTTTACAATGAACAATGTTTTATAAGCATAACAGCAGGAGAAGACCGCAAATCTCCCCTCAACTCTGAACTGCAAATATAATGAGGAAGTTAAAGTAAGGAGTAAGGATAGGATAGGAAAAGGTTTTTTTAAATTTTGTTTTGATTTGCATTTGAAAGATCATAAAGATGCTTCTGAATTGGCAAGAATAAATGAATGGCTATAAATGAGTATTCACATGATTAGTGTATTTGGTTTGTGATTACTCATTGTTGGCTTGAACTAAGTTGAACTGTGTTGGTGTTTATTTTTTTAAAATTATTTTAAAATTAAAATATTTTGTTTTCGTTCGCCAGCTTTTACCTCTGACGAAGTCCCCAGATACTAGCTAGGAACTGAAAAAAATATTAATGATTAATGTTCATGAATCAAAAACATTCATCTGTGATTAATACTAATTAATGATTTATTTTCTTTTTTTTTTAAAAAAAAAGATTAATTAAGAAAGATAAATACATGTGAGATGTGATGCTTGAGAAAAGTAACAAACAACACAAGAAGAGATAGAATACAAAATGAAACCATCAGAAAAATGGTAGGAATAAAACCCTGCCAAGAATATATAGAACAACAACAACTTAAATGGTTTGGCCACCTGGTCAGAATGAATCCTCACCCATCACCATCAAGGACGTTCTTCTCGAGAATGCATGGAAAAAGACCAAGAGGAAGACCCAGAAGAAGATGGATAGCTGCAGTGACAGAGACATGTAACAACAAAGGAAAATCACTAATTCAGACAATTCGAGCAGCTCAAGAATGACAAATGATATAAACCACGACACCTTTTAGGTATCAGAGAAAAGAAGAATGATTTATTAGTGTATTATCAATCTATGTCAATAGAAGTGAGAAAGAGAGTTCGTCGGTGCTATATATGTGTAGAGCCAATTCTGACCTATGGAAGCGAATCATGGACTGGACAGTAAACAAACAAATGAAAAGACTATTAGAGGCCACCGAAATGGGATTTCTCGGAAGAATGTTGAAAGTTCCCTAGACAGCTAAAAAGACCAATGAGGAAATTCTCAAAGAGACCAACACAGAAAGGGAGATCCTAAAAAACATCAGAAAGAAGCAGTCAACATTTTTTGGGCACATCATGAGAAGAGGAAAGTTCGAATACTTGGCTACAACTGGCAAAATACAGGGAAAGTGAAATCACGGATGACAAAAAAAAAGAAAATACTAGATAGCTTGGTGTTATGGCATGGTAACAGTCAACAACAGAACTGATACGATACACTGTGGATAGAAGATTGTGGAAGGACATGATTACCTACACCAACCAGTATAGCACATAATGATGAATGTATTATCATACATTTATTTTATTTAATACCATTAAACTCTTAATACTTTCTATCTATTGACCTTTCGAGCCATAGCCGGTCCATAGGGCATAGACCAAGACACTCCATCTCTTCTTTTATATCCTTGTAAAGATCTTTTATTAAATCTCGCCATTTGTCTCTGTTCTGTGCAAGCAGCTCTATCTCAATGAGGGAGCCGATTCCTGCTGCTCTTGCCTCTCTTATCAATGTTCTACTCAGTGTCTCTCTGGGTCTTCCTCTTTTCCTCTTACCTGTTGTTTCCCACAAGAGGACTTGCTTTGCTATTCGGTTATTATCTCTTCTCATCACATGTCCAACATATGATATATGTATTTTTGCAACATTAAAATACAATAGACAGCCCTTGACATCAGCAAAACTCCAGTGTTGATAACTCCCTTTTGTGTTTTGGTGTAAACTATTTAAAAATGTATGTACTTCTAGGTGATAAAAACACCAGTTAAATTGGATAAGTAGAAATAATCAGGCAGAGCTGTTTGTTTTTCATACTCAGTAATAGCTAAAATAAATCAAGAAAAATAGTTCTTAAATGTTATGTAGAGCCAGTCATATGAAACATATGAATGTGAATCATGGACAATAGGACAACAGACAAGAAAATCACTTGAGGCTGTAGAGATGTGGTTTTACAGAAGAATGTTGAGAATACCATGGACAGCTAAGAAGAGTAATGAAAACGTTCTGAAAGAGGCCATTGCAAAAAGAGAATTATTATCCAATATTAGAAAGAAACAATCATCATTTTGTTGGCCATGTAATGAGAAGGGAACAGCGGGAAATATATTGTGACAACTCGAAAAATTGAGGGACGAAGAGATAGAGGGAAGCAAAGAGAAAAGATACTAGACAGCTTAAGAGAATGGCTTGGCAGAAGGTCAACAAGAGAAATGATACATAACTGTTGAGATCGAAAGTTGTGGAGAGACATGATCACCTACGCCTGCAGGCTTGGTACCTGATGATGATGAGTAGCTAAAATATAATTGTACGTCACCCAAGGACTGAGGTCATGCCCACTTATAGTGCGCTTTTCCACTAACTGTGTTTTGTTCTTCTGTGACCATAAATATATAAATAATGCAGTGTTTGTTGTTGATACAGGCCACTAATGCTCAGAAACAGTATGCCTTGCAGGAAACACAAAGCTACACGACTCAGTCACTTGCCTGTGTGGCTTACCAGATCAACAGTTTGGCTACAAATTTCATGAAATTATTAGATCTACAGTTGAATCAGCTAACAGAAATGGAGTCCAGTGTTCACTATCTTAACCAGGTAATGGGTTTAACTTTTTTCCATTTCACATTTCATTTAAATTAGGTTGTTTGTTTAATGCTTAGTGTGGCTAGAAGTTGTCAAATGAAGAAAGGAGGAAAGAAAAATAGGAAGATTCTTCAATTGTATGATTCAGTTTAAGACTGGGTGGTCTAGAGGTAAGATGTTGGCCTCTGGACAAGAATGTTCTAGGTTTGATACCCCACCAAATTTTTCAAAAATCAAATCCGCGGTTTATTCATGACTTTACACTCCCCTGATCTCTGGGTAGTGAGATCAAATATCTAGCCCTCTCCGAAACCAGCGAGAACAAAAAAAAAAAACAGGAAGTTCCAAATGCATGTTAAAGAACCCTTGGCAGTTTAAAGTCGAAAAGAATAGGCCAAAAATGGCATTTGTCCAGGCAAAATTTGTTAAGCAAATCTACCCATATAAAGCAATAACTATGGAAGCAAAAAGGGCAATATACAAATTAATTTTTCTACCATCTCTGTGCTATCAGTGCCAGAATTGGACGCTGGACTCTAGAACAATAAGAAAGATAACAACCACCGAAATTAAATGTGTCAGAAGAATGACAGGAAACAGCTTAAGGGACAGAGTAAGAAACACCGACCTGAGGAAGAAACTCAAAATTGAACCAGCCATCTAATACATAAAGAAACAACAGATAAATTGGTTCGGCCACATAACAAGACAAAAAGAACTAACAATGACTCAAAGATCCATAAACAAACACGCCAGATTAAGAGGAAGATCAAGAAAGAGATGGACAAAGGGAATACTAGAGTCACTAGGAGGAATAACACCAGAAGAGGCCAACAGAAGAGCAAAGAATCGCAGATTGTATCTCCCCTCGACGCCAACGGCAATAGAGGAAGGATAAAATAAAAGAAAAACAAGAAAGATCTACCCATCCATACAGAAGACGGTTGCATCAGTCTGAAAGGTGCAGATCTCACAGCGTTGCCGTAAACTAGCGACACAATGCAATCTACGCCCACTTAACTTCGAATGCTAAAAAAAGAAAAGAAGTTTGAGATTAATTCTGATCTTCTAAGTCAGTTGTGACTGACAACATTTTTTTTTCTTTGAAGGAACTGTGGACCATATTTTGAAGTATATTTCTGAAATCAGGATTGCCCCCCAGTACACAGACCTGAGAAGAGCAATGTGGTCCACACCCACCTCCCTGGAAGAGAAACTATATGGGGCAATCAAATCACTTAAACAGACAGCTGACTTCATGAGAGAGTCTGGAATCCTACTCTGATTGAGTCTTGATCACAGAGAGAGAGAGAAATCAGTATACATGGCCCTTTTTGTCTTGTCAGACGGTCTAGTAGAGGCTATTGTGTATTTTTTTTAGGTTTTGTTTTTGTTGAACAGCTTTTCTTGTGGCTAATTCTACCAATGTTTGACAAACACACACGGTCACAGAATGAACAAGTCAGGCCCACTGGTCCACAGGGTTTACCATCCTTTTTCATGAGTCTTTTCTCTTCTAAGTTTTGCATTAGCACAGTCTCAAATGATGTTATACCATTCCTTATACATGCTCTCCATGAAGTGTGATCACTTGCCAGATGTTCCCAGTCATATTCACACATGGAGAAGTCATTCAGAGATGAATCAGTAACCTTATTGAAATACCAACAGAGAAAAGAACAATAAAAAAAATATTTTACAATTAGCAATGGCTGCAGAGGGCTAGCGGTAAAATCCTATCAAGTGACTTTGGATTTCTTCTTCTTCTACCTTTTTAGCTCCCAGTGGAGCATAGGTCTTCAACAAACACTTTCCAAGTCGTTCTGTTTTTTGCCATTCTTTTAATATCATTCCATGTCTTCCCCATCATCTTCATCTCTGCTTCTCTCTGTCTTCTCCAAGAATTCCTTGGTCTTCCTCTTTGTCTTTTCCCCTGGGGATTCCAAAAAAATCCTGTTGTGTAATACTCTCAGTTGGCTTCCGCAGTGTGTGTCCTATCCAGCGCCATCGTCTTCGCTGTATCTCTGTATCCACTGGTACATTTCCATAATTCTATGTTAGTGATTTTGTCTTGCCATTTCCATCCTTTTATTCTGCGGAAACTTCCATTAATGAAAGTCTGTATCTTCATGATTGTCAATTTTTTTTTTCTCCATATTTCACAGCCATATAATAGGACCGACTTAACATTTGAATTGAAAATTGTAATTTTTGTATTTAACCTAATTTCTTTGGATTTCCATATGTTTCCCAGTGCAATGAAAGCTCCTCTTGCTTTTGATATCTTTATTTTGGTATCATTTTCTGTTCCTCCCTCTTTATCTATATTACTGCTCAGATATATGTAAGATTGTACGTCTAGTAGAGGTATTTCTCCTAATTTTATTTGGTTATTGCCAACTGCATTAATTTTCATAATGTTGGTCTTATCTCTATTAATCTTCAGTCCTAGCTGTTGTGATCTCTCATCAAGTATGCTCATTTTATTCTGCCAATAAAATCCTATCAAGTGACTTTGGATTTAGTGCTTATTTAAGATTCTTATTGGAAGTGTTTTTTTTTCCCTCTTTCTTTGTGCATGTCTTGCAATGTAAATATTTTTCACCTATTATTGACTATTCTTTAGTCAGCTTTTCATATATTACATTTGTTTAGTCAACATTTCAGTTAATGTTAACATTTGTTTAGTCAACATTTCAGTTAATGTTAACATTTGTTTAGTCAACATTTCAGCTATTACTAATATTTTTTGGGTCTTTTGTTCAGTTATTGTTAATATTTGTTGGCCTACTCTTTAAGCATTTATTTAAACTTTCTTTGCTCTAGTTTTCTGCTACTGTTAATATTTTTTGTACTTGTTCTCGAAGGCAATTATTAATATTTTGTAATCCAGGCAGTTATGGTTCATAAAGAAAAAGTGGCCAGGAGAGAAATTGGCATTTTGACAGCTGGGAAAAGTATGCCAGGACCTATTGGTATGAAAAATGGTGTTATTTATCCAGAACAGGCGGAACGTCCCATCAGATATGTCAGAAATAACATAGACTACACCATCCTGGATGATGTTGGGCATGGATTGAAGGTAAGAATCAGAGAGTCATATTTTTGTGTCATTTCCTTTTGCAGGTGATAAATGCTCTTGTTCGCTGACAAGCTCAAGGAATTCCAGCCGCAGAAGGAAACTTCAAAACCTGCACAATTTTGGGGCTCTTTCAGCCTCTGATAAGTAAAAGTTTCCTTCATGGCTTAACACCTAATCATCATCATGTACGCTACCGGTTGGCGTAGGCGATCATGTCCCTCCACAATCTTCTATCTACAGTGCATCGTATCAGTTCTGTTGTTGACAGTTTTCCATGCCATGACACCAAGCTATCCAGTATTTTCTCTCTTTGTCGTCCGCGATCTCTCTTTCCTTTTATTTTGCCAGTTATAACCAAGTATTCCAACTTTCCTCTTTCCATTATGTGCCCGAAAAATGTTGATTGCTTCTTTCTGATGTTTTTTAAGAGCTCCCTTTTTGTGTTGGCCTCTTTGAGAACTTCCTCATTGGTCTTTTTTAACACCTATTAGCCACCATTTATTATTTTTCCCTGTTATGCCTGAAATTTTTGCTTCTGAGAAGTACTCTTTGCATTAAATCTGTCATATATTTGTTACTACAAGTCACAGGCACATGTTTTAGGCATAAAATGAAAGGGGATAGGATACAGTTTCATAATCATAACAGATTATTTTGAAAAAATAACAGTAAAGAATATCTCTCTCTCTCTCTCTGCGATCAGGACTCAATCAGAGTAGGATTCAAGACTCCCACATGAAGTCAGCTGTCAGGCTAAGTGTGTTGATAGCACACAAAGACAGAACATCACAGATAGAGTTCGCCAGATCCACTCTGATTGAACACCCGTTAATACGTTGCACTGTGTTCTGCGCCAGTGGCCCAGTGCATCCGATTTCAGTCAGCATTTTATTCGGGTTTGCTTTCCCTAGCCTTTGATTGTCCCCAATCTTCCTGCAAGGCAGCAGGTTGTCTTTTCTGTAGGGGGATTCTGCCCTTAGATGGTCGACCCTCCCAGGTTTATGAGCACCATCTGCCCGAGTCACTAGAGGTGACTAACACAGACATGCACACACAAAGATGTGAGATGTGACTATCACAGACACGCACGCACAAAGATGTGAGATGTGACTAACACAGATATGCACACAGCGATACGAGGCATGACTAACACTGACACACATCAAGATATATAACACATGGCTAACATAAACATGCACATAAAGATATGAGATATAACTGACATAGACATGCACACACAAAGATATGACACATGCCTAACATAGACATGCGCACAAAGATAAGAGATATGACTAACATAGATATGCACACATAAAGACATGAGATGGGGCTAACATAGCCATGCACACACAAGGATATGAGTAAAGAATATGAAAGAAGATAATAAACAATATTTTTAGAATATTTGTTTAATTTTTTGCCATGAAGCATGTCATGTAATCCTAAAATGTTATTGTCAGTTACTAGTTCTAATAGTCCTACACTTAGTTCTTAGAACATAATTCTCTAGCCTTTTCTGCTGTTCTTGATACTTTATTGATGCCAGCCATTTTCTACTTTTGTTTTTGGTTGTATCCAAAATGGAGGATTTATTATTCTCCAGCTTGGTATAGAATCGTTGATCAGAGGTTTAACAAGCTGCTATCTTAAAAACGATTTTGTTAATGAAATGTAAACCTGATACATTAGAGAAATCGGCAATCAACAACTAATATCTTCAGTAATAAAGAAAAGACGATGGTCATATGTTGGACATGTGATGAGAAGAGATAATAACCGAATAGCAAGCAAGCCCTCATGTGGGAAACAACAGGTAAGAGGAAAAGAGGAAGACCCAGAGAGACACTGAGAAGAACATTGATGAGAGAGGCAAGAGCAGCAGGAATCAGCTCCCTCAATGAGATAGAGCTGCTTGCACAGAACAGAGAGAAATGGCGAGATTTGATAAAATATCTTTAAAAGAATTGAAAATTGCTAGAACAAAAATTTAGATAAGAGGAGTATCTTGGTCTATGTCCTATGGGTCGGCTATGGCTCGAAAGGTCAATAGATTTTCTACTTTTACATGTGAATTAGCTGATTGAAAACTTTCAAAACATCACAAATTCATTGATTTTGTGAACAATATAACACAAGGGAGATCATTCTAGGCTTGCCACAAGACCTGTAATTATATTAGAGTTAAATACCTTGCAAATACACTAGTTTAGCACACTGTACTTTAAAATTCCAATATTAGGAAGAAACAATCATCATTTTGTTGGCATGTAATTAGAAGGGAACAGCTGGAATATATTGTAACAACTTTAAAAATCCAGGGACGAAGAGATAGAGGGAAGCAAAGAGAAAAGATACCAAGCAGCTTAAGAGAATGGCTTTGCAGAAGGTCATCAACTGAAATGATAAATAGCTGTCAAGATCAAAAGTTGTGGAGAGACATGATCTCCTACGCCAGCAGGCACGGTACTTGATGATGATGATGACATTAAAATATGAGACAACGAAAAATAACCATGTCAATGTTTGCTTGGCAAAATAGAACTTCTTGAGTAATGCAGTCTACAGCAGTCTTACAGAGTTAAAGCTGACGTCCACGTAGAAAAAAGACAAAATTGATCTCATTGTCTGTGAATTTGATTTCAGCAACAAGGCACCACGTCTAGGTCAGGCAGAAGTTCATCAATTTCTAGTACCACCAGCAGCATCAATAATCCAGCGACAGCAACCAAATCTTCAACACCTGTTGGATCTGTTAGCAGAGCTAGTGGCAGCCACTACCTCACGCCAGCTCCAGCAGTGGCACCACCCTCAGTGCCATCAACACCTCAACTACAGGGTAATCTCATTCATTCTCATTCATGCAGATCATCAGACGCTTCAGAAGACTCGTACTCCCCTTCTAACACAATGAAAATTGGTCAGGTTCGCATGCCTGCTATGCATGAGATGGGCCAGTCCATAACGTCGCCGGTGGGGTTTAATCCTACTCCAAATATGCTTCATAATATGACACGCTGCTTGATTCCTTCACTAATGCATACTCATGCAAAGGGTAATTCTGCTTCTACTCACATCCAAAGTTGTCTTAACCATGATTTGTCACATTTTGCTCTGTATACTAAAATTACAGTGGGAATATAAAAGTTGCAAATTTTTTAAATATTTATTTGAAACATTTTTAGCTTTGTGCTAAATATAACTTTGGTGATGTTACTCGGCCAACTTGGCATATTGAATTTGACAAACTTCTGGTCAAGGCCACTTACAAAAGTTATACTAAACTTGAAGTAAAATTATTTTTAAATATAATTAAGTCAATAAATAATATCTGACAAATTAAATGTCTGTATTTTAGTTAGTTTTGATAACACTTTTCTACATTTCTAAGCTATTTACTTATAATATTAAAAAAAAATTTACTCAGTAGATATTCAGCAAGTTTTCTAAATAAACATTTTATATGTCCGTTGAATAGACACTTTGTACACTAACAATAAAGCCTGCTTCCCATTACCGTGTTTGTTTTTTTATTCACATACAATATTAATAGAAAAATTGTTGAATAAATATTTCACCTTTTATTTGTAATTTTGATACTTGACTGTGAGCAAGCTCAAAAATTGTTTCATTTTATGACAATAATCAAGATTTGAACAAGGAATATTATTATCTTAAAAAAACGTAAAGGTTCCCTCCATGCCTGACTGGGTGTATGGGAAATATTGTGTTAGTGACAATATTTTGCTATGACCACAGCACATTTTTGGATGATGTGGTTGGTATCATGCCAGGATGCCTTTACTTCCCAGAAAAATCTCTGGTATGAAAGCTTTTCGTACCGAAAAAAATCTGCCACTGCTGGGGATTGAACCTGGACACTTCTGATCAGGAAGCGAGCACTCAGCCACCGAGGCTCCAATTATTATCTTACTTACTGATAAATCTTTTCTTTATTTGATGATAGTAATCAAAATTTGAGCAAGGAACATTATTATCTTCCCTACTTACAAATTTTATCTTTAAAGTGATACTGGCTCCTTGCTATCAGCTTTGCCTGAAGCACTGCAATTTTTTGCCTGCTCCCTGATAAAGTTATGACTTGTTTTATTTCACATACAAACTACATTTAACTTATTTACTTGAAGTTCAAAGTTAGTATAAATCCAAATTAGTGTTTGTAGTTCATGCAAACATTTAGAAAAGTTAAGTTTCGTGTTTATATTTTAATTGTTTCACTGAAGTTAATGCAGTGAGGGTTGCTGTCTGTTTTGGCTTATAGATTTATTTAAATTTTAACTTTCTTTAAAATGTACTGCTTATTTGAAATAGAGTAGATACATTGTAGAACTTTCACATATATTTACTTGCATAAAATTTGGTTATTTTAAAGGCATTCTCTTTGTTGAATTATTGTCACATCCACCTTCATATAGACTTGTCAAAAATATTAGGGCCACCTTTGTCTATGTCCATGGACATGCAGGGGTACGGGGAACTGAAAGAATGGACAGGTTAGCTAGCTGTACTGTCATTGATAACAGCCAACCAATGGATCGGGTGGACGTCATCAATGCCCTCTGTGATGTGAGAGGGGCACTGGACTTCGACTACCATGAGTCCAAGTCACTCCTTTGGATGAAAGAGATGGGAGATAAGATGGGCACAGCCAGAAATGAGAAACTTAGTGGACGTATAAGAAGATTTATCAACCAACATAGAACTGGAGTCGTTAGTCGCTGGACACTGCAAAACTTGCTGAGGTGGGGATCTGAGCACTTATGGACCTTTTCGGAGTGCAATGATGATGACTCGCAAATAACTCAATAACTCTGTATGGTACATAAATATGGACATTAAGGAGGAAAAGATAGAAGAAAATTTAAACGCTTGAAATGTTGATTTATTGAAGAATAGATAGAATTGAATGGACAGCGAAGAAAACAAATAATGAAGTTTTGAAACAGCTGGAAATAAAATAAGAATTATATTGAACAAGACAAATAAAATAAGAATTATTGAATACAAATCGGACAAGACAAATAAAATCAGAATTATTGAAAACAAATCGGACCAGACAAATAAAATAAGAATTATTGAAAACAAATCGGACAAGACAAATAAAATAAGAATTATTGAATACAAATCAGACAAGACAAATAAAATAAGAATTACTGAATACAAATCGGACAAGACAAATAAAATAAGAATTATTGAATACAAATCAGACAAGACAAATAAAATAAGAATTATTGAATACAAATCAGACAAGACAAATAAAATAAGAATTATTGAATACAAATCAGACAAGACAAATAAAATTAATTTTTACACATAGACATGAGAAAATACAAGGTAAATTGGGTAAAGGCGAGCAAAGATTAAAGCGGGCTGACAACATCAAGAAATGGACAGGAGAACCTATGACAGCATTTACCTTCAAGGCAAGAAACAAGATGAAATAGTGATTATTTTGGCTGTCAACCTTCAATATTGAGACCACACATGATAATGGGAACAAAAAAATTCCAATATTACTTTTATTAGGCTGTTGTGTCTTTTAACATACCCCAAAAATTTCATTTGTCTTGTTCTAATTGTGTTTAGTAGTTCTCTTTTCATTTTTAGTCGTTTTAAAATTGAAAACTCTCATCTGAACACCTAATGGCAATAACATCATACATGCAGCCATTATTCTTCTGTCAAAAAAAGAGATATTACATGTCACAAACTAGAAATGTGATATAAGATGTGGTATGTGAGTTTTTTTTGTTTAGCCACTGCCATTTATTCTGTGCAACCTCTGGAGCTTACCTTCTGAGTTTCTTTCAGCTGATGGTGAAAGGGTATGCATGCTGAAGGTAGTACCCAACATTGGCCAAGTCAGGTTTCAGTTACAATTAGTTTCATTAACATTTCATGAAATCTGTCATTTCAGTTTCAATTAATTTCATTAACATTTCATGAAATCTCTAGTTTCAGTTACAATTACTTTAATTAACATTTCATAAAATCTCTAGTTTCAGATACAACTAATTTCATTAGCATTTCATGAAATCTCTAGTTTCAGTTACAATTAGTTTCATTAACATTTCATGAAATCTCTAGCTTCAGTTACAATTAATTTAATTAGCATTTCATGAAATCTCTAGTTTCAGTTACAATTACTTTATTTAACATTTCATGAAGTCTCTAGTTTCAGTTACAATTAATTTCATTAACATTTCATGAAATCTCATAATTGATTTTGCCATATCCTCAGCTAATCTCAGAATTGATTTTGCCGTATTCTCAACTAATCACCGAAATCATGTTGCCATATCCCCAACTAACCTCAGAATTGATTTTGCTGTGTCCTCAACTAATCTCAGAAATGATTTTGTCATATTTTTCATTTAATCTCAAAATTGATTTTGCCACATCCTCAACTAATCTCAAATATAATACTGCCATATCTTGAACTAATCTAAAAATTGATGTTACCATATTATTTTCTATTTCATCAACTTTTCAATAGTCTGTCAGTAATTTCTCTATGAAACAGAAGAATGTATTACTCTATACCAACCTAACTAAACGCTAATTGTAACTTTTCTAGCATGATATTCATCTTGTTTATAGGATGGTTGTTTGACATTTTTTAATATGAAATAAATTTAGATTTATGACAATTTTTATTTATGATTTTAGTTGTAATCATCATCATCATCGAGTGCCGCCTCCGCATCGAAGGTTGGCTACCGTGGAGTGCCATTCTACTCTGTCTCTTGCTATGATGATGCAGGCTGTCATAGGTTGACTTGTCCATCTTTTGATGTCACTCGTCCATGTTAGTCTTGGTCTGTCTCTGCCTCTTTTACCTTGTATTTTCCCTTCCAATATAACTTTTAGTAGACTGTTGTGTCTTTTAACATGCCCCAAAAATTTCATTTGTCTTGTTCTAATTGTGTTTAGTAGTTCTCTTTTCATTTTTAGTTGTTTTAAAACTTCATCGTCTGTTTTCTTTCTTTCCATCCAATTCTACTTATTCTTCTATAAATCCACATTTCAAAGGCTTCAATTCTCTGTTCTGTTTTCTTGTCTAATGTCCATGTTTCTGCACCATACAGGAATATTGAGAAGATTTAACATTTTGCTATTCTTAGTTTTAGCCCTGGGGTTATTTGTTTTGTTGATTTGATTAGTTGTAATAATCATGCATAAATTCATATATTACAATGAAGACTAACATAAGGTCAAGTGTTATAATGAGTAAGACAAGGATGCATCCTATCACCAGGCTTGTTCAATCTATACACTTAGCAAATCTTTAAAAACATCACAGAGATACCAGGCCTAAACATTAATGGAAAGCTAATCAATAACCTGAGATTTGCTGATGATACTGTACAACTAGCAGAAAATCCTAAAGATCCACAATTGCTTAATGAAATAAACATAACAATAAAAAAAATATGAATTAAATATGAATATAAAAAGGCTAGACTAAAACTATTATCATAAACAAAGATAATACTCAAAACCTATACGTGGATATCAAAGTAGAAGGAATAGACTTGGAGACAGTTGAGAGCCACAACTAACTTAGACATACTATAACCAGTGATGGAAAAACAACAATGCTAAATAGCATAACATAAAGATTGAGACACTGATAGTACCATAGATTCTAGCCCAGTCAAACGATTACATTTAGACTAAATGTTTCATTTTTTGTTTATGTTCACTATCTTTCACCTCTGGTGAAGTCCCTATTGTCTGTCTAGGAACTAAATTTCATATGATAATACATTTGTCCCTGGTGGCTGTGTGCATAGGGGTCCCTTGCCGCACAGGCAGATAACTCTTAGGAGGTACTCATATATATTTTCTGTCGATGAGTAATTGACGTTTCTAGCCAGGCCTAGCTGCTGAGACCCGAGGTGGGTGCCGCAGAGAGAAATCACAAATAAAAATCCCAACTGGTGCAGCCGGAATTGAACTCCCAACCTCACTGTCTCGAGACCAGCCTCTTGCCTTGAGACCAACAGTCCCCCAAGTGTTTCTTAAAGTAAATAGTCCAGTTGCGCCACGTTTAGGGAATATGATGTTAATGCCCATATTCTTTACAGCACATTATTTTGGAGTAATGTGGTCAGTATTACGCCCATGGTGCTTTACTTTCCCAGAAAAAATATCCAGTACCCATTTAAGGCTGGGTGAATTTGGAAACCATCGGTCATGATCAAATCTGACCTCTTGTCGTTAGTTGCATATCTGTCTACCTACCTGCCTGCCTGCCTGTCTGTCACTGTCTGTCTCTGTCTATCTATTGTCCTTTCGAGCCAAAGCAGCACATAGGGCAGAAATTCTAGACTCTTGTGTCTGATGACCTTTGTTATCAAGTGTCTGATGACCTTTGTTATCAAGTGTCTGATGACCTTTGTTATCAAGTGTCTGATGACCTTTGTTATCAAGTGTCTGATGACCTTTGTTATCAAGTGTCTGATGACCTTTGTTATCAAGTGTCTGATGACCTTTGTTATCAAGTGTCTGATGACCTTTGTTATCAAGTGTCTGATGACCTTTGTTATCAAGTGTCTGACCTTGCACAGGACCCACATTGTATCTTACCGTACAGCTCTCTTCTGGGTGAGTCGCTAAATCTCATTGAAGGAGCTAATGCCTGCTGTTGTTGCCTATTGCCTCAGTTTTTGTTAAGTTTAGCTCCATGCAGGCTACGATAAGTAATAGAAAACTCTTTACAGAACAGTGCAGCAGGAGGCAATCTGATCATCATCTATAGGACCCCCCACCCCCAGTTGAGCAAGCATTTTGACCCTTTATCTTCAAATTCATACATTGACAAGAATTCATGAAAGAAGTCCTGGGTGATTTGAATGTAGCAAGTTGCCAAATTGTCAATGTCTTTCATCATCATGAAAGAAGTCCTGGATTGATTCAAATGTAGCAAGTTGCCAAATTGTCACTGGCTTTTATCATCATGAAAGAAGTCCTGGGTGATTCGAATGTAGCAAGATGCCGAATTGTCACTGGCTTTCATCATCATGAAAGAAGTCCTTGATTGATTCAAATGTAGCAAGTTGCCAAATTGTCACTGGCTTTTATCATCATGAAAGAAGTCCTGGTTGATTCAAATGTAGCAAGTTGCCAAATTGTCACTGGCTTTTATCGTCCAAGAAGATATGAAGGTCTTTATGCTGCTGCTGTTGTAAATGTTTGGTAACTAAGAGGTTACGTTTCCCCTGCATATGAAAGTTCAGAGTTCAAGTCACGGACATGGCTGTAAAAAGATTTTTACTTTATTTATTTTGGCACGCAAGGTTTCTGTTTTTGAGATTGTAGTTCTGCCCTATGTGCCGTCCTTGGCTCGAAAGGACAATAGATAGATAGAAGTGCTTCATATAGGCTAAGATCATTAAAGCTAAGGCTAAATGTTCCATTTAGGGCTAAATGTAATATATAGACTAAGACCATTTGGGCTAAGTGTTCTGTATTGGCTGGAATCATTTAGGCTAAGTGTTCCTTATAGACTAAGACCATTTAAGCTAACTCTACCATATAGAAAAAAAATGTTCTTAATGAGGAAAATACTATGCAATTCATTTTTGACAATCAAACAAGAAAAAGAGTTCTTTAATGTTATGTAGAGTCAGTCTTAACATATGGATGTGAATCATGGACAATAGGACAACAAACAAGAAAATCACTGGAGTCAGTAGAAATGTGGTTTTACAGAAGCATGTTGAGAATACCATGGACAGCTAAGAAGAGTAATGAAAACGTTCTGAAAGAGGCCAGAGCAAAAAGAAAGCTAATTTCCAATATTAGGAAGAAACGATTATCATTTTTTGGCCATGTAATGAGAAGAGAACAGCTAGAATATATTGTAACAACTGAGAAAATTGAGGGACAAAGAGATAGAGGAAAGCAAAGAGAAAAAATACCAGACAGCTTAAGAGAATGGCTTGGCAGAAGGTCAACAACAGAAATGATAAATAACTGTCAAGATCGAAAATTGTGGAGAGACATGATCCCCTATGCCAGCAGGCCCGGTACTTCATGATGATACCATATTGGCTAAAATTATTTAAGTTTAGGTTAATTGTTCCATTTAGGCTAATGTAACAAAGACTAAAACCATTTAAATTAAGCATACCATTTAGGCTATAAGTACCATTAAGGCTAAGTGTTCCATATTGACTAGGATCATTTAGGGTAAGTGTTCCATATAGACTAAGATCATTTAGACTTAGGCTAAGAGCTCCTTATAGGCTAAGATCATCCAAGTTAAGTATACAATATAGGCTAAGATCATCCAAGTTAAGTATACAATATAGGCTAAGATCATCCAAGTTAAGTATACAATATAGGCTAAGATCATCCAAGTTAAGTATACAATATAGGCTAAGATCATCCAAGTTAAGTATACAATATAGGCTAAGATCATCCAAGTTAAGTATACAATATAGGCTAAGATCATCCAAGTTAAGTATACAATATAGGCTAAGATCATCCAAGTTAAGTATACAATATAGGCTAAGATCATCCAAGTTAAGTATACAATATAGGCTAAGATCATCCAAGTTAAGTATACAATATAGGCTAAGATCATCCAAGTTAAGTATACAATATAGGCTAAGATCATCCAAGTTAAGTATACAATATAGCCTAAGATCATCCAAGTTAAGTATACAATATAGGCTAAGATCATCCAAGTTAAGTATACAATATAGCCTAAGATCATCCAAGTTAAGTATACAATATAGGCTAAGATCATCCAAGTTAAGTATACAATATAGGCTAAGATCATCCAAGTTAAGTATACAATATAGCCTAAGATCATCCAAGTTAAGTATACAATATAGGCTAAGATCATCCAAGTTAAGTATACAATATAGGCTAAGATCATCCAAGTTAAGTATACAATATAGGCTAAGATCATCCAAGTTAAGTATACAATATAGGCTAAGATCATCCAAGTTAAGTATACAATATAGCCTAAGATCATCCAAGTTAAGTATACAATATAGGCTAAGATCATCCAAGTTAAGTATACAATATAGGCTAAGATCATCCAAGTTAAGTATACAATATAGCCTAAGATCATCCAAGTTAAGTATACAATATAGCCTAAGATCATCCAAGTTAAGTATACAATATAGCCTAAGATCATCCAAGTTAAGTTTACAATATAGGCTAAGATCATCCAAGTTAAGTATACAATATAGGCTAAGATCATCCAAGTTAAGTATACAATATAGGCTAAGATCATCCAAGTTAAGTATACAATATAGCCTAAGATCATTTCTGCGTAGGCTAAGTGTTCTATTTAGGCTAAATGTAGCATGTAGGCTAAGATCATTTAGGCTAAGTGTTCCAATAAAATACTGTTTATACTAAGTATGGAATAATAGAACAAAGAAGTATGTGTTAGCACTCGGAAAAATTGACAGACAAACAACAATAGAAAAAAACGAAGAACAATATATGGTCCGAAGTGGGATCGAACCCGTACTCAGTGGCACCGCGCCTTGCCACGAGAAGCCGAACGCTTGGTACACTGCCACGCAGCCAACTAAAAAAATTGGCTATTGCAGTAGTGTCTTCCACGAAAGGCGATCTCAATGACTATAGCATAGGGTAACGATCACAGACCGGAAATAAATTGTATATTTGTACTTTCCTATTAATGCAAGTATCTCCCAGTAGGGCTGAATACTTGTGTTGTAGACAAACATTTATTGGACGAAACAGCACGAATAGTAGTTCCCAGTGGTTATATACTGGGTACAAATAATAATACATAAATATTATTATATGGGGAACTTCCGAGGCGATAATAGGGAATAATAGAACAAAGAAGTATGTGTTAGCACTCGGAAGTTCCCCATATAATAATATTTATGTATTATTATTTGTACCCAGTATATAACCACTGGGAACTACTATTCGTGCTGTTTCGTCCAATAAATGTTTGTCTACAACACAAGTATTCAGCCCTACTGGGAGATACTTGCATTAATAGGAAAGTACAAATATACAATTTATTTCCGGTCTGTGATCGTTACCCTATGCTATAGTCATTGAGATCGCCTTTCGTGGAAGACACTACTGCAATAGCCAATTTTTTTAGTTGGCTGCGTGGCAGTGTACCAAGCGTTCGGCTTCTCGTGGCAAGGCGCGGTGCCACTGAGTACGGGTTCGATCCCACTTCGGACCATATATTGTTCTTCGTTTTTTTCTATTGTTGTTTGTCTGTCAATTTTTCCGAGTGCTAACACATACTTCTTTGTTCTATTATTCCCTATTATCGCCTCGGAAGTTCCCCATATAATAATATTTATGTATTATTATACTAAGTATACAATATATGCAAGATCTTATAGACCTAGTATATTACAGAAGTGAAAATATTGTAAGCTGAGCATATATCTCAATGGTAATATCTAAGTAGGCTTAGACCATTAAGTTTGTGAATCACTAAATATCACTAGAAGTGAAAGTTACTACCATTATGTGTATGTAAATTGTGTAAAACATAGGCTAAGTCTATCGTCAAGTATCACTATAAGAAACATAGGCTAAGTCTATTATCAAGTATCACTAGAAGAAATATAGGCTAAGTCTATCATCAAGTATCACTACAAATATAGGCTAAGTCTATCATCAAGTATCACTAGAAGAAATATAGGCCAAGTCTATCATCAAGTATCACTAGAAGAAACATAGGCTAAGTCTATCATCAAATATCACTAGAACTGAAAGTTACTACCATTATGTTTATGTATATTGTGTAAATCATAGGCTAAGTCTATCATCAAGTATCACTAGAAGAAACATAGGCTAAGTCTATCGTCAAGTATCACTAGAAGAAACATAGGCTAAGTCTATCATCAAGTATCGCTAGAAGAAACATAGGCTAAGTCTATCATCAAGTATCACTAGAAGAAACATAGGCTAAGTCTATCATCAAGTATCACTAGAAGAAACATAGGCTAAGTCTATCATCAAGTATCACTAGAAGAAACATAGGCTAAGTCTATCGTCAAGTATCACTAGAAGAAACATAGGCTAAGTCTATCATCAAGTATCACTAGAAGAAACATAGGCTAAGTCTATCATCAAGTATCACTAGAAGAAACATAGGCTAAGTCTATCATCAAGTATCACTAGAAGAAACATAGGCTAAGTCTATCGTCAAGTATCACTAGAAGAAACATAGGCTAAGTCTATCATCAAGTATCACTAGAAGAAACATAGGCTAAGTCTATCATCAAGTATCGCTAGAAGAAACATAGGCTAAGTCTATCATCAAGTATCACTAGAAGAAACATAGGCTAAGTCTATCATCAAGTATCACTAGAAGAAACATAGGCTAAGTCTATCATCAAGTATCACTAGAAGAAACATAGGCTAAGTCTATCATCAAGTATCGCTAGAAGAAACATAGGCTAAGTCTATCGTCAAGTATCACTAGAAATGAGGCTTTTACCAATAGAAAGTTCATGCAACATTTCCTTGCTGTGGCTTTTGGTCGCTTTCGTCATCATGTCACATTTTGTATTCTTTTAGCAGCTTTTTCCCGCAGTAACTCTAGACAAGGGAACAGTTGGATTGGTAAGAACGTAGCTTGTCGTATAATTTTGTTACTTTTTCTTTTCTTGATTGTTGTAAAATGAAGTTTGACCATTGTTATCATCTATTGTTACTTTACTCCACATTACTATGTTTCTGTCTCAATTCAGTGTAAAGGAAGAATGGAATGTTTGGAGGAGAGCATCAATGGAATGTTTGGAGGAGAGCATCAATGGAATGTTTGGAGGAGAGGTGTCAGTGGAATGTTTGGAGGAAAGTGTCAGTGGAATGTTTGGAGGAAAATGTCAGTGAAATGTTTGGAGGAAAGTGTCAGTGGAATGTTTGGAGGAAAGTGTCAGTGGAATGTTTGGAGGAAAGCATCAATGGAATGTTTGGAGGAGAGCATCAATGGAATGTTTGGAGGAGAGCATCAATGGAATGTTTGGAGGAGAGCATCAATGGAATGTTTGGAGGAGAGCATCAATGGAATGTTTGGAGGAGAGGTGTCAGTGGAATGTTTGGAGATAGCATCAATGGAATGTTTGGAGAGAGGTGTCAGTGGGGTGTTTGGAGGAGAGCATCAATGGAATGTTTGGAGGAGAGCATCAATGGAATGTTTGGAGGAGAGGTGTCAGTGGGGTGTTTGGAGGAAAGTGTCAGTGGAATGTTTGGAGGAAAGTGTCAGTGGAATGTTTGGAGGAAAGTGTCAGTGGAATGTTTGGAGGAAAGTGTCAGTGGAATGTTTGGAGGAAAGTGTCAATGGAATGTTTGGAGGAAAGTGTCAGTGGAATGTTTGGAGAAAAGTGTCAGTGGAATGTTTGGAGGAAAGTGTCAATGGAATGTTTGGAGGAAAGTGTCAATGGAATGTTTAGAGGAAAGTGTCAATGGAATGTTTAGAGGAAAGTGTCAATGGAATGTTTGGAGGAAAGTGTCAATGGAATGTTTGGACAAAAGTGTCAATGGAATGTTTGGAGGAAAGCGTCAATGGAATGTTTGGAGGAAAGCGTCAGTGGAATGTTTGGAAGAAAGTGTCAGTGGAATGTTTGGAGGAAAGTGTCAGTGGAATGTTTGGAAGAAAGTGTCAATGGAATGTTTGGAAGAAAGTGTCAGTGGAATGTTTGGAGGAAAGTGTCAGTGGAATGTTTGGAAGAAAGTGTCAATGGAATGCTTGGAAGAAAGTGTCAATGGAATATTTGGAAGAAAGTGTCAATGGAATGTTTGGAAGAAAGTGTCAATGGAATGTTTGGAGGAAAGTGTCAGTGGAATGTTTGGAAGAAAGTGTCAATGGAATGTTTGGAGGAAAGTGTCAGTGGAATGTTTGGAAGAAAGTGTCAATGGAATGTTTGGAGGAAAGTGTCAATGGGATGTTTGGAGGAAAGTGTCAGTGGAATGTTTGGAGGAAAGTGTTAGTGGGGTGTTTGGAGGAAAGTGTCAATGGATTTTTTGAAGGAAAGTGTTTTAGGAATCTTTGGAGGAAAGTGTCAATGGAGTGTTTGGAGGAAAGTGTTAATGGAATGTTTGGACAAAAGTGTCAATGGAATGTTTGGAGGAAAGTGTCAATGGAGTGTTTGGAGGAAAGTGTCAATGGAGTGTTTGGAGGAAAGTGTCAATGGAGTGTTTGGAGGAAAGTGTTAATGGAGTGTTTGGAGGAAAATGTCAATGGAGTGTTTGGAGGAAAGTGTCAATGGAGTGTTTGGAGGAAAGTGTCAATAGAATGTTTGGAGGAAAGTGTTAATGGAATGTTTGGACAAAAGTGTCAATGGAATGTTTGGAGGAAAGTGTCAATGGAATGTTTGGAGGAAAGTGTCAATGTTAATGTTTGGAAGAAAGTGTCAGTGTTAATGTTTTGAGGAAAGTCAAGATTATTGGAGTGTTTGGATGCAGGAAGACAACATGGTACCCACAAATGCAGTGATACAGACCTGCGTAATTATGCTGAAAGGTACCGACTTTATGTCTTAACATAAATTAGTGATACAGTGCATCTGCCAACTTCAAATCCTCTTAATGGCTGACAATGAAGAAAAATAAACATTTGGTGAATGCAGAGGCAGATGAGGATCAGTGGTCTGTATTGTGTCTCCTGCATGATCCTCATCAATCATGAATTAAGGCCCTTTAGATCCCTTTTTGGAGCATTGGCCGCAGGCAAAATCTCTCCATCCATCCCTATTCTTGGATATTTTTATTTACTTTTCTTCAGTTTAAGCTAATGTTCTGAAGGATCTCCAAGACTTCTCTTCTCCACATACCCCTGGGCCTTTCTGGCTGTGGGTTCCATGACAGTGACTGTCTTGCTATGCTGGTAACATCAGGTTTTCTTAGTGTGTGTCCTGTAGATGCTCACCATGGTGTCATCTATTTCATTGAGCCATTATTCTCTAGAGAGATCACAACAGCTAGGACTGAAGATTAATAGAGATAAGACCAACATTATGAGAATTAATGCAGTTGGCAATAACCAAATAAAACTAGGAGAAATACCTCTACTAGACGTACAATCTTACATATATCTGGGCAGTAATATAGATAAAGAGGGAGGAACAGAAAATGATACCAAAATAAGGATATCAAAAGTAAGAGAAGCTTTCGTTGCACTGGGAAACATATGGAAATCCAAAGAAAAAGAAATTAGGCTAAATACAAAAACAAAAATGTTCAACTCAAATGTTAAGTCGGTCCTATTATATGGCTGTGAAACATGGAGAACAACAAAATTGATAATCACGAAGATACAGACTGTTATTAATGGATGCTTACGCAGAATAAAAGGATGGAAATGGCAAGACAAAATCACTAACGTGGAATTATGGAAATGTACCAGTCAAATACCAGTGGATAAAGAGATACAGCAAAGACGATGGCGTTGGATAGGACACACACTACGGAAGCCAACTGAGAGTATTACACAACAGGCCCTTTTTGGGAATCCCCAGGGGGAATGACAAAGAGGAAGACAAGGAGAATTCTTGGAGAAGACAGATAGAAGGAGAGATGAAGATGATGGGAAAGACATAGAATGATCTTAAAAGAATGGCAAAAAACAGAACGACTTGGAAAGTGTTTGTTGAAGACCTATGCTCCACTGGAAGCTAAAAAGGTAGAAGAATTATTCTCTAGGTCTGTTATTCCCCATCTTGCAGTTGCTCCTGAGTGTTAAAGCTTTAAGAGATATGTGATCTAGTGGTGACTGCTTTAATGTTGAAGCCATTTGTTTTGTTATTTGTTAATATTAATTGCTGTGATGTATTTTACTGATAAACAGTGACATCTATCTACCTATTGTCCTTTTGAGCCGAAGATAGCACATAGGTCAGAAATTCCAGACTCTCTGTGTCCAGCAATCTTTGCAAGTTTTGCACAGAATCCACATTGTGTCCCACCACGTGTCCCGATTCTGGGTGAGCCTCTCAGCCTTTGCAAGGGAACAGCACAGAATCCACATTGTGTCCCACCACGTGTCCCGATTCTGGGTGAGCCTCTCAGCCTTTGCAAGGGAACAGCACAGAATCCACATTGTGTCCCACCACGTGTCCCGATTCTGGGTGAGCCTCTCAGCCTTTGCAAGGGAACAGCACAGAATCCACATTGTGTCCCACCACGTGTCCCGATTCTGGGCTAGCCTCTCAGCCTTTGCAAGGGAACAGCACAGAATCCACATTGTGTCCCACCACGTGTCCCGATTCTGGGTGAGCCTCTCAGCCTTTGCAAGGGAACAGCACAGAATCCACATTGTGTCCCACCACGTGTCCCGATTCTGGGTGAGCCTCTCAGCCTTTGCAAGGGAACAGCACAGAATCCACATTGTGTCCCACCACGTGTCCTGATTCTGGGTGAGCCTCTCAGCCTTTGCAAGGGAACAGCACAGAATCCACATTGTGTCCCACCACGTGTCCCGATTCTGGGTGAGCCTCTCAGCCTTTGCAAGGGAACAGAGGTCTACAGTTGTTGCTTTTTGCCTCGGTCTTCCTTTTAGTTTTTTTTTTTTAGGTCGGCCTCCTTTTTTTTTTACCCTCTGGTTCCCATTTGAGGGATTGTTCTAAGATTCTCTCATTGTCTTTTCTCATCATGTGCCCATCTTCTCTCGATTCTGGTATCATCAATTTTGCTTGCATTCACCCGATAACTAAAGAATACACCTTCTCATCATCCACCCTTAAAAGGGTGTTAAGTGAGCGTGTCTGCATTGTGTTGTGGTTTGTGGTAAAACTGAGATATTTGCGCCTTTGTGCCCGACACATCCGACTTCAGCATGTTATTTTTGAGTACCGGATTCTCTTCCCTCTTCGATCCCTACTCGTTTGACCAGACTAGACTGGTTAGTCTGTTACTGGAGGCACCACGGAGAGGTGGAGTAGGATCTGGATGGTTCTGGTTCACCAGTCCTATCACAAGCCATCAGCTGTGGGTCGATGATAACTTCCAGCTGTCCTGCTTGGAGGTGACAATCGGTTTACAATATAAATCTCATCCATTTTTAAATTACGCTGCATTTTTCTGGGAATGCTGGGCAGCCGGGATTGATACCAACAACATGACCCTTAAATCCACTGGAGCTACTGAAATTATAGGCATGAATATCATATTCCCTTGTATGTCTTAAACAGTGGAGGAACCCTTTTAAGTCAACACTTGATTTATGTGGTACCTACATTATAACTTCAAGGCCAGGACAGACAAGAAGTAGGAATTAATGGTTTTTTTTTGTTTTCATATTATCATTATGGCATTTGAGTATATTACGTTTCTTTCTCATAATCATAAATGTTTTGACATCTGCAGAAAACTCGGCACTTCCTCTACCAGACTATGATGAAAATGAAACATTTGCAGGTCTCGAAGGTAGGGCATCAATGAAGTTCATTATCATCAAGTGGCCGTCTGCTGGTCGGTGTTTGCTGTCATTTCTCTTCACAACTTTCTGTGATTATAGTTTTTTTTATTTTTGCTGTTGTAGATTATTATTTCTCTGTCTGTGATTACAGTTTCTTAGTTCTGTTGGCATGGGTTTTCATTTCTTTCCACAGCTTTTTGCTATTACATTTTATTAGTTTTGTTATCGTAGGTTATCACTTCTCTTCACAGCTGTTTTGTGCAGTCCTGTACAAAACCTGACACTTAGTAACAGATTCTCAGACTTGAAGAGTCTAGAATTTCTGTACCGTTTTCAACCCGAAAGGACAAAAGATGGTTTGTTCAGGAACTTTCCCATGGCCCCTTGTACTTAAATTTGCCATATTCTTCTTCTTCTTCTTCTTCTTTCCTTCCTCATTTGTCTTTCAGTGTCGAGGGGAGATACAATTTGATGTCTCTTGCTGTTCTGTTCACCTCCGCTGTTGTTATGCTTGCTTGCGTTCGCCCAATCTAGAGTATTCATAGACTGTAGAATTCCTCTTTGTCATCCGTCCTTAAAAGGACGTTAAGTGGGCGTGCCTGTGTTGTTTTTGTGGTTTGCATTATAACTGTTATATTTGCACCTTTTGGCCCAACACATCCGACTTCAGCACTGCTGTTGTTATATTTCCTAGTGCATCCTAATATTCCATTGATCCATCTTTTTCATGGTCGATCTTTTGGTCTGGTGTTCCCACAACATATTATACTGTCAAATTATCAAGGTTGACCAAGAGAATCGTTACACAGAACAATTACCAGGGAAGTTTTAACCAGGGGACAAAGAAACAGATAAGACCTACAGAAACTAACAGCAAATCATCGATTGTGGAGAACTATGACTTCTGTCCTATGTGGCCCATCTTCGGCCCAAGAAGAATATGAATGAATTGTCATATCATGCCACTTTTTCTAGACCATTCTCATTTATCATCAAGTACCATGCCCACAGGTGTACGTGATCATGTCTCTCCACAACTTTCGATCTCAGCAGTTATTTATCATTTCTGTTGTTGACCTGCCAAGCCATTCTCTTAACTCTTTCTATATGTTTTGCCGCACTGTACGCCGTGCCGATTTCGGCCATGTACATTTCGCCACATGGTGTGCCACTCTCAATTTGATTAGTGTGAACCGTAATGAAACCATATTCTTTTTACAGGTCTTGTATCATCTTGGTGTTGGTGAAATCTAATACCTTGTTCAATTATCTAGAAATTCAGATATAATATGTTATATGTTATATGTTAGATAAATATAAATATGTAGATTTATTCTTAAAACAATGAAAAATGTTGTGTTGCATCGATAAAAAGCTTCTATACGGAAATAGTTAAGTTGTCTGCTATCTTTTCTCTTTGCTTTCCTTCCATTCTCATTAAGATGCGCATATTTATTTCCTTGATTTTATATTTAGCCGTTTCACCACCACTGCCACCTCCTCCGTCAGACGATCAGCCTGATCAGTTTAACTACAGGGGAATGACACCTCGTGACTTCGGTAGCAGCACAACAGATGGAAGAGTTACCAGCACTGAGATGCGGGACAATTATGGTACCAAACAGAGCCATGAAGACCCTTACGCTGCCACAGGTTCTCAGTTAGTCCCACAGCCCTCGATGATTCCTCAGAGTTATATGGAAAAAGGTACGTCATAGCTACCCATATATATTTGATTTCCTAGCTGACAGATGATTAGGGTTCAGAGTCACAAGACTATACCCACGCCTGCAAACTAAGTGTTTCGATTAGGGTGATAAGAAAAGTGGAGGCAGGCTCTGTACGCAGACAATGGGTCGAATCATTACAGAAGTGAAAAATTTGTTGGGTCACTTTTGTCTACACCCCTGGACATACTGGAGTACGGGAAAATGAAATAGTAGACAAGTTGGCTAGATGTACTGTCATTGAAGACGGTCAACCAATGATCGGACAGACATCATCAGTGCCCTCCGAGATGTGGAAAGGGTACTGGACTTTTTAAACTTTTAATCAACATCACTTCTTCGGATTGAAGAGATGGGAGTTGAGATGGGCTTGGCCAGAAACGAGAAACTTAGTGGGCGTGTAAGAAGCCTTATCAACCAACACAGAACTGGAGTCGTCAGTCGCTGGACTCTCTGGGACTTGCTGAAGAGGGGATCTGAGCACCTATGGACATGTTTGGATTGCAATGATGACAATTTATATGGTTCACTTTTAATTTGTGGTCAGTTGTACTTTTACTGATAATTTCTTCATTTTTTTTCCTAACCTTTTACCCGAAAAATGGATGTGGATCTGCTGTTCTGCTAGTTTACAATAAGCTGCTTTAAATACATCTTATGCCCTCCCCCCTACATCTTGAGCATTGGTAAATTCCTAAGTTAACAATTTTTGCCCTGAGGCAGCCATTTTTGGTCTACTCTTTCAGACTTTTAATTGCCAAGAGTTCTTTAACGTACTCAGTGTGCATATGGGAGCCCTTCGCCACTCTCAATTTGATTATTGTGAACCATCATGAAACCATATTTTTTTTACATGTCGTGTATCATCATGGTATTGGTGAAATCTAATACCTTGTTCAATTATCTAAATATTCATATAAAACATATTATATGTTTAAAAAAAAAGTAAAGTATCCCCTTCATGCCAATTGGGGTATAGGAAATATGATGTTAGTGACTATAAATTTTACAGAAACATGATTTTTGGGGTAATGTTGTCAGTTTTATGCCCATTCTGCTTTGCTTTCCCAGAAAAAAATCCGGTACCCATTAAAGGCTGGGTGAACCTGAAGCCGGCGGTTGGGATCGAACCCTACCTCTTGTCCTATGATGTTATATGTTAGATCAATATAAATATGTAGATTGATTCTTATAACCATGAAAAATGTTGTCTCTGAAATCTCTTCCGTTGTATTGACAAAAAGCTTCCGTACGGAAAGAATTAATGGTGCACATTGTATCCTGCCCACCTGTTGATATTGTAAATCTACTTTGGCCTTTGTCTGCCTTGACCTCAATCATTTGTATTTTCCTCCCCCTTTAATTTAACTTTCATTAGTTATTGTGTCTCTCTATGTTTTGGTTATGGCTGATAGTTATATTTTATTATTTTTCTTGTCAATTCTTTATTTTTGGCCATGTGACACGGCAGAAAGATCAAAACACAACACAACGAGCCTTCTATAAACTTTGTGGGAATACCAGACCCAAGGGTCGACCACGAAAAAGATGGATCAATATTAGAAGCACTAGGAAACATAGTAGCAGCAGAGGCGAACAGAAGAGCAAAAGACAGCAAATTGTATCTCCCCTCGACGCTGAAAGGCAAATGAAGAAGGAAAGAAGAAGAAAATTCTTTATTTTTTTTTTCAATTACACATTTTACCTACCTAATTTGTATTCTTTGTCCTTCCTCATTTGCCTTTCAGTGTCGAAGGTAGAATAATAGGGTTATTAATAGGTTTACTAATAGGTTTATTAATCATCATCAAGTACCGGGCCTGCTGGCGTTGATGATCATGTCTCTCCACAACTTTCGATCACGACAGTTATTTATCATTTCAGTTGTTGACCTTCTGCCAAGCCATTCTCTTAAGCTGTCTGGTATCTTTTCTCTTTGCTTCCCTCTATCTCTTCGTCCCTCAATTTTTCCAGTTGTCACAATATATTTCCCGCTGTTCCCTTCTCCAGTGATTTTCTTGTCTGTTGTCCTATTGTCCATGATTCACATCCATATGTTAAGACTGGCTCTAAATAACATTTAGGAACTCTTTTTCTTGTTTCTATTGTCAAAAATGGATGAAAAATATTAATAGGTTTATTAAAAAGTTTATTAATAGGTTTATTAAAAAGCTTATTAAATCATCATCATGTGCCATACCGGTTGGCGTAGGTGATCATGTCCCTCCACAATCTTCTATCTACAGTGCATCGTATCAGTTCTGTTGTTGACTGTTTTCCATGCCATGACACCAAGCTATCTAGTATTTTCTCTCTTTGTCGTCTGCGATCTCTCTTTCCTTTTATTTTGCCAGTTGTAACCAAGTATTCCAACTTTCCTGTTCTCATGATGTGACCGAAAAATGTTGATTGCTTCTTTCTGATGTTTTTTAAGAGCTCCCTTTTTGTGTTGGCCTCTTTGAGAACTTCCTCATTGGTCTTTTTTAGCTGTCCAGGGAACTTTCAACATTCTTCTGAGAAATCCCATCTCTGTGGTCTCTAATCGTCTTTTCATTTGTTTGTCTACTGTCCATGGTTCGCTTCCATAAGTCAGGATTGGTTCTATATAGCACCGATGAACTCTCTTTCTCATTATTAATAGGTTTATTAAAAGGCTTATTAATAGGTTTATTAAAACGTTTATTAATAGGTTTATTAAAAGGCTTATTAATAGGTTTATTAAAACGTTTATTAATAGGTTTATTAAAAGGCTTTTAATAGGTTTATTAAAAAGTTTATTAATAGGTTTATTAAAAGGCTTATTAATAGGTTTATTAAAAGGCTTTTAATAGGTTTATTAAAAAGTTTATTAATAGGTTTATTAAAAAGGTTATTTATAGGTTTATTAAAAGGCTTATTAATAGGTTTATTAAAAAGTTTATTAATAGGTTTATTAAAAGGCTTTTAATAGGTTTATTAAAAAGTTTATTAATAGATTTATTAAAAAGGTTATTTATAGGTTTATTAAAAGGCTTATTAATAGGTTTATTATAAGGCTTATTAATAGGTTTTTTTTCTTCATTGTTTGTCAGTTGTGGCTATCTACGACTACCAAGCAAGCAAACATGATGAACTAACCTTCGCCGAAAATGCTGTCATTTACGTAACAAATAAAAATGATGACGGATGGTGGGAAGGCGTATTGGATGGTGTGACGGGGCTCTTTCCATGTAACTATATTGAGCCATGCATGTAATTATACATAATACTTTTTGTTTACTATATTCCTATATTTATACAGTATACCAGTTTTTTTTTTTTTGTTTTTTTTGTTTAGCTAACACAAATTTATACTCACTATTGTGTAGACTCTTGCAGCGCAATTTTTTGTTGATTAAATATTGAATTATGATGCGTTGTTTTCTATAGTTTAATTAAGGGTTGCACTCATTGTTTTTGTTAGTGAGTTGTGTAATAAGTAAGAATTGCTGTGTGTAATAAGTAAGAGTTGCGGCATGTAATAAGTAAGCGTTACGGTGTGTAATAAGTAAGAGTTGCGGCGTGTAACAAGTAAGAATTGCGGCGTGTAACAAGTAAGAGTTGTGATGTGTAATAAGTAAGAGTTGCAACGTGTAACAAGTAAGAGTTGTGGTGTGTAATAAGTAAGAGTTGTGGTGTGTAATAAGTAAGAGTTACGGTGTGTAATAAGTAAGAGTTGTGGTGTGTAATAAGTAAGAGTTACGGTGTGTAATAAGTAAGAGTTACGGTGTGTAATAAGTAAGAGTTGTGGTGTGTAATAAGTAAGAGTTACGATGTGTAATAAGTAAGAGTAGCGGTGTGTAATAAGTAAGAGTTGCTGTGTGTAATTAGTAAGAGTAGCGGTGTGTAATAAGTAAGAGTAGCGGTGTGTAATAAGTAAGAGTTCTGGTGTCTAATAGGAGTTGCTGTGTGTAATAAGTAAGAGTTGCTGTGTGTAATAAGTAAGAGTTCTGGTGTCTAATAGGAGTTGCTGTGTGTAATAAGTAAGAGTTGCTGTGTGTAATAAGTAAGAGTTGCTGTGTGTAATAAGTAAGAGTTGCTGTGTGTAATAAGTAGGAGTTGCTGTGTGTAATAAGTAGGAGTTGCTGTGTGTAATAAGTAAGAGTTGCTGTGTGTAATAAGTAAGAGTTGATGTGTGTAATAAGTAAGAGTTGATGTGTGTAATAAGTAAGAGTTGCTATGTGTAATAAGGTTCTAAATTAAATTATTGTTGTTATAAGATTTGTTTAGAAATGTCAGTGTGACAACCGGTGGCCTGATTATGGTTAGAAGAGAAGAGTGGAGCCACTGTCACCTGCCATGCATGTCATATAAGGCAGCTAAGATGGTTGGTGGCAGGGTGAGGTTTAAGGTCTTTGACGATGCTACATTCGAGCTGAAGCCATCTTTAGTGCTTTCGGGAGTGTGAGGTGGGCATGCTCCATGCAGGGGAACGCATGGGGATTTGAGCACTATGGAGTCTGCCTATCGTGCAATGAAATTGATGTGTCGACTAGATAAACTAAGCCAATCTAAACTAGGCTAAATTAAGCCAATCTAAACTAGGCTAATCCAAGCCAGTCTTAACCAGCCCAATCTAAACTAAGCTAAATTAAGCCTAAAGTAAACTAATAACCCAATCTAAACTAGGCTAGACTAAGCTAATCTAAAGTAGGCTAAACTAAGCCAATCTAAACTAGGCTGAGCTAAGCTAATCTAAACTAGGCTAAGCTAAGCCAATCTAGACTAGGCTAAGCTAAGCCAATCTAAACTAGGCTAAGCTAAGCCAAACTAGACTAGGCTAAGCTAAGCCAAACTAGGCCAGTCTAAACTAATCTTAGCTAAACTACGCTAAACTAAATTAACTAAGGCTAAGCTAAGCCAATCTAAACTAGGCTAAACTAAGTCAATCTAAGCTAGGCTAAACTAAGCCAAGCTAAACTAGGCTAAACTAAGCCAATCTAAACTAATCTTAAGCTAAATTAAACTAAGGCTAAGCTAAGCCAAACTAAACTTAACTAAACCCAGCTTGTTTAAGCAAATTTGTGTATGGCTGCAATATCATGGTTTAGTCGTGTGAGCATGTGATGTTCAGTATCTTAAGTGGATGAGGCTGAGTTGATTGAATGGGCACCTTTCAAATGTTCACATGAAGTTTGCATGGTTGGGTTGATATCAAGTGTTTGAGATTTGGCAGTTTGCATAGTTGAGTTGATATCAAGTGTTTGAGATTTAGCAGTTTGCATGGTTGGGTTGATATCAAGTGTTTGAGATTTAGCAGTTTGCATAGTTGAGTTGATATCAAGTGTTTGAGATTTAGCAGTTTGCATGGTTGGGTTGATATCAAGTGTTTGAGATTTAGCAGTTTGCATGGTTGGGTTGATATCAAGTGTTTGAGATTTAGCAGTTTGCATGGTTGGGTTGATATCAAGTGTTTGAAATTTAGCAGTTTGCGTGGTTCTCCCTCATCTTCTTCTTTCCTTCCTCATCTGCCTTTCAGCGTTGAGGGGAGATATAATTTGCTCTTCTGTTCGCCTCTGCTGCTGTTATGTTTCCTAGTGTTTCTAATATTCTGTGAATCATCTTTTTTGTGGTCGGCCCTTAGGTCTGGTATTCTCGCAACATTTATTTAAGGCTCATTGTGTTGTGTTTTACTCTTTCTGTCTTGTCATGTGGCCAGACCAATTTATCTGTTGTTTCTTTATATATTCTATGGCGAGGGTTATTCCTAGCTTTTTTCTGTTCTTTATTTCTGATCTTATCTCTCAGACTGTTTCCTGTCATTCGTCTGACACATTTCATCTCAGTAGTGGTTATTGTTCTTGCATCTAGGTTCCCTGACTGGCATTGATAGCACGTTGGGATGAAGATTGTATTGTATAGTGCTCGTTTTGCCTCCAGAGTTATTTCCTTGTTGGACAATAGTGGTGATAACTGTCCAATAATTTGACAAGCTTTGTTGCATCTTGATTCTATCTCTGCTGTTTGTAAATTGTCGTTTGTCATTAGACTTCCTAGGTATTCTAATTCCTCTACTTGTTTTAGTTGTCTGCCTTTTATCATTATGTTGATGTTCTGTTTCTGTTTTGTGATATTCATGACTTCTGTTTTGTTGATGTTGATTTTCATGATGTATTTTGTGCCTGTGTGTTTGTATGGTTGGGTTGATATCAAATGTTTGAGATTTAGCAGTTTACATGGTTGGGTTGATATCAAATGTTTGAGATTTAGCAGTTTACATGGTTGGGTTGATATCAAATGTTTGAGATTTAGCAGTTTGCATGGTTGGGTTGATATCAAATGTTTGAGATTTAGCAGTCTGCATGGTTGGGTTGATATCAAATGTTTGAGATTTAGCAGTTTGCATGGTTGGGTTGATATCAAATGTTTGAGATTTAGCAGTTTGCATGGTTGGGTTGATATCAAATGTTTGAGATTTAGCAGTTTGCATGAAGTTGAATAATTGAAGTTAATATGGTTGAGTTGCTTGTATATTCACTGTTGAGTATCATGTGATCTGGAGTAGCTTGATAAATTGTGTTACTGTGAACACTTACGAACAAAATAAACTTGCGCACTTATAAACAACTCACATAAGTGTGCATAGTGTGTAATATACATATAAATTAACTCATTGTATTGGTTATTAACCCTGCAGAAGCTTGTGGGCATTTTAACTCAATATCATTTACTGTTGTACTGGTATTTTGTTTATTGGACCGTATGTATCACACTGGCTGTTGTTAGTTAAGAGTTTCTGTGATAATGTCCATTAATATGACTTTTATTTTGTGTCTTTCTCATGACCGTTAACCAAGAGATTCACTGTTGTAGGCATGTTATTGGTAGGCCCCATTCTAATGAGATAGTTGAGCCACTTTATTTTCTGTCTTTCTGTGTAACACATTCTATAATTGACAACACACACACATCTCACTAGTTATCTCTCTATGTAACACATCCTATAATTGACAACACACACACATCTCACTAGTTATCTCTCTGTGTAACACATCCTATCATTGACAACACACATACACATCTCACTAGTTATCTCTCTATGTAACACATCCTATAATTGACAACACACACACATCTCACTAGTTATCTCTCTATGTAACACATCCTATAATTGACAACACACACACATCTCACTAGTTATCTCTTTGTGTAACACATTCTATCATTGACAACACACACACATCTCACTAGTTATCTCTGTGTGTAACACATTCTATCATTGACAACACACACACATCTCTCTCTATATCTTTCTGTGTAGTACTTCCTATCATTGACAACACACACACGTCTCACTAGTTATTTTTCAACATAACACATTCCATCATTGAAATAACAACACACCAGTCTCACTAGCTGTCTATGTGACAGATTCTATCATTGACACACTTGTCTCACTAGCTGTCTATGTGACAGATTCTATCATTGATACGCTTGTCTCACTAGCTGTCTGTGTGACAGATTCTATCATTGACACACTTGTCTCACTAGCTGTCTATATGACAGATTCTATCATTGACACACTTGTCTCACTAGCTGTCTGTGTAACAGATTCTATCATTGATACGCTTGTCTCACTAGCTGTCTATATGACAGATTCTATCATTGATACACCTGTCTCACTAGCTGTCTATGTGACAGATTCTATCATTGACACACTTGTCTCACTAGCTGTCTGTGTGACAGATTCTATCATTGACACACTTGTCTCACTAGCTGTCTGTGTAACAGATTCTATCATTGATACGCTTGTCTCACTAGCTGTCTATATGACAGATTCTATCATTGATACACCTGTCTCACTAGCTGTCTATGTGACAGATTCTATCATTGACACACTTGTCTCACTAGCTGTCTGACAGATTCTATCATTGACACACTTGTCTCACTAGCTGTCTATGTGACAGATTCTATCATTGATACACCTGTCTCACTAGCTGTCTATATGACAGATTCTATCATTGATACACCTGTCTCACTAGCTGTCTGTGTAACAGATTCTATCATTGACACACTTGTTTCACTAGCTGTCTGTGTGACAGATTCTATCATTGACACACTTGTCTCACTAGCTGTCTGTGTGACAGATTCTATCATTGACACACTTGTCTCACTAGCTGTCTATGTGACAGATTCTATCATTGACACACTTGTTTCACTAGCACAACCTGGTACACTCTCCCAATCATTCTTTCAACACTGGCAGTCGAATTAACGGGCCGCTAACCTTTCTATTATTCATATATTATTTTATTCTACTTGCATCTTATATATGTATATATTATTTAAATTTTGCTTTCATAATTATTTCAAAATGTTGCATATGTTGACATCTTTTATCTGAGCACATGACATATATGTATGTCGCGATATTCTAGTAACAAATTATTGGGTATTCACACTATACTCCCCCATTGCCATACCACTTATGGTGGTATAAGTCCTATTTACCTTATTTTTACTCTACAACATAAAAGATTACGATTATGCATATTTTTCCCTCAAAAATTTAATATAAGTAAGTAAAGAGCCCTGTCACACCAAGTGGCGTATAGGGAATATGGTGTTAGTGACCATAATTTTTGTAGACCTTCGGCGCATGATTTTTGGGGTAATGTGGCCGGTATTATGCCCGTGCCGCTTTACTTTCCCAGAAAAGATCTGGTACCCATTTATGGCTGGGTGAACCCGGAAACCGTCGTTCAGGATCGAACCCAACCTCTTGTCCTTTGTAGTCCAGTTCATTAACCAGTGAGCTACCGCAGCTAAAAATTAAATATGCTCACTATATATTATAATCTCATCCTAAGACTCGCCCCGAGAAAACTCGGGGCAGGGAAACGATGGATGTTTTAGAATCTTGTAGTGTTATAATGAGTAAACCAAAACATAAAGAAGCTGAGAGTAAAACTAAATGCTTTCGAAGACAAATGCCTAAGAATACTCTGTATAGAATGGAATGAATTTACGACTAATATTGAGATGAGTTATTGAGATCGCGGACGGCAAAGAGAGAAAATACAGGATAGCTTGGTGTCATGGCATGGAAAACAGTCAACAACAGAACTGATACAATGCACTGTGGATAGAAGATTGTGAAAGGACATGATCGCCTATGCCAATAGGTATGGCACAAGATGATGATTGAGATAAGAGATGTGGCCATGCAACCAACGATCTCATCTACCATTAGGAAAAGAAGGTGGGCTTATGTCGGACATGTGTCGAAAAGAGACAACAAGAGAATTTCAAAACAGGCTCTTCTATGGGATACAGGAAAAAAGGAAGACCTAGAGCAACACTAAAAAAAAAGAACACTTATAAGAGAAGCAAAGTTGGCAGGCATGGACTCATAAGATAAAATCAAACATCTCGCCAAGAACAGAGTTGGATGGCAAAAAAAACAATACGAGCCCTACGCAACATCTAGCTGTACTGCAAGGATCAAGACTATATATTCTAATGACATTCCAAAGAAATCTATCTTTAGCTTTGCTAAGGGAGTTTTTTTTATTTCTTTTTAAGAATGAGGTTTTTGGCATGCTTTTTGGGGTTTTTTTTTTTATATATACAGTCGAACCTGGTCTTAGGACCACCTGTTTAAAGCGTTTCCCTGGTTATAGGACCGGGTCTACAATTTCCCCGAGTTTTTTACTATATGCTAACACTGATTACGGCGCTCACCGTATGACGCGACCAGAGACCAGGCTAATTAACCGCCGCCAATGTTATTTATCCTGTTTACGACACGCGGGTAGTAATCCGAGATAAAGATACACTGACCAGCCAGTCCTTATCCGTCTCGCTGGGAGCCATAAACGATCGACACAGGTGTCTCCTACAGGTGTCGAAGTTTTCCCGTATTTAGTGAGTCCCAGATTACAGTGGGACGTGTTACGTTTATCAGTCAATACTTGTGTGAGAAAAACGGCAGACACAGATCTATGATTCGTGAAGTGACATCACTTCGCGGTTCCGTCTAGACCAGAGTAGACCATTGCGTGGCCCGTATAAATTACAGGAATTAACTAAAGAATTAGTTATTGCCCGCTTAGAGTGTATTCATGTACATGTACAGTATCTCAGTGAATTATTTTTGTGGATTTTAAAAGTGTTACACACAATATAGGAAATGGCCAGTGTCAAAAGTGTAAAACCAAAAGCATTAACGCTGGAAGAACGAATATCAGTGATTCGACAAAATATTTTTGTGTGTTTAACTATCGTGTTTTATGAAAAGTGTTCAACCAGTGGCTATTGTAGACCGACATGTGCACTATGTTCTACTCATGGATTACGCTGATTTGCAGGTTAGTTTTCATAGTGCTTAGGATCAAATTTTTTTTATCGCTCTATTTATTATGTGAAACCTGTGAGGCAGGACCACCTGTCCTATGGGACCAGTTTTTGAAAGTCCCGTGAATGGTCGCCTTAGACAGGTTCGACTGTATATATCTTTTTGTTTTGCTTTTTTTTTTTTCATAGTCTTCCTATATCAGAGATTGCTCAACAGTATAGAACAAATGATTGGCCACACGCTTTTTGAAATAAATTATCATATGACACACCATGATATAACCAGTGCCATACTACAAGAAAAACATACAAATATGTGCCATGTAACACCCCATAGAATTCAAGAAGAGGCACAATGTGCCATGCTGAACCACATTCTACAAACCCATGCCATGCAGAAAACACACACTGTACAAACTGCTATACAGAAAATGTATGTTATACAAACAAGTGCCATGCACAAAACACATACTATGCAGATTTCCAAACAGAAAATGTATGTTATACAAAAAGGGACCATGCACAAAACACGTACTATACAGATTTCCAAACAGAAAATGTATGTTATACAAACCAGTGCCATGCAGAAACACTCTACAAATCAGTGCCATGTACAAAAAATACATTATACAAACTTCCAAACAGAAAATGTATGTTATACAAACCAGTGCCATAGAAAAAACAAATAATAAATCTGGCAGAAGTCATACGTGATGTGTTTATGGCATCCTAGGAGTGACATACATTTCTTGGTGTGCCATAAATTGCTACATATAAACTTCAATAAAGATGAAATGATATAAAAGACTTGAGTTTTTGTCTGTGTACGTTTATTTTATGCTGTTTGAGTTTTATTTGTATGTTATGTCTATAATTTTCAGATTAAAAGTCATCAAGTTGTAAAATCACAAAGAAATGTTATAGATTCACTGAGATATACTAGTTTCACAGTGAAAATTTGTATTTTCACAAAGAAAAGTGGTAGATTCATTGAGATATGCTGCAGTTTTACAGAAATAATTTGTAAATTCACCAAGATTAGTTGTAGATTCACTGAGATATGCTGCAGTTTTACAGAAATAATTTGTAAATTCACCAAGATTAGTTGTAGATTCACTGAGATATGCTGCAGTTTTACAGAAATAATTTGTAAATTCACCAAGATTAGTTGTAGATTCACTGAGATATGCTGCAGTTTTACAGAAATAATTTGTAAATTCACCAAGATTAGTTGTAGATTCACTGAGATAAACTGCAGTTTTACAGAAATAATTTGTAGATTAACCAAGATTAGTTGTAGATTCACTGAGATATGCTGCAGTTTTACAGAAATAATTTGTAAATTCACCAAGATTAGTTGTAGATGCACTGAGATAAACTGCAATTTTAGAGCGAATAATTTGTAGATTAACCAAGATGAGTTATAGGTTCACAAAGGTGAAGTACGAGACTTGAATCGGCATCTTAGTTTTCACTCATATGTGCATGGCTGCCTATCCAGTAGTGTTCTGAGACTTCTGGATAGTGTCGCTTCAAGCATCAAAACTCATGATGCGAGGTTGCATTCCTCACCTTCCCAGAGTACTACCCTGGTACCCATTTCTGCCAGCGGCTGGGTCGACTGTGGGGGTATTTTTTTTATAACCACAAGTACAACTCACACTGCTTCCAGCGGGAATCGAACACGGGTTGTCCGAATGTTGGTAGACCAGTCGGGTGGTTTTTCCAACAAGGCTACCGAGGCCCCCCCCAAGATTCACAAAGATAAGTTGTAGATTCACTGAGATATGCTTAACAGCAATAATTTATAGATTCACCAAGACAAATTGTAGATTCACTGAGATATGCTGTGGTTTTACAGCAATAATTTATAGATTCGCCAAGATGAGCTGTATATTAACTTTGTATCATCATCATCGAGTGCCTTCTCCACAACGAAGGTTGGCTACCATGGAGCGCCATTCTGCTCTGTCTCTTGCTTTGATGGTGCAGGTTGTCATAGGCTGATTTGTCCATCTCTTGATGTTACTCATCCATGTTAGTCGTGGTCTGCCTCTGCCTCTTTTACTTTGTATTTTCCCCTCCAGGATTACTTTTAGTAGGCTGTTGTGTCTTTTAACATGGCCCAAAAATCGCATTTGTCTTGTTTGAATTGTGCTTAGTAGTTCTCTTTTCATTTTTAGTTGTTTTAAGACTTCATCGTTTGTTTTCTTTTCCTTCCATCCAATTCTACCTATTCTTCTATATATCCACATTTCAAAGGCTTCAATTCGCTGTTCTGTTTTCTTGTCTAATGCCCATGTTTCTGCACCATATAGGAATATTGAGAAGATGTTGTAACATTTTGCTATTCTTAGTTTTAGCCCTGGTGTTATTTGTTTTTATGTTAGTATGTTCTTCATGACATTAAAATTACTTTTTGCCATTCCTATTCTTTTGTTTATTCCAGTTGTACATTTTCCATCACTGGTTATAGTATGTCCAAGGTAGTTGTAGCTCTGAACTGTCTCCAGGTCTATTCCTTCTATTTTGATATCCATTTGTGGGTTTTGGGGCCTCGGTAGCCTAGTTGGGAAAACCACCTGACTGGATTACCGACGTTCGGACAACCAGTGTTCGATTCCCGCTGGGAGCAGTGTGAATTGTACTTGTGGTTGGAAAAAAAAATACCCCCACGGTCGACCCAGCCATTGGCAGAAATGGGTACCAGGGTATTACCCTGGGAAGGTGAGGAATGTCGCTTCGCATCTGAGTTTCGATGCTTGAGGCTACACTATACAGAAATATCTGAATATTTCTGGATAGGCGGCCGAGCACATATGGGTGTAAACTCGCGTGCTAAGACGCTGGTTCAAGTCTCGTACTTTACCTTTTTGGGTTTTGAGTATCTTCTTTGTTTATGATCATAGTTTTAGTCTTTTTGATATTCATATCTAGTCCATATTTTAACTTTGTATTGTAATCAAAATAGATGTTAATGTTTTGTAACTCTGCACTAATGCTGGGAAAATACTACATCCATAGAGGTTATTCACTTCATTTAAGTGTTTATATTTATATTTTATTTATGTTTAATTAATTATTTTCTTGTAACAAAGTACTTTTCCCTTTCAATTTTGTCTTCTTATTTCATTTCTCTTTCTAACCCACTAGTTCTGGTTACTCTGGAACATGTAGTTTAGTTTATCCTAATTTCTTTGTCTGTTCTTTGCTGTTTTTTTTTCATTGAGGTCACATTTAGACTGAAACATCATGATTTTGTTTTTTTCCTTTTCTGTAAAGCTATCACCATACTTCAAAGGAGTGTGTTACTTTCTAGGAGTATGTTACTTTGTAGGAGTGTACATTACTTTGTAGGAGTGTACGTTACTTTGTAGGAGTGTGCGTTACTTTGTAGGAGTGAGCGTTACTTTGTAGGAGTGTACATTAATTTGTAGGAGTATACGTTACTTTGTAGGAGTGTACATTAATTTGTAGGAGTATACGTTACTTTGTAGGAGTGTACGTTACTTTGTAGGAGTGTGCGTTACTTTGTAGGAGTGTGCGTTACTTTGTAGGAGTGTACATTAATTTGTAGGAGTGTACGTTACTTTGTAGGAGTGCACGTTACTTTGTAGGAGTGTACGTTAATTTGTAGGAGTGTACGTTACTTTGTAGGAGTGTACGTTAATTTGTAGGAGTGTACGTTACTTTGCAGGAGTGTACGTTACTTTGTAAGAGTATACGTTACAGCCCAAGACATGAGAGGAAATTAGAAATATAGCACAACCAATGTGTCAGGAGTGTTATCAGTATGCAACCTTTCATCATCATCAGGTACCTTGCCCGCTAGCATAGTTGATCTCTCCACAACTTTCAATCATGACATTTATTTTTTCATTTCTTTGGTTGACCTACTGCCAAGCCATTCTCTTAAGCTGTCTGGTATCTTTTCTCTTTGCTTCCCTCTGTCTCTTCATCCCTCAATTTTTCCAGTTGTCACAATATATTTCAGCTGTTCTCTTCTCATTATATGGCCAAAAAATGATGATTGTTTCTTCCTATTATACCTTTCATCATCATCATCATCATCATGTACCATACTGGTTGGCGTAGGCGATCATGTCCTTCCACAACTACAGTGCATCGTATTAGTTCTGTTATTGACTGCTTTCCATGACACCAAGCTATCCAGTATTTTCTCTCTTTGTCGTCCGCGATCTCTCTTTCCTTTTATTTTGCCAGTTGTAACCAAGTATTCCAACTTTCCTCTTTTCATGATGTGCCAGAAAAATGTTGATTGTTTCTTTCTGATGTTTTTTAGGAGCTGCCTTTTTGTGTTGGCCGCTTTGAGAACTTCCTCATTGGTCTTTTTTGCTGCCCAGGGAACTTTCAACATTCTTCTGAGAAATCCCATCTCTGTGGCCTCTAATCGTCTTTTCATTTGTTTGTCTACTGTCCATGATTCGCTTCCATAGGTCAGAATTGGTTCTATATAGCACCGATGAACTCTCTTTCTCATTTCTATTGACATAGATTTGTTGTATAAGATATTTTTCCTTTTCTTAAATGCTATTTTAGCCTGAGCTATTCTGCTTTTTATTTCTGTGGTGCATCTTCCATCTGATGTTATCACTGTGCCCAGGTATTTGTCGTGTTGCACTTGTTTCAAATTTGTCCTGTTTATTTTTATGTTGCATGCTGGTGACGATTGTTTCTTCGATATAACCATTACTTCTGTTTTCTTACTATTCAGACTGAGACCTTTCTTGATGCTTTCTTTTACTATTATGTCTATCATTTCTTGTAGTTCATTCTCTGTCTCTGCTATTAAGACTGTGTCATCCGCATATCGCAAATTATTTATGTTGTGACCGTTGACTTCAATTCCTTTTTTGTCTACTATTGATCTCATAATATGTTCTCTGTAAAGTGAAAACAAATCCGGCGACAGAACACAGCCTTGTCTGACTCATACCTTTCATAGACAGGTTTAAACATCTATAAGTTTGTCTTGCCCAGAATACAGTCAGTCGATTCTTTATCATAATAATTCAAGAAAGCTATTTTTCTGTGCTTTATTTCCATAATTTTAAAAAAAGTTAAATCCATTTCATCATCAAGTACCGGGCCTGCTGGTGTAGCTGATCATGCCTCCCCACAACTTTCGATCTCGGCAGCTATTTATAATTTCTGTTGTTGACCTTCTGCCAAGCCATTCTCTTAAGCTGTCTGGTATTTTTTCTCTCTTTGCTTCCCTCTATCTCTTCGTCCCTCAATTTTCCCAGTTGTTACAATATATTCCAGTTGTTCTCTTCTCATTACATAGTCAAAAAATGATGATTGTTTCTTCTTAATATTGAAAATTAGCTCTCTTTTTTGCTTAGGCCTCTTTCAGAACATTTTCATTACTCTTCTTAGCTGTCCATGGTATTCTCAACATTCTTCTGTAAAACCACATTTCTACTTCCTCCAGTGATTTTCTTGTCTGTTGTCCTATTCTTGTCTATGATTCACATCCATATGTTAAGACTGGCCCTACATAACATTTAAGAACTCTTTTTCTTGTTTCTATTGTCAAAAATGGATTGCATAGTACCTTCCTCATTGTAGTAAATCCATATAGTTGCATGTTAAATGTACAAGTGCTAAATTGTCAAAATGAGATAGCTTCAAAATTACTGTAGTGTTCATCAACAATCATTACCAGCTTTTATGGTAGATTGATGGGAGTCACGATAGCTCAGTGGTTTCTGAACTACTTAGGACAAGAGGTCGGGTTTGATCCTTATCGACGGCTTCCTAGTTTCTATCTATCGACCTTTCGAGCAGTGGTTGGCCCAAAGGGCATAGACTCCGAAACTTTTTCCCCATTTCAAAATTTTCTTTCCAGCAGTCTCAATCCTTGCAAAAACATTTATCAAATCTAGCCATTTGTCTCTGTTCTGTGCAAGCTTCTCGGTCACATTGAGGGAGCCGATTCCTTCTACCTTTGCCTCTCTGATCAACGTTCTTCTCAGTGTTTCTCTGGGTCGACCTATTTTCCTCCTACCTGTTTATTAAACACTTGCGGGCTTGCTTTGCTATTCAGTTTATTATCTCTCCTCATCAAATGTACAATATATGAAGGGAGGTCAAAAAGTAATGCACACCAATTTTTTTCTCGGAAACTATTCGGGCAAAATGTGTGAAATTTTCACAGATTGTAGCTGAACATCCCCTTTACACTACCTATTTTTCAACATAATCTCCGTCCAAGCGTATTGCCTTACACCAACGCGAAACTAGGTCATGAATGCCTCGTTTGTACCAAGTTTTGTCATGCTCGCGTAGCCATTTTTTAACTGCACGGATCACATCCTCATCATTGTCAAAGTGTTTCCCACGCAGGAATTTTTTGAGTGGTCCAAACAGATGGAAATCTGAGGGAGCCAGATCAGGGCTGTAAGGAGGATGGGGCAGTACAGTCCAACCAAATTTGTTGATTGCTTCCCGTGTTACCAGACTTGTGTGAGGGCGTGCATTGACATGTTGAAGCAACAAATCTGCAGATGGCTTATTAGGCCGAACTCTGTGGAACCGATTTTTGAGTTTTGTCAGTGTATTGATGTAAGCTGTCGAGTTGATTGTCTCACCTCTTGTCATTACATCAACAAGAATCACACCATCAATGTCCGGATGCGGATGATGCCATTCCATTGACTGCATTTTTGTTTCAGGCTCATAATAATGTGCCCACGTTTCGTCACCGGTAACAATTTTTGGACAAAAACATTTCTCCTTTAACACCGAAACGCTCCAACAATTCAGAACAGAATGTTTTGTGATCTCTGTGATCTTTTGTTAGGCACCGAGGAACCCATCGAGCGCAAATCTTTGAATATCCGAGAGTTTTAAAAATTGCGATTGCACTTCCCTTGCTGACTGTAAGCTGCAATGCCAATTGCTGACTAGTGATACGCCTATCCTTACGAATAATGACATCAGCCCGGTTTAACATGTCTGTGCTGGTAGCCGAGGCAACACGTCCAGAACGCGGTAAATCATGCAGCTCAACTCGTACACTTTCTGCAGCTTTAATTCTCTGAACCCAGCGACTAACTGTGCTCCTATCGACTGCAGAACATTTGTACACTGCACACAGTCGTTTATGAATGTTTGCCACAGTTTCTTTTTCCGCAACCAGAAATTCTATGACAATTCGCTGTTTGTAACGGACATTGTTGACAAGCTCCATTTTAACGGTTCATAGATTGCGTAATATTTTTCAGAATGCTGTGCAATTTGGTGCACATAATTGGAACATGTCATATTCCAAGTGTGCAAAATTTCATATTCCTATCTTTATTATTAGCCGAGAAAAAAATTGGTGTGCATTACTTTTTGACCTCCCTACGTATATCCATCGTCTTTTCTTGATTACTGAAGATATTAGTGATTGATTGACAATTTCTCTAATTTCCTCGTTTGTTTTGAATTCGTTCAACACTGTACCAATTATTTTCTTTAGACATTTATTTTCAAATACATTCGACTTTCTTTCTATGTCTTTTGTTGTTTTCCAGCTCTCACATGCATATGTAAGGGTCGATAGTACATTTGATTTGAATAGTCTAAGTTTTGTGTTTGTGCTGATGGGTTTTGATTTCCACAACTTTTCAAGGTTTCTGAAAGACATTGCTGCTTTAGCCATTCTGATTCTAATTTCTTTACTTGTATCCCCTTCCGGGTTTACCCAGCCTTAAATGGGTACCAGATTTTTTTATGGGAAAGTAAAGCGGCACGGGTGTTATACCAACCATATTACCCCAAAAATCTTGCACTGAAGGTCTATAAAAATTATGGTCACTAACACCATAATCCCTATGAGCCACTTTGGCGTGACGGGGCCCTTTACGTCATGGTAGATTTATATATGTTCATTTTTCTAATTGATTAACGAGGTATGTTTCTGATAGACCAAACTTGCTTTGTGCGGTTCAGTATTCTCTCTCTCTGCGATCAAGACTCAATCAGAGTAGGATTCCAGACTCTCTCTCATGAAGTCCGCTGTCTGTTTAAGTGATTCGATTGCCCCATATAGTTTTTCTTCCAGGGAGGTGGGTGTGGACCACATTGCTCTTCTCAGATCTGTGTACTGGGGACAATCCTGTAGAACATGTTTTGTTGTCATATTGTCCATTGTACAGTGTTAAGTTATTCTAGAAACAACCCTGCATGGCAAACTATACAGAACCAATGAAGATCTTGAGCACACCATCTTGTTTGTGACCCACTTTAGTCTAAATGCATAGCAATAGTTCTTTTTCTTACCTTCATTTGCTTTTCAGGCTGAGGAGAGATATAATTTGTGCTCTTTTGTTGACCTCTGTTGCTGTTGTTTCCTATTGTTTCTAATATTCAATCAATCCATCTTTTGTTCTTCTGTTGACCTCTGTTGCTGTTGTTTCCTATTGTTTCTAATATTCAATCAATCCATCTTTTGCTCTTCTGTTGACCTCTGTTGCTGTTGTTTCCTATTGTTTCTAATATTCAATCAATCCATCTTTTGCTCTTCTGTTGACCTCTGTTGCTGTTGTTTCCTATTGTTTCTAATATTCAATCAATCCATCTTTTGCTCTTCTGTTGACCTCTGTTGCTGTTGTTTCCTATTGTTTCTAATATTCAATCAATCCATCTTTTGTTCTTCTGTTGACCTCTGTTGCTGTTGTTTCCTATTGTTTCTAATATTCAATCAATCCATCTTTTGCTCTTCTGTTGACCTCTGTTGCTGTTGTTTCCTATTGTTTCTAATATTCAATCAATCCATCTTTTGCTCTTCTGTTGACCTCTGTTGCTGTTGTTTCCTATTGTTTCTAATATTCAATCAATCCATCTTTTGCTCTTCTGTTGACCTCTGTTGCTGTTGTTTCCTATTGTTTCTAATATTCAATCAATCCATCTTTTGCTCTTCTGTTGACCTCTGTTGCTGTTGTTTCCTATTGTTTCTAATATTCAATCAATCCATCTTTTGCTCTTCTGTTGACCTCTGTTGCTGTTGTTTCCTATTGTTTCTAATATTCAATCAATCCATCTTTTGTTCTTCTGTTGACCTCTGTTGCTGTTGTTTCCTATTGTTTCTAATATTCAATCAATCCATCTTTTGCTCTTCTGTTGACCTCTGTTGCTGTTGTTTCCTATTGTTTCTAATATTCAATCAATCCATCTTTTGCTCTTCTGTTGACCTCTGTTGCTGTTGTTTCCTATTGTTTCTAATATTCAATCAATCCATCTTTTGTTCTTCTGTTGACCTCTGTTGCTGTTGTTTCCTATTGTTTCTAATATTCAATCAATCCATCTTTTGCTCTTCTGTTGACCTCTGTTGCTGTTGTTTCCTATTGTTTCTAATATTCAATCAATCCATCTTTTGCTCTTCTGTTGACCTCTGTTGCTGTTGTTTCCTATTGTTTCTAATATTCAATCAATCCATCTTTTGCTCTTCTGTTGACCTCTGTTGCTGTTGTTTCCTATTGTTTCTAATATTCAATCAATCCATCTTTTGCTCTTCTGTTGACCTCTGTTGCTGTTGTTTCCTATTGTTTCTAATATTCAATCAATCCATCTTTTGTTCTTCTGTTGACCTCTGTTGCTGTTGTTTCCTATTGTTTCTAATATTCAATCAATCCATCTTTTGCTCTTCTGTTGACCTCTGTTGCTGTTGTTTCCTATTGTTTCTAATATTCAATCAATCCATCTTTTGCTCTTCTGTTGACCTCTGTTGCTGTTGTTTCCTATTGTTTCTAATATTCAATCAATCCATCTTTTGCTCTTCTGTTGACCTCTGTTGCTGTTGTTTCCTATTGTTTCTAATATTCAATCAATCCATCTTTTGCTCTTCTGTTGACCTCTGTTGCTGTTGTTTCCTATTGTTTCTAATATTCAATCAATCCATCTTTTGCTCTTCTGTTGACCTCTGTTGCTGTTGTTTCCTATTGTTTCTAATATTCAATCAATCCATCTTTTGCTCTTCTGTTGACCTCTGTTGCTGTTATGTTTCCTATTGTTTCTAATATTCAATCAATCCATCTTTTGCTCTTCTGTTGACCTCTGTTGCTGTTGTTTCCTATTGTTTCTAATATTCAATCAATCCATCTTTTGCTCTTCTGTTGGCCTCTCCTCCTGTTATGTTTCCTATTGTTTCTAATATTCAATCAATCCATCTTTTGCTCTTCTGTTGGCCTCTCCTCCTGTTATGTTTCCTATTGTTTCTAATATTCAATCAATCCATCTTTTGCTCTTCTGTTGACCTCTGTTGCTGTTGTTTCCTATTGTTTCTAATATTCAATCAATCCATCTTTTGCTCTTCTGTTGACCTCTGTTGCTGTTGTTTCCTATTGTTTCTAATATTCAATCAATCCATCTTTTGCTCTTCTGTTGACCTCTGTTGCTGTTGTTTCCTATTGTTTCTAATATTCAATCAATCCATCTTTTGCTCTTCTGTTGACCTCTGTTGCTGTTGTTTCCTATTGTTTCTAATATTCAATCAATCCATCTTTTGCTCTTCTGTTGGCCTCTCCTCCTGTTATGTTTCCTAGTGTTTCTAATATTCAATCAATCCATCTTTTGCTCTTCCGTTGACCTCTGTTGCTGTTGTTTCCTATTGTTTCTAATATTCAATCAATCCATCTTTTGCTCTTCTGTTGGCCTCTCCTCCTGTTATGTTTCCTAGTGTTTCTAATATTCAATCAATCTATCTTTTGCTCTTCTGTTGACCTTTGTTGCTGTTGTTTCCTATTGTTTCTAATATTCAATCAATCCATCTTTTGCTCTTCTGTTGGCCTCTGCTGCTGTTATGTTTCCTAGTGTTTCTAATATTCCATCAATCCATCTTTTACTCTTCTGTTGGCCTCTCCTGCAGTTATGTTTCCTAGTGTTTCTAATATTCAATCAATCCATCTTTTGCTCTTCTGTTGGCCTTTGCTGCTGTTATGTTTCCTATTGTTTCTAATATTTAATCAATCCATCTTTTGTTCTTCTGTTGGCCTCTCCTCCTGTTATGTTTCCTATTGTTTCTAATATTCAATCAATCCATCTTTTGCTCTTCTGTTGACCTCTCCTGCTGTTATGTTTCCTATTGTTTCTAATAATCAAGCCATCTTTTGCTCTTCTGTTGACCTCTCCTGCTGTTATGTTTCCTATTGTTTCTAATAATCAAGCCATCTTTTACTCTTCTGTTGACCTCTCCTCCTGTTATGTTTCCTATTGTTTCTAATAATCAAGCCATCTTTTACTCTTCTGTTGACCTCAGTTGCTGTTATGTTTCCTATTGTTTCTAATATTCAATCAATCCATCTTTTACTCTTCTGTTGGCCTCTGCTGCTGTTATGTTTCCTAGTGTTTCTAATATCCGATCAATCCATCTTTTGTTCTTCTGTTGGCCTCTCCTCCTGTTATGTTTCCTATTGTTTCTAATATTCAATCAATCCATCTTTTGCTCTTCTGTTGACCTCTCCTGCTGTTATGTTTCCTATTGTTTCTAATATTCAATCAATCCATCTTTTACTCTTCTATTGGCCTCTGCTGCTGTTATGTTTCCTAGTGTTTCTAATATCCGATCAATCCATCTTTTGTTCTTCTGTTGGCCTCTCCTCCTGTTATGTTTCCTATTGTTTCTAATATTCCATCAATCCATCTTTTGCTCTTCTGTTGACCTCTCCTGCTGTTATGTTTCCTAATGTTTCTAATATTCAATCAATCCATCTTTTACTCTTCTGTTGACCTCTGTTGCTGTTGTTTCCTATTGTTTCTAAAATTCAATCAATCCATCTTTTTCTTTGTCGGCTCTTGATTTTGGTGTTCTTGTAACATTTATTAAAGGCTCATTTTCTTGTGTTTTGGTTTTTCTATCTTATCACATGGCCAAACTATTTTATCAGATGTATGTATTCTATTCGATTTGCTTGCACAGAACTGAGACAAATGGTGAGACTTGATAAAAGATCTTTGGAAGGATTGAGACTTCTTCTTCTACCTTTTTAGCTCCAAGTGGAGCATAGGTTTTCAACAAACACTTTCCAAGTCGTTCTGTTTTTTTGCCATTCTTTTAAGTTTTAAGATCATTCCATGTCTTCCCCATCATCTTCATCTCTGCTTCTATCTGTCTTCTCCAAGAATTCCTTGGTCTTCCTCTCTGTCTTTTCCCCTGGGGATTCCAAAATAGGGCCTTGATCACATTGTGTAATACTCATGTTGGCTTCCGCAGTGTGGGTCCTATCCAGCGCCATCGTCTTCTTCACTGTATCTCTATATCCACTGGTATTTGACTGGTACATTTCCATAATTCTATGTTAGTGATTTTGTCCTGCCATTTTCATCCTTTTATTCTGCATAAGCATCCATTAATGACATTCTGTATCTTCATGATTGCCAATTTTGTTGTTCTCCATGTTTCACAGCCATATAATAGGACTGACTTAACAATGGAGTTGAACATTTTTATTTTTGTATTTAACCTAATTTCTTTGGATTTCCATATGTTTCCCAGTGCAACGAAAGCTCCTCTTGCTTTTGATATCCTTATTTTGGTATCATTTTCGGTTCCTCCTTCTTTATCTATATTACTGCCCAGATATATGTAAGATTGTACATCTAGTAGAGGTATTTGTCCTAATTTTATTTGGTTATTGACAACTGCATTAATTCTCATAATGTTGGTCTTATCTCTATTAATCTTCAGTCCCAGCTGTTGTGATCTCTCATCAAGTATGCTCATTTTATCCTGCATCTGTTGATGGCTGTGTGATAGAAGAGCTATGTCATCAGCAAAGTCTAAATCATCAAGTTGTTTGGTCAGTGACCACTGGATTCCATTTCTGTTGTTTTGAGTTATTTTCATAATCCAATCTATGGCCAGTAGAAAGAGAAATGGAGACAGAAGGCATCCCTGCCGTACTCCTGTTCTTATTTCAAATGCTTCTGTAAGTTGTCCTTCATGCACTACACTACATTTCCTTCCTTCATACATTGTTTTTTGAGGTGCGCGTGGCCGTGCGGCTAAAACCACTGTTCCGCTGGCTGAGAAGCCGACGTTCGGTGTTCGAAGCCTGCGGTAGACAGAAAGGATTTTTTCTATCGGGGGTGAAATAAAAATCCTGAGTCTCACACGTCGTGGCGACTGCTTGACCAAGCGGCCTTTATCCCTCTGGTTCTATCGTTGCCCCCCGTCATACACCAGCAATGGTACTATGTGACGTAAAGATAGTTTTTTTTTTTTTATTATACATTGTTTTTATTAGGTTAATAAACTTTATGGGGATTCCGTAATGACTCAGCAACTTCCAAAGCATTCTTCTGTCTAAACTATCAAATGCCTTTTCGTAATCTATGAATCCAATATAAAATGGGGATTTTAGTTCTAAACTTTGTTCAACTATTATACGTATAGTAGTGATTTGATCAGCACATGATCTGTTCTTCCTAAAACCTGCTTGTTCATCTCTCAAATGTTTCTCTATGGCCTCTTTTAGTCTCTCATGAATGATTCTGCTTAATATTTTTCTTAGCACTGATTGAAGCATAATTCCCCTATAATTTGTGCACTCCTGTAAACTTCCTTGAGGAAGGATTGAGACTGCTAGAAAGAAAATTTTGAAACAGAGAAAGAGTACCAGAGTCTATGACCTATGGGTCGACTACAGCTCAAAAATTAGGCAGGCAGGCATACAAACAGATAAATTTTATGGCAGGAATTATTCCTGGATATTTTTTTGGTTCATTTCTGATCTTATCTTTCAGGCTGTAACCTATCGTTCGTCTAACACACTTTATAGCAATAGCTGAAAACTGAATTATCCTGCTTTGAATATATTTTATTTATTTGTTGCAGTAAAATAAATAAATGTGAACACATTTTCAGATTTGATAAAACTTTAGTAAAATTACAAATGTAAAACTGTACATGCAAAGCCATCTCCTTTGTCATGACAGGGAATTGATGAGCTCTAAAGAGCTATGCTAACAGGGAAAAAGTGAGCTCCTAAGAGCTATGTCAGCAAGGGACTAGTGAGCTCCTAAAAGTTATGTTGGCAGGGGACTTGTGAACTAAGAGCTATGTCAGCAGGAAACTAGTGAGCCTCAAAGAGCTATGCCAACAGGGAACTAGTGAGTCCTAAGATCTATGCCAACAGGGAACTAGTGAGCCCCTAAGAGCTATGCCGACAGGGAACTAGTGAGCCCCTAAGAGCTATGCCAACAGGGAACTAGTGAGCCCTAAGAGCTATGCCTACAGGGAACTAGTGAGCCCCTAAGAGCTAATCCAACAGGGAACTAGTGAGCCCCAAAGAGCTATGCCAACAGGGAACTAGTGAGCCCCTAAGAGCTAATCCAACAGGGAACTAGTGAGCCCCAAAGAGCTATGCCAGCAGGAAACTAGTGAGCCCCAAAGAGCTATGCCAACATGGAACTAGTGAGCCCTAAGAGCTATGCCAACAGGGAACTAAGCCCCTATGCGCTATGCCAACAGGGAACTAGTGAGCTCCAAAGAGCTATGCCAACAGGGAACTAGTGAGCCCCAAAGAGCTATGCCAACAGGGAACTAGTGAGCTCCAAAGAGCTATGCCAACAGGGAACTAGTGAGCCCCTATGAGCTATGCCAACAGGGAACTAGTGAGCCCCTATGAGCTATGCCAACAGGGAACTAGTGAGCCCCTAAGAGCTATGCCAACAGGGAACTTGTGAGCCCTAAGAGCTATGTCAGCAAGGATCTAGAACCCATGGAAGGTTTAGCCAAGCAGGACAGATATGTGGGGGGATGGGGTTAGACAAAAGTCTTACACTAGCCTTCCAGGTTTGGGAGTTTGGCATGGGATCAATGACCTTGGGGCCGGACATGGGACAGACTTGGATAAGGGAAGTTTCATTGTTACAGAACCTTATAGAAATACCTAAGAGACTCACAAAGCAAATCCTCAAATGGGAAATTAGAGATAGAAAAAAAAAACTGGCCGACTTTGAGAGATACTAAGAGGAACACTAATAAGAGGAACAAGGGTGGCAGGCATTGATTACCATATTGAGATTGAACAGCTCGTACAGAAGAGAGACTTACGGCAAGGTACAAAGAAGCATGGGCAATACGCATCAAGTACCTATTTATATTGAACAGCTTGCACAGAAGAGGGACTTATAGCAGTTTAGAAAGAAGCAAAGACAGTGAGTAAGTAAAAAAAAAGTAAAGAGCCCCGTCACGCCAAGTGGCGTATAGGGAATATGGTGTTAGTGACCATAAATTTTACAGACCTTCAGCACATGATTTTTGGAGTAATGCGGTTGGTTTTATGCCCGTGCCGCTTTACTTTCCCAGAAAAAAAATCTGGTACCCATTAAAGGCTGGGTGAACCCGGAAGCCGTCGGTTGGGATCGAACCCTACCTCTTGTCCTTTGTAATCCAGTTCACTAACCACTGATCTATCGCGTCTCCCAAAGACAGTAGGCATCAACTATTATATTGAAGAGCTCGCACAGAAGAGGAGGACCTTTATCAAGGCTAGCGCTGTGTGATATATGATGGCACTGGGAGGATGATGGTATATCAAGATGACCCACACACACTTGATCATGTCCTGCAAAAATGTGAATTCTTCAGAAGCCGAAGAATTTAAAAATGGGAGTTATTTCAGTGCAAAATAATTATTTAGTCCAAGGAAAAAAAGTTACGGAGTTAAATATCAGTTCCTCGGGTACAACCATCAAAATACATTACTTCACATTTATGTCCCTTTCTTACTGACACATATAATTACGTCCGTTTTATAATTAAGCACATAAAAGTATATTATTCCTTAATGAACAACTGTACTGGCATTTACTTTTATCATTTCCTCATTTATTGCTATCAAAATGAATCATTCCCTCATTTACTGCCATGAAAATGTATCATTTCCTCATTTATTGTTATCAAAATGAATCATTCCCTCATTTACTGCCATGAAAATACATCATTTCCTCATTTATTGCTATCAAAATGAATCATTCCCTCATTTACTGCCATGAAAATACATCATTTCCTCATTTATTGCTATCAAAATGAATCATTCCCTCATTTACTGCCACGAAAATGCATCATTTCCTCATTTATTGTTATCAAAATGAATCATTCCCTCATTTCATGCCACGAAAATACATCATTTCCTCATTTATTGCTATCAAAATACTTCATTCTCTCATTTATTGCTATCAAAATACTTCATTCTCTCATTTATTGCTATCAAAATACTTCATTCTCTCATTTACTGCTATCAAAATACTTCATTCTCTCATTTATTGCTATCAAAATACTTCATTCTCTCATTTATTGCTATCAAAATGAATCATTCCCTCATTTACTGCCACGAATTGCTATCAAAATACTTCATTCTCTCATTTACTGCTATCAAAATACTTCATTCTCTCATTTATTGCTATCAAAATGAATCATTCCCTCATTTACTGCCACGAATTGCTATCAAAATACTTCATTCTCTCATTTACTGCTATCAAAATACTTCATTCTCTCATTTATTGCTATCAAAATACTTCATTCTCTCATTTATTGCTATCAAAATGAATCATTCCCTCATTTACTGCCACGAATTGCTATAAAAATACTTCATTCTCTCATTTACTGCTATCAAAATACTTCATTCTCTCATTTATTGTCATCAAAATACATCATTCTCTCATTTATTGTCATCCAAAAAAATCATTCTTCCATTTAAATCATTAAAATACATTTGCTCATTGTAAGCCATCAAGAAACAATTATTTCTTGTACTGCTATTAAAATGCATCATTATCCCATTTACTTGCATCCAAATTATCACTCCCTCAATTAACACATCAACCCTTCATTTACAAATTATCAAAATTCGCACAATAAAACCACTATTCCTATAAATTACATCCTTCACTTACAAACCCTTATCACAGTACATGCTCTATGTAATTCTACCACTTTATCAATACAAAATGTACCCAGGCAACAATTTCCATAGGCTATCTGCTGCAACACTTTCATACCAACAACAAGAAATCATTTCTCCCAACCAAAAATGCTCATAATCATATTCTCATGAAAACATGTTCTCAATAAATCATGGGCTCTTTTTGATGTTGGATTCACATTGTATTCTGCCTTTTATATAAATCATTGTCACTGCAAGCTGGGAAAGACTTCTGAGACCTCAGCCGGGCTGGAGAGCAAACACCACGCAACAGAGTTAATGATGTGGTTCTTCCAGGAAATTAATCAATCTTAATCAGGAAATCAATCAATTTTAACAGGAAAGCAATCAATCTTAAAGCAATCAATTTTAATCAAGAAATCAATCAATTTTAATCAGGTAATCAATCTTAATCAGGAAATCCAATCTTAATCAGGAAATCTATATTAATCAAGAAATCAATCAATTTTAATCCGGAAATCAATCTTAATCAAAATATCAATCAATTTTAATCAGGAAATCCAATCAATTTTAACAGGAAATCAATCAATCTTAATCAGGAAATCAATCATTCTTAATCAGGAAATCAATCAATCTTAACCAGGAAATCAACAATTATCTCTTTATTAGCAAGATGTTTGGAACAGACATAAAATGGTAGGTAGCAGCTAAACTAATTAAAAAGATAAGACAAACTACAACTTTTCTGCAAAATCTTTCATCAGGTATATCAAACTATACATATTAAACACATAAATCCAAGCCAGAAAACACAACACAGAAAATAATGGTGGAAAAAGACAGTGGCCAGGATTTATGTAGTTTGTTTGTTATACCTGATGAAGGATTTTGCCAAATTGTTGTTTGTATTATTTTTTTTTATTAGTTTAGCTGCTCCACACAATTTCATGTTTATTTTACATGTTCTCTGCAGCAACACTCGTGATCCTGCATCGTATTTAATATTTTTGTTATATATTTGGTATTTGTGCTTATTTCCCATAACAAGATGTAGTCTTTCTGAATGCTCAACTGTAGGAGTCATAAGATGTGGAATGAATGTCCAACATTCACTTTAGAGGGGAATCAATGTCCAACATTCACATTAGAGGGGAATCAATGTCCAACATTCATATTAGAGTGGAACCAATGCTCTACATTCATATTAGAGTGGAACCAATGTTCTACATTCATATTAGAGTGGAACCAGTATTCTACATTCATATTAGAGTAGAACCAATGTTCCACATTCATATTAGAGTAGAACCAAAGCTCTACATTCATATTAGAGTAGAACCAATGCTCTACATTCATATTATAGTGGAACCAATGTTCTACATTCATATTAGAGTAGAACCAATGTACTACATTCATATTAGAGTAGAACCAATGTTCTACATTCATATTATAGTGGAACCAATTTTCTACATTCATATTAGAGTAGAACCAATGTTCTACATTCATATTAGAGTGGAACCAATGTTCTACATTCATATCAGAGTGGAATCAATGCTCTACATTCACATTTGAGTGGAATCAATGTCCAACATTCAAATTAGAGTGGAATCAATGTCCAACATTCACATTAGAGTGGAATCAATGTCCAACATTCACATTAGAGTGGAATCAATGTCCAATATTCACATTCGAGTAGAATCAATGTCCAACATTCACATTAGAGTGGAATCAATGCTCTACATTCATATTAGAGTGGAACCAATGTCCAACATTCACATTAGAGTGGAATCAATGTCCAGCATTCACATTAGAGTAGAATCAATGTCCAACATTCACATTAGAGTGGAATCGATGCTCTACATTCATATTACAGTGGAATCTATGCCCAACATTCACATTTGAGTACAAACTATTTACCACACATTACTGTACAAACAATTTGGCATACATTCTTGTACAAATTATTTAGCACACATTTGATGTTGTGTAGAAGTATAGCTACCTGGAGTCTGTCATCAACGACAAACTATCTTTAGAAACAGAAATTGACACCCATATTGGTAAAGTTGCTACCACTTTCGCCAGTCTTTCTAGGCGTGTCTGGCAAAACAACAAACGAACAATTCAAACAAAGGCCACAGTTTACAATGCCTGCATAATTAGTATCCTCCTGTATGGCATGGCAGCGAATCTTAGACAACCTATGTAAAGCAGGAGAGAAGGCTAAATGCATTCCATATGCGATGTCTACGCCGTATTCTTGGTATCACCTGGAAGGATAAAGTGACAAACGTGGAGGTCATGACTCGCACAGGCCTGCTGAACATCTACACGCTGCTCAAACAACGTAGGTTACGCTGGCTTGGCCATGTACACCATATGAAAGATGGCCGTATACCAAAAGATATACTCCACAGGCAAATGGCTGATGGCAAATGGACTAGGGGGTGCCCAAAACTTGGATTTATAGACATGTGCTAACGTGACATGAAGACTCTGAACATAAACCCTGCAGCCTGGGAAGAAATAGATGCAGACCGCAATATTTGGAAACACACACTAAAGCTCAAACTCAAACAAGAAGCAGACAGAATCATAGAAAAAGAGAATACATGGCGAAGGAAAAGAAATAAATAACATTTCTGGGGGGGGGGGGGGGCGGCGCTGAAAAATCAATGGTCAACTATGACTGACGGTGGCTATTACTATTTAACGAACATTATTGTACAAATTAGCACCCATTATTGCACAAACTAGCACACATTACTGTACAAACTATTTAAGACACATTATTGTACAAATTATTTGCCATAAATTATTATACAAACTATTTGGCACACATTACTGTTGAAACCATTTAGCACACAATACTGTACTAACTGTTTAGTGCAAATTATTGTACAGTCTATTTAAGACACATTACTGTACTAACAATTTCACACACATAAATTACCACAGAAACTATTTCACAAAGTCAAAAAAAAGTCAGAGTACTTACAACCACGTCTTCGTTTTAACTGGACACGTTTATCATCATCCTTACTTCTGCGAGGAGACACGAGCCTACACAGCTGTGATGCCTGTGGGACTCAAAAAGAATATATTTGTACGCTTGCAACAGATAATTATGGTTAGTAGAAGGTCGCAGTGTTGCAAATGAAATAAAATCCATAATTACTTAACTGCCCGTGCCAGTGAAATCATCTGAATTAACATCTCATTAAGGGGTGCAAACAGAGAAAGGCAGCTGCAGTCATCATCATAGCAGCTACAGCACACAGCAAAAGACAAAAGGCCAAGCGGCACCGAAAATGAACGCCGCTGAACTGTCCGTCATACAATATCATCATTCATCGTTAGCAATTGGAATATCGAAACACGATCAGGATTAAAAACACAAATTACAGTGTGCACAGAGCACTAAACTCAGTTGTAAACTCATGCTATGTTGGGGACTACAGCTACCTTTCTTTGTTTGGGAGATAAGTTAGCAATTTGGATGATTCCACTGGCACGGGCGGCTGAACAATTATGGATTTTAATGCATTTGCAGTGATACTAGGGCCTTCCATAACCATAACCATGTAATTACAGTTTGAGGGGGGGAGGGGAGGCAAAGTTGCACGACAGCAACAGGGTTGAAAAGAAAGTTGTCACTGTCAGCAACTCCTTGGCTTGCACCAGACCCTGCCGCACAACTCCACACCGCCCCATGTAGCAGACCAAACAGTCTACTATCGCCAAGTGAGTAGGGACCAAGAGCGATGACAACCCGACTAAAGTATCATGCTGAAGACGCCAGACTGGTGCACAAAAATCAAAGTTCTACTGCAAACAGCGATACAACGCAATTATGGCCACTTCTATCAATCTATTGGCCTTTCGAGCCTTAGCCGGCCCATAGGGCATAGACCCATATACTCTTACCCTGTTTTGAAATCTTATTTCTAGCAGTTTTCAATCCTTGTAAAGATATTTTATCAAATCTCGCCATTTGTCTCTGTTCTGTGCAAGCAACTCTATCTCATTGAGGGAGCCGCGATTCCTGCTGCTCTTACCTCTCTGATCAATGTTCTTCTCAGTGTCTTTCTCAACTTTCTGGGTCGGTCTCTTTTCCTTTTACCCGTTGTTCCCCACATGAGGGTTTGCTTTCCAATCTCTCCTTATGACATGTCCAACATAATTATATGTCCATCGTCTTTTCTTGATTAATTACTGACTATAGTGTAGTTTAATGGTTTTACGACCACTTACGCCGTTTTAAAGGTGGATGACAAAGAGGTCTAGATATTCTAAGGGAGAGGCACTTAAAGTAGACAAAGACTTAGAGTAGACTTAACTAGAGTACGAGACATGGTTACACGTAACATTGTAATTGTTAATTGTAACATTTCATACAACGATACATTTCTCATTCCCATGATTACTCTTACTACTCTCAACTCTCATCATAATTCATGGTGACCGGTTGACGATTTTATTTACAGATTTTCCATGAATGAACTTACATCGTCGTCTATACGACTCTCCTTGAAGATCTTCCACAAAGTAAAAGCTAGAAATGTTCCAGCAGACAGCACAAGAATCCCCACGACAAGCCTGGAGTGGTCGTCAACGTGTCCTCCTAAAGTCATGCTCCCTCTAGCCCCAACTTGGACTAATGGCCGCCATTAACATCGTCACGGTGAAGGTCGACCGATCGACCAATGGGAATGTTGCCCCAGCTGTTAACTTCGGTCTCAATGTGGCATTATAGTTCTATCTCTGCAGATCAGTCCTGTTTCATGGGTCTGAAACACGAATAACATCGACCACAAATACAAGAGAAATACAGAACATTTATTAATGCCTGATTAAGGATGACACTTCAGATGACCAAAGAGCATATAAAATATGAATTGTGGCAAACAAATCAATCATTAATAGTAGTTGTAGTAGCCTCCGTCAGTTATAGTAGACTGGATTTTTAAGCGTCCCCAGGAAATGCTACATTTTTGTTTACTTTTCTTTCTCCGTGTATTATGTTTTTCTATTAATCTGCCTGCTTCTTGTTTGAGTTGGAGCTTTAGAGCATGTATCCAAAGATTGCGATCTGCGGTAGTTTCTTCCCAGGCTGCAGGGTTTATGTTGAGAGTCTTCATGTCACATATACAAACGTCAACAACTCCAAGTTTTGGGCGCTCCCAGTCCCTTTGCCATCTGTTGGTTCTCCATAAAGTATATCTTTTGGTATGTGGCCGTCTTTCATACGGTGTACGTGACCAAGCCAGCGTAACCTACCTTGTTTCAGCACCGTGTAGATGTTCGGGAGGCCTGTGCGAGTCATGACCTCCACGTTTGTCACTTTATCCTTCCAGGTGATACCATGAATACGGTACAGACATCGCTTATAGATTGCGTTTTGCCTTCTCGCCTGCTTTGCATATGTTGTCCGAGATTAAATCGAACATTATTGGATTTAATAATAAGTGGGATGTATTGGACACTAGATTCGAAAGCTAGCCACAGGCTTTGTATTACCAGACATGTTTTCACTTAAAACTCACAATTAAAGAGTGAAAGTCTATAAACGCACGGAGACGAAAACTTTGAGAAAGAGATCATCATTAGGTTGCATGTCCTTCACAGAACGTGGCACTCATCACAGCCCGTCGTAAAAAATCTCTCACTTCTATTGTTATGTTTAAAACCTATTTATTATCTTGAAACCACCTTCTTTTCGGTCTGTCCTTTACTCCTCTTCCATGAACCATACTTTCCATTATAGTTTTTTTCAAGGCAACTGTGTCTTTTGACATGCCATCCCTATTTTAATTTTCTCTGTAGAATTATGTTTATAAGCCAGTTCTTTGTTTGAATCTTTTAATATGTCTTCGTTGGGCATGTTAAAAAACACAACAGTGTACTAAAAGTAATATTGGAAAGGAAAATACAAGGTAAAAGAGGCAGAGGCAGACCAAGACTAACATGGACGAGTAACATCAAAAGATGGACAAGTCAACCTATGACAATCTGCACCATCAAAGCAAGAGACAGAGTGGAACGGCGCTCCATGGTAGCCAACCTTCGATGCGGAGACGGCACTCAATGACGATGATGAGGAATATGTCTTCATTGCTTTTTTCCCCGTTGTTCGGGGTATCTTATTGATTTTTCTGTAACACTTTGTTTCTAATGAATCGATTTTGTTTTGTTTCAGGGATTGTCCATGATTCACAATAAATAAAATAAGACAATAAAAAGATCATAACACAAATTCTCTCTCTCTCTCTCTCTCTCTCTCTCTCTACGATCAAGACTCAATCAGAGTAGGATTCCAGACTCTCTCATGAAGTCAGCTGTCTGTTTAAGCGAATCGATTGCCCCATATAGTTTTTCTTCCAGGGAGGTGGGTGTGGACCACATTGCTCTTCTCAGTTCTGTGTACTGGGGACAATCCTGTAGAACATGTTTTGTTGTCATATTGTCCAGTGTACAGTGGCATAGGCTGGTTGTACCTATTTTGAATTTGGTGAACATGTGATTTCTCATTCTATTGTGGCCAGTGCGTAGGCGAAGTACGATACAAATTCTGATCAAAAAGGAAGGGAAAAGTGGGAGGGGGCTGTAAGAAGTTGGTTCCGAAAGTGAGGGATTCAGGACTGGAACACTGACCTTCAATTAACTCTTGAACAAGCCTGCTCTCCGGGTTCCCGGCGTATTCGTTATATATATATGTAGGGTGTTTATAAAGTCTCACTACACTTGGTATCTAGGTCAATTTGAAAAAAAATGTTTATGACGTCATCACAATATGTGCTCAATGGTAAGTTCACTTGTTGCGACAGTTTTCTTAATGACTTGTCTGGACTTTTAAGGATTCTGTCTTGGATATCTAAACATATTTCATCATTCACAGCAGGCCTACAAGATCGTGGAGCATCTTCCACATTTCCAGTAGCAATAAACTTATTCAACAAATTTCTAACCGTAATGCGATGAGGAGGTTGTTTATCAGGAAATCTTGCTATAAATCTTTGAACAACTACCCGTGTGTATCGCACAATTGACAGTGGGAGCACATATTGTGATGACGTCATAAACATTTTTTTTCAAATTGACCTAGATACCAAGTGTAGTGAGACTTTATAAACACCCTAATATTTTCTCCCATCACTGTCCCGCTGCTTTTGAGTTTACAATTTAAATAATGGCTACCTTTCACGTTTCGTGAAGTATTGGACATAAAGCACTTGCGCCGAATCTATTATTTTCAACACACAAGTGCAGATTTGTGAGTGAGCTGGTCAGTATCACGCCAGAGAGTTACGCTTTCCCTGATAAAATATATAATATCCATTGTAATAGTTCGGGTGAACTAAAAAGCTGGGTCGTGTAAAAAAATAAATAATTTTCTTACTTATGTATTGAAACCATACCCACGCAGGCGAGTCATTCTGATAACGAATCTACTAAGTCTATATTGCAATGGTAGAGTCATTGCATAAGTAAAAAATACGTAAAGTCACCTTCGTCTATGCTCCAGGACATGTGGGAGTATTGGGAAATGAAAGAGCAGATAGGCTGGTTAGCTGCGCTATTGTTGAGGACGGTCAACCGATGGATCGGGCTGACATCATCAATGCCCTTTGAGATGTGGGAAGGACACAGGACTTCGACAACCATGAGTCCACATCACTCCTTCGGATGAAAGAGATGGGAGTTAAGATGGGCACAGCCAGAAATGAGAAACTTAGTGGCCGTGTAAGAAGACTTATCAACCAACACAGAACTAGAGTCGTCAATCGCTGGACGCTGCGAGACTTGCTGAGGAGGGGATCTGAGCACCTATGGACATGTTCGGGGTGCAATGATGATGACACACAAATAACTCAATAACGAGTAGTTTTTATTTTGTTTTATACTTTCGAACATGCTATAAGAGTAACGCAATATAATTGTATACATGGACTATATATTCAAGTTAGTCAACCCATCAGAGACAGAGTGGCTCAACGAGCTTCAATTTGCAGACCATCAGGCACTAATGCATGGAAAAATAGAAGACCTACAAGAACACTTAAATAGACAACAGCACATGCACAAAACACAACATGAAAATCAACAAAACAGAAGTCATGAATATCACAAACGAGAAATAGAACATCAACAAAACTATAGACGGCAGATAACTAAAACAAATTGAGGAATTTCAATATATCTAGGAAGTCTAGTAACAAACGACAATTCACAAACAGCAGAAATAGACTAAAGATGCAACAAATCATTGGACAGCTATCACCACTATTGTCCAACAAGGAAATAACTCTAGAGGTAAAACGGGCACTCTACAATACAATCCTCATTCCAACGTTGTGCTACCAATGCCAGTCCTTGACCTTAGATACAAGAACAATAAGACAAATAACCATAACTGAGATGAAATGGTGTTAGGAAACAGCCTGAGAGATAAGATCAGAACTGAAGAACAGAAGGGAAAAAAGCTAGGAATAATTCCCGCCATAGAATATTTAAAAAAAAACAGATAAAATGGTTTGACATGACGAGGTAGGATGCTCAAAATAC
>JAVIAB010000102.1:4034000-4289000 GCA_032433765.1 Megaustenia siamemsis
CCTCTCTCTCTCCCACCCTCCCTCTCTCCTTCTCTCTCTCCCCATATTTTTTCTCTCCCTCTCTCTCTCATTCTCCCTCTATCTTATTCTACTTCTCCCCCTCTCTTTTTCTCACTCTCTCTCCCTCTCTCTCTCCCTCCCTCCCTCTCTCTTTCTCTTTCTCTCACTCCCTCTCTTTTTTCTCTCGTTCTCCCTCTATCTTTTTCTACTTCTCCCTCTCTGTTTCTCACTCTCTCTCCCTCTCTCTCCCTCCCTCTCTCTCTCTCTCTCTCCCTCTCTAAGCCCCGGTTGCACCAAATTGAGAATACTTGCAACAATTACAAATGGCGTCCTGTGTAGCCAGGCTTTAAGCCATCATCCATTCCTTGTATGAACTGTACCGTGCTGGGGTTAATTCGAAGTAGCACTCCATACATGTGGGACCAGATAACGGCCGCGTCACGGTGTGTTTACATGTCAACAAAACATTTGTTGTTGTTGATATTGTGTGCATAAATAGAGAAATGTCAGATAAGTGGTTCACAAACATCTACGCATCATTCTCCTACCCCTGCATTTCTTGAACATAAATTAAGAACTTAGAAGAAAAATGCTAGGAACAATTCTCGCCATTGAATACATAGAGAAGCAGCAGATAAAATAATTTGACCGCCTGATAAGAAAGAAAGGTAAAAAAAAAAAACCAAACAAACAAACAACGAGCCTTTAATAATAAGCGCTGTGAAAACACTAGACCCAAGAGCCGACCACTAAAAAGATGGATTGATGGAATATTAAAAACACTAGACCCAAGAGCCGACCACTAAAAAGATGGATTGATGGAATATTAAAAACACTAGACCCAAGAGCCGACCACTAAAAAGATGGATTGATGGAATATTAAAAACACTAGGAAAGATATAACAGAAGCACACTTTAGAGCGGATTGACGTCACTGCAGGTGTGGCACTCCCGTATCTATTAAGCCCCTGTTCCAACAAGACAACATAGTGTTCATCCTAATCGTGTATACTGCTTTAGTGAGCGTGTCGCGTTCTGAAAAAAAGGTTCGCAGTTCAAAATGCACACTTATTGGTCGCTGTACTGATCGTCGTGGAAAGCACGACCTTCATGCGCCCACGCAGAATCCATGTACTTTCGTTGGGTTCCCGGCGGATTAACCAGTCGTTTAAGCGAAGTGATTCTGTATTTTATATTTTAATTATACATATATTCTCATATTCTTTCTATATTCTTATCTTAGCTCGCTTCTTTTTTTATTTTTCATCATCCTACTTTTTTCTTTCCTATCCTCTTCTTCGGATCATGTATTTATAGATAATTGTGTTTCATCGTTTGTTTTCGTTGTCCTTGTACTCTGAAAAAGGCCCCTGGCCGAAACGTCAGTATTGTGTTGTGTTCCTCCCTTGTGAAGCTGTCTTCATACCTTGGAGTGTTCTACACTCCTCACCACTGGCCCCTTGCTACCAGCTTCACCGCAGCATCGCAATTATTTGCCTGTTCCCACGCTTCGTGGTTAGTAAGTGTGCCACAAGAATCGCTGTCCCAACAAATGAAGTCAGGCCTTCACGTCGATGAAGCACTCGATCTCACCGCAGTTCAGTAAAGTAAAAGTAAAGAGCCCCGTCACGCCAGGTGGTGAATAGGGAATATGGTGTAGTGCCCCCGTCACGCCAAGTGGCGTACAGGGAATATGGTTTTAGTGACCATATATTTTACAGACCTTCAGCACATGATTTTTGGAATAATATGGTCGGTATTACGCCCGTGTCGCTTTACTTTCCCAGAAACAAATTCGGTACCCATTTAAGGTTGGGTGAATGCGGAATTCATTGGCTAAGGTCGAACCCTACCCCTTGTCCTTTGTAGTCCAGTTCACTAACCACTGAGCTATCGCGGCTCCCTTACGAATTAAGTAGTAGTAACTAAAGTAAAGAGCCCCCGTCACACCAAGTGACGTACAGGGAATATGGTGTTAGTGCCCCCGTCACGTCAAGTGGCGTACAGGGAATATGGTGTTAGTGCGCCCGTCACGAAAGTGGCGTACAGGGAATATGGTGTTAGTGCCCCCGTCACGCCAAGTGGCGTACAGGGAATATGGTGTTAGTGCCCCCGTCACGCCAAGTGGCGTACAGGGAATATGGTGTTAGTGCCCCCGTCACGCCAAGTGGCGTACAGGGAATATGGTGTTAGTGCCCCCGTCACGCCAAGTGGCGTACAGGGAATATGGTGTTAGTGCCTCCGTCACGCCAAGTCGCGTACAGGGAATATGCTGTTAGTGCCCCCGTCACATCAAATGGCGTATAGGGAATATGGTGTTAGTGACCATAAATTTTACAGACCTTCGGCACATGATTTTTGGGGTAATGTGGTCGGTATTACGCCCGTGCCGATTTACTTCCCCAGAAAAAATTCCGGTACCCATTTAAGGCTTGATGAACCCGGAAGCCGTCGGTCAGGTTCGAACCCTACCTCTTGTCCTTTGTAGTCCAGCTCACTAACCACTGAGCTATCGCGGCTCCCTTACCGCAATTCAGCTGATGGCTTATTCACAGTTAACCAGAGATCACACATCCCGTCCCATGACAGTGCTGGCACCTGGTACCGTTCCGCTGCAATCAATGCTCACTCGCCTGTTGAACTAATCTCCGCACATTGACACTAAAACCATGTGGTAATGGCTCATCGTAATTTCCTAGACAGGCCTAACGCTAATCTTTCGGTCTGTTGTTTGATGTGCGACGGGGATAATCTGACGACTAACTGTGTGTTTATATGTTCGAAATTGGAGTCAACAACGATGGCCTAATATCATCAAGCGCTATACATTTTTTTTTAAAATATGACGATCGTCATTCTCAGGAGGACGTGAGCTTCGGGGTATATGGTGGATAGGCAGCAGGAACCATTGAAGGCTATGCATGAAAAGTGTTCCTTGTTGCAGTTTCCTCATATTCCCAGTCCATGGGGGACTTGTTGGTCTCGAGGTAAGACGTCGGCCTCGAGACAGAGAGGTTGTGGATTCAAATCTCGGCTACACCGGTTGGGATTTTTATTTATGATTTCTCTCTGCGGCAACCACCCTGGTCTCAGCAGCGAGACCCGGCTTGAAACGTCAGTTACTCATCGACGGAAAAAACATGAGTACTTACGAAGTCGGAGTTATCTGCCTGTGCGGCGAGGTACCCCTGTGCACACGGCTGCCAGGAAAAAAATGGATTATCACGCAAAAATCACCTCCTAGTCTCTAGGGACTTCGTCAGAGATGAAAGCTGGCGAACGCAACAACAACAACAAAACAATATTGACTTCGTGGTCAGGTGAATGAGACCGAACCACCGCTGTCTACACAAGCGAAAATCGGAAAGAATAACTTGTAAACAAACTGTAGTAAACATGCACCAAGTCCAACTTTATTTGACCAGACGGCCATCTTGACCCGTCGCACCAACCGGAAGTCATAACACCAGGAGTAGCCAACTGTAGAGCAAAGGACAGCAAAATATATCTCTCCTCGACACTGGAAGGAAGGAAGTAGGGAGAAAAGGACGGAAGAAAGGAAGGAAGTTGGGAAGGAAGGAAGCAAGGACGGAAGAAAGGAAGGAAGTAGGGAGGGAAGGAAGGAAGTAGGGAGGAAAGGACGGAAGAAAGGAAGGAAGTAGAGAAGGAAGTAAGGAAGGAGAAAAGGAAGGGAGGAGGGAGGAAGGGAAGGAAGGGAGGGAGGGGGGAAAGGAAGGAAGGAAGGGAGGGAGGGAGGAAAGGAAGGAAGGAAGGAAGGAAGGAAGGAAGGAAGGAAGGAAGGAAGGAAGGAAGGAAGGAAGGAAGGAAGGAAGGAAGGAAGGAAGGAAGGAAGGAAGGAAGGAAATGACGGACGGAAGGAAATGATGGAATGAAAGGAAGGATGGTGAAGAATATCCTTGAACGTTTCCCACAAGCAACTTGGTTCAATAAACTAACCAGCCGGTGGTTCGATAAACACATGCTTGTCGCCCCTTGCACAAATAAACATAAAACAAACAAGCCTCAAGATAAACAAGGAACTGACAAATAATTGCTGCGGTAAAGCTAGTAGCAGGGAGCAAGTTGTGAGTGGAAGTAAGCACTCATACAGAGTATCTCTCTCTCTCACTCTCTCTCTCTCTCTCTCTCTCTCTCTCTGCGATCAAGACTCAATCAGAGTAGGATTCCAGACTCTCTCATGAAGTCTGCTGTCTGTTTAAGCGAATCGATTGTCCCGTATAGTTTCTCTTTCAGGGAGGTGGGCGTGGACCACATTGCTCTTCTAAGGTCTGTGTACTGGAGACAATCCTGTAGAACATGTTTTGTAATCATATTGTCCAGTGTACAGTGGCATAGGGTGGTTGTACCTATTTTGAATTTGGCGAACATGTGATTTCTTATTCTATTGTGGCCAGTGCGTAGGCGAAGTATGATGACTTGATCCCTCCTTGATAGTTGATGGTAACCGTCCCTCTCGATACAGAGTATGATGACAGCTTTACATAATTGGACGATACCATTTATTGACGTTTCGGCCTTACATACGACCTTCCTCAGAAAACATTGACAACACAAATGGCAACGAAATGAAGATAAACTCAACTACATAATAAAAAAAAAAGTAAAGTACCCCCGTCACGCCAAGTGGCGTATAGGGAATATAGTGTTAGTGACCATATATTTTACAGACCTTCTGCGCATGATTTTTGGGGTATTGTGGTCGGTATTACGCCCGTGTCGCTTTACTTTTCCCAGAAAAAATCCGGTACCCATTAAAGGCTGGGTGAACCGGAAGTCGTCGGTTGGGATCGAACCCTGCCTCTTGTCCTTTGTAGTGCAGTTCACTAACCACTGAGCTATCGCGGCTCCACTACATAATAAGGAGTAACCAAAGTTTCAAATAAAAATGGAAAAAAATATAGAAAAAAACGGTCTGGTTAAAGCTTCGCGTAACAAGAGGACAACACAAACCAGAACGACGTTTCGGCTCAATAAGCCTTCAGCAGGAACAAACATACAACACGCACACAAATATGTATTTAAAATAACGGAAAATGAAAAAAACAACAATAATTTCGAACGAGAAGAAGAAATAAAACCGGTATAATCTGCGTGCTTTTTCCCGATGACTATAGTATTTTAGAATATTCTAGTAGACTAGAGAATTCCTCTTCATCATCCGCCCTTAAAAGGACGTTAAATGGGTGTGTCTGCGTGTGTTGTGGTTTGCAGTATAACTGTGATATTTGCGCCTTTCGGCCCAACACATCCGACTTCAGCATGACATTTTTGAGTACCGGGTTGTCTTCCCTCTTTAATCCCTACTCGCTTGGCCAGACTGGAAAGGTTAGTCTGTTACTTGAGGCACCACAGAGAGATGGAGCAGGGTCTGGATGGTTTTGGTTAATCGATCCTGGCGCAAGCCATCAGCTGTGGGTCGCTGACAATTTCCAGCTCTGGTGATGTGAGGCGCGACTTCGTATAATCTGGTGTATAACGTTTCAAGTAAGCGTCATAATAACACTGTTTATTAATGTAAAAACAGCCCTCTTTTATGGTTCAGAGACTTGAATGTTGAATAATACAACACAGGGGGAAGACGTCGGCCACTAGATAAGAATGTCCTTGGTTCGATTCCCAACACAGGCTGTGGGAAAGTTCAAATAAACAAATAGATAAAATAGAAACTGAGGCCTTACCCTCCCCTGGTCTCTGAGTAGTGAGATTCGATGTCTAACCCTCTTTGAAAACGGCGAAAAACAGGAGGTTGCGTGTGCATTCTGCGCACGTTAAAGAACTCCTGCAAGTTGGAAATTGAATAAAGTTGGCAAGTAAAACCCCTGCAGCCCGAGCTAAATTAATAGGAAAAATCTATACAGAACGTTACAACTCTTGAGGATAAAAATATGAGAGTACCACTGAAGTCGCAGAATGTCTGCGTGTATGGCGAGGGACTTCGCTAGAGATATAAAGCTGGAGAACGCAAACAACAATCAACAATCAACAATAATACAACTAAATAAAAAAAATTGTATGATTTTTTTTTTTTTTTTTTGAACAAAGAAAATTGTTTGAAATCAGGCCTGTGTGGTCTTTTTGTTTTTCTGACCTGTATGTGAATTTGGCCTTTTTGGTTTCTTTTGGCCATTTTTAGTCCTTTACTGTCTGGTTTTTTCTCCTGTCTGGCCTTTTTGATCTTATGGCCATTTTTGTAATTTTGGCTCTCTGACCTTTTTGGCCCATTTGTCGTATCTGGCCTTTTTATTGTCTGATTTTTTTCTCCTGTCTGGCCTTTTGACATTCTGGCCATGTTTGCAGTTTTGGGTGTCTGGCCTATTTGGCTTAATTATCTGTCTGGTCTTTTTTGCAGTCTGGTCTGTCTGGCTTTCTTACCTGTATTGCATTCTGGCCATATTTTCTTGTCTCGCCTTTTTACTGTCTGGCTTTTTTTCTCCTGTCTGGCCTTTTTGGTCCTCCGGTCTTTTGGGCCTTTTTGTGCTGTCTGGCCTTTTTGGCTATCTAGGCTTTTTGGCTGCCCTGTCTGGTTGTCTGGTTGTCTGACCTATCTGGCCGTTTTGGCCTTTTTGGCTTTCTGGTTTTTTTTTGCAGTCTGGTCTGTCTGGCTTTCTGGAAACCAGGAAAACTCTGAACATCAGATGGTATAACAAGAACGGAAATAAAGAATTCTGGGAAAGAACAAAACAAGGGGCAACTAGAGCAACAAATAATGCATAGAAAATAGAGATGGATTGGGCACACACTAAGGAAACCTGCTGCGAGCATAGCAAGACAGAGACTGTCACGGAACCCACAGGGAAAGTGAAAGCAGGGAAGGTTCAGGAAGGCACAGAGAAGAGAAGTAATGAAAACCCTAAGAAATAGTGGTGTAGACCGGAAAGAAGTAAAGAAATGCCCAATAATATGGATATGTGGAGAAATCTTGTCTGTGGTATATTCTCCGCCATTTTTTAAAAATACCTTTGACGAAGTCCCTAGAGACTAGGAATTGATTTTTGCGCGTTAATCCGTTTTCCCCTGGCAGCCGTGTGCACATGGGCTCTTCACCGCACAGGCAGATAACTCAGTCTGCGAAAGCACTCATATTTGTAATATGAGTCGTCGATTTGTAATTGACGTTTCCCGTCATTGAGTAATTGACGTTTCAAAACCGGACCACGATTCTGACCAGGGATGGTCGCCGCAGAGAGAAATCCCAAATAAAAATTGCAACTGGTGCAGCCGGGATTTGAACCTACAATCTCTCTGTCTCGAGGTCGGTGTCTTCCCACGAGACCAATCAGTCCCTACTAAAGAGTTTGAAAGGCTTTGATTGTCACCCCTTAATTATTTCCTATTACCTCATCAATCCATAAATATATGGCCAGTGCTCTTTTCTACCGTACTGTTTACTCGGACTCTACCACTCCTGTACTCTATAAATAGAGAATTTATATATATATATATATATATATATATATATATATATATATATATATATATATAAGGCCTCTAATGTGTAGAACTACTTCAATTTATCCAATGGATATTTATCAGTTATCATACAATTATATTACAATTGTTGGTAAGATACTTTGCAATCCATTTTTGACAATAGAAACAAGGAAAAGAATTCTTAAATGTTTGTTATGTAGAGCCAGTCTTAACATATATATGTGATGCGGTAGAATTGTGGTTTTACAGAAGAATGTTGAGAATACCAAGGACGGCTAAGAAGAATTATGAAAACGCTCTCAAAGAGACCAAAGCAAAAAGAGAGCTAATTTCCAATATTAAGAAGAAACAATCATCATGGTTTGGTCATGTAAAGAGAAGGGGACAGCTGGAATATATTGTAACAATTGGGGAAATTAAGTGACGAAGAGACAGAGGGAAGCAAAGATAAAAGATATCAGATAGCTTAAGAGAATGGCTGGGTGGAAGGTCAACAACATAAATGATAAATAACTGTCGAGATCGAAAGTTATGCAAAGAATCAATGGAATACAACGAAACCAAATATATATATATAGATCTTGTTACAACTGCCTTCCTAATATTCTCAATACCACAGACTTTCCATTTTGATAACCACTGCTCTGGAGATCACAACAGGTCGATCGATCTAGAACATTACACACATATCACACAGACACACACCTACTACACACGGTGACACAAAGGTCTGCTGCTAAGGTTCAATGGTTCTTTATCATCGAGAGGTTAAGGCAAAGAAATGCAAATGAATGCATAAAAATGCGAAGCTGCAGTAAAGCTGTATGTGAGGGAAAATTGAAAAAAAAAAATAGAAAAAATGGTATGGTAAAAGCTTTACGTGGTCAGTAGACGACACAGATTTGAACGGCGTTTCGGCTCAATAGGCCTTCAGCAGGAACAAACAAACAACAACACACACAGATATGTAAGTAAATATAACTAATCCTACAGCTTTTTTCCCCTTCTGACCAGGGTCTACGCACGACACAGGGAAGTCAATTTGCTTTTCTTTAACATTTTTCGATTATTTTGTTTTGGATGTTTCATTACTAGTTAGCTATGTAGGATTATTATTAGGTGATGGCAGTGACCAAGGCATTCAAATGGTTAGAGTCACAAGACTACACCCACGCATGTATACTGAGTGATTCGATGAGCTTGATAAAAAAAAAGTGGAGGCGGGCTCTGTACGCATGCAATGGGTAGAGTCATTGCAGAAGTCCAGAATACGTAAGGTCACCTTTGTCTATGTCCCTGGACATGCGGGAGTACGGGGAAATGAAAGAGCGGACAAGTTGGCTAGCTGCGCTGTCTTTGAGGTCGGGCAACCAATGGATCGGGCGGACATCATCAATGCCCTCCGAGATGTGGGAAGAGCACAGGACTTCGACAAACACAGATCCACGTCACTTCTTCGGATGATGTAAATGGGAGTTAAGATGGGCACAGCCAGAAATGAGAAACTTGGTGGCCGTGTAAGAAGACTTATCAACCAACATAGAACTGGAGTCGTCAGTCGCTGGACACTGAGGGAATTGCTGAGGAGGGGATCTGAGCACCTATGGACACGTTCGGAGTGCAATGATGATGACCCGCAAATAACTCAATATGTAGGATTAGTTATATTTACTTACATATCTGTGTGTGTTGTTGTTTGTTTGTTCCTGCTGAAGGCCTATTGAGCCGAAACGTCGTTCTAATCTGTGTCGTCTACTAACCAAATAAAGCTTTTACCATATTATTTTTTCTATTTTTTTTTTTCAATTTTCCCTTCTTTATCATCGACACGCTTGAGCGAACTTTGTTTGAGGAGGATAGCTTCAAGGATAGAAGGTAAATATATATATGGCCCTTTTCGTCTTGTCAGACGGTCTAGTGGAGGCTATTGCGTATTTTTTGAGGTATTATTATTATTATTAGAAGGTAAATAAGCAAGCATTTATTGACAGAGGAAAAGTCCCAGGTCAGAGAAATAAACTATACATAGATTCATCATCATCAAGTATCACGCCTTCTGGCGTATGTGATCATGTCGCTCTACAACTTTCGATCTCCACAGTTATTTATCATTTCTGTTGTTGACCTTCTGCCAAACCATTGTCTTAAGCTGTCTGGTATCTTTTCTCTTTGCTTCCCTCTATCTCTTCGTCCTTAATTTTTTCCCAGTTGTCACAATATATTCCAACTATTCTCTTCTCATTACATGGCCCAAAAAAATGATAATTTCTTCCTAATATTGGAAATTAGCTCTCTTTTTGCTTTGGCCTCTTACAGAAGTTTTTCATTACTCTTCTTAGCTGTCTAAGGTATTCTCAACATTCTTCTGTAAAACCACATTTCTACAGCCTCCGTTGATTTTCTTGTCCGTTATCCATGATTAACATCCATATGTTAAGACTAGATCTACACAACATTCATCAGGTACAAGACAACAAATTGCTGCTTACTAGGATTCTATCTATTTATTGACCTTTCGAGCTTAAGCCAGACCATAGGGGGTAGACCAAGATACTCCTCTTGTCTGAATTTTTGTTCTAGCAGTTTTCAATCCTTGTAAAGATATTTTATCAAATCTCGCCATTTGTCTCTGTTCTGTGCAAGCAGCTCTATCTCATTGTGGGGGCCGATTCCTGCTGCTCTTGCCTCTCTCATCAATGTTCTTCTCAGTGGCTCTCTGGGTCTTCCTCTTTTCCTCTTACCTGTTGTTTCCCACATGAGGGCTTGCTTTGCTATTCGGTTATTATCTCATCTCATCACGTGTCCAAAATATGACCATCGTCTTTTCTTTATTACTGAAGATATTAGTGGTTGATTGGCGATTTCTCTCATTTCCTCGTTTGTTTTGAATTCGTTCCATTCTATACCAAGTATTTTCCTTAGACATTTATTTTCGAATGTGTTCAACTTTGTTTCTATATCTCTTGTTGTTTTCCAGCTTTCACACGCACACGTAGGATTAGGGCCTAAAGAATAAGCGTACTTCTTGCGGGGTAGGACTGTGTGATTAGGAGGCAAATGTGGGTGCGGTTTGGGGGGGGGGGGGGGGGTGATGAAGTTAGTGGAGTATACAAAAATATGTGGATGTTGGGGAAGATGAATGGAAACATGGATGAATGAAGCAGTCAAGGAATGGAAAAATAATGATGAGTATTGGAGACTTTCCCGTGTGTTACCGGGGCCTCATTATGAGGGAGGTAAAGAATAGTGACACTGTGACCTTCCAGGCATGTCGTAAGAGGCGACTAAGGAGGTTGATCGATGGCTTGACAAGCTGTCATTGTAAAAAGTATTGTTATGGAAACAGCGCCATAGATTTTAGAGCAGTGATCTCTGCAATATGTGCCATTTTGGCACGCAAGGTTTCTGTTTTTGAGATTGTGGTTCTGCCCTATGTGCCGTCTTCGGCTCGAAAGGACAATAGATAGATAAATAGATAGATTGGAGACTGTCGGAAGGTAAATGCAGGAGTGGAAGTATCTGTCAGAAGATAAATGCAGGAGTGGAAGTATCTGTCAGAAGGTAAATACAGGAGTGGAAATATCTGTCAGAAGTTAACTACAGGAGTGGACGAATCTGTCAGAAGGTAAATACAGGAGTGGAAATATCTGTCAGAGGTTAACTACAGGAGTGGAAGTATCTGTAAGAAGGTAAATACAGGAGTGGGAGTACCTGTCAGAAGGTAAATACAGGAGTGGAGGTGTCTGTCAGAAGATAAATATAGGAGTGGAGGTATCTGTCAGAAGATAAATATAGGAGTGGAGGTATCTGTCAGAAGATGAATTCAATTCAGGAGGGGAGGTATCTGTCAGAAGGTGAATACAGGAGAGAAGGTATCTGATAGAAGGTGAATTCAGGAGTGGAAGTATATGTCAGAAATTTAATACAGGAGTGGAGGTATCTGTCAGAAGGTAAATACAGGAGTGGAGATATCTGTCAGAAGGTAAATACAGGAATGGAGATGTCTGTCAGAAGGTAAATACAGGAGTGAAGATGTCTGTCAGAAGGTGAATTCAATTCAGGAGAGGAGGTATCTGTCAGAAAGTGAATTCAGGAGTGGATGTGTCTGTCAGAAAGTAAATACAGGATTGTAGGTATCTGTCAGAAGGTAAATGCAGGAGTGGATGTGTCTGTCAGAAGGTGAATTCAGGAGTGGAGGTGTCTGTCAGAAGGTGAATTCAGGAGTGGAGGTGTCTGTCAGTAGTTAAATACAGGAGTGGAAGTATCTGTCAGAAGGTGAATTCAGGAGTGGAGGTGTCTGTCAGTAGTTAAATACAGGAGTGGAAGTATCTGTCAGAAGGTGAATTCAGGAGTGGAGGTATCTGTCAGTAGTTAAATACAGGAGTGGAAGTATCTGTCAGAAGGTGAATTCAGGAGTGGAGGTGTCTGTCAGTAGTTAAATACAGGAGTGGAAGTATCTGTCAGAAGGTGAATTCAGGAGTGGAGTTGTCTGTCAGAAGGTGAATTCGGACGTGATCTGTCAGAAGGTAAATTTAGCAGAGAATGTGTCTGTCAGGAGGTGAATTCAGGAGTGGAGTTGTCTGTCAGAAGGTGAATTCGGACGTGATCTGTCAGAAGGTAAATTTAGCAGAGAATGTGTCTGTCAGGAGGTGAATTCAGGAGTGTAGATGTATGTCAGAAGGTGAATTCAGGAATGGGGGTGTCTGACAATGTGAATTCAGGAGTGGATGTGTCTGTCAGAAGGTGAATTCAGGAGTGGAGGTGTCTGTCAGTAGTTAAATACAGGAGTGGAAGTATCTGTCAGAAGGTGAATTCAGGAGTGGAGTTGTCTGTCAGAAGGTGAATTCGGACGTGATCTGTCAGAAGGTAAATTTAGCAGAGAATGTGTCTGTCAGGAGGTGAATTCAGGAGTGTAGATGTATGTCAGAAGGTGAATTCAGGAATGGGGGTGTCTGACAGAATGTGAATTCAGGAGTGGAGGTATCTGCCAGAAGGTGAATTCAGGAGTGGAGGTGTCTGTCAGTAGTTAAATTAAGGAGTGGAAGTATCTGTCAGAAGGTGAATTCAGGAGTGGAGTTGTCTGTCAGAAGGTGAATTCGAAAATGATCTGTCAGAAGGTAAATTTAGCAGAGAATGTGTCTATGAGAAGGTGAAATCAGGAGTGTAGGTGTCTGTCAGAAGGTGAATTCAGGAATGGGGGTGTCTGTAAGAATGTGAATTCAGGAGTGGAAGTGTCTGTCAGAAGGTGAATTCAGGAGTGGAGGTCTCTGTCAGAAGGTGAATATAGGATGGAGGTATATATCAGAATGTAAATACAGGAGTGGATGTATCTGTCAGAAGGTGAATTCAATTCAGGAGTGGAGGTATCTGTCAGAAGGTAAATTCAGGAGTGGATATACCAATCAGAAGGTAGATACAGGAGAGGCGGTGTCTGTCAGAAGGTATATACATGAATGGATGTGTCTGTCAGAAGGTGAATTCAGGAGTGGAGGTTCTGTCAGAAGGTGAATTCAGGAGTGGAAGTATCTGTCAGAAGGTATATTCAGGAGTGGAGGTAACAGTCAGAAGGTATATACAGGAGAGGAGGTGTCTGTCAGAAGGTATATACAGAAGTGGGTGTGTCTGTCAGAAGGTGAAATCAGGAGTGGAGGTTTCTGTCACAAGGTGAATTCATGAGTGGAGGTTTCTGTCAGAAGGTGAATTCAGGAGTGGAGTTGTCTGTCAGAAGGTGAATTCGGAAGTGATCTGTCAGAAAGTAAATTTAGCAGAGAATGTGTCTGGTACGAGGTGAATTCAGGAGTGTAGATGTATGTCAGAAGGTGAATTCGGAAATGGGGGTGTCTGACAGAATGTGAATTCAGGAGTGGAGGTATCTGCCAGAAGGTGAATTCAGGAGTGGAAGTGTCTGCCAGAAGGTGAATTCAGGAATGGAAGTCTCTGTCAGAAGGCGAATTCAGGAGTGGGAGTGAATTCAGGAGTGGATGTGTCTGTCAGAATGTGAATTCAGGAATGGAAGTATCTGTCAGACGGTGAATTCAGAAGTGGAAGTATCTGACAGCTAAAAGTGCAAAAAGACCAGACAGAAGAAAAAATCCAGACAGTAAAAGGACCAAAAATTGCCACAACAGGCCAAAAAAGGCCAAATACACATACAGGTCAGAAAAACAAAAAGACCACACAGGCCAGAAAGTCACACAGGCCATACAGATTATTCAGCCATAAAGTCCAGACAACTAAAAAGCCCAAAATGGCAAGAATGTCATAGAGAAACAGCCAGACAGGCCATATTCTAAAAAGGTAAGACAGTCAAACAGGCCAGACAGATTATTCAGCGATAAAAGCCAGACAAGCAAAAATAGCTCAAAATGAAAAGAATGTCATAGAGGTCAGACAGCCAGACAGGTCAGACAGCCAGACAGACCAGACTGCAAAAAAACAAAAAAGCCAAAAAGGCCAAAACGGCCAGATAGGTCAGGCAACCAGACAGGGCAGACAGCAAACAAAGGCCAGATAGCTAAAAAAGGCGAGACAGCAAAGAAAAGGCCAAAAAGGCCTGAAGGCCAAAAAGGTCAGAAGGCCAAAAAGGCCAGAAGGCCAAAAATGCCAGAAAGCCAAAAAGGCCAGAGGGTTAAAAATGCCAGAAGTCCAAAAAAGTTAGAAGGCGAAAAAGGCCAGGCAGGAGAAAAAGCCAGACATTAAAAAGGCCAGAAAAACAAAATGTCCAGAATGCGGAACAGATCAGAAAGCCAGACAGACCAGACTGCAAAAAAAAAAACCCAGAAAGCCAAAAAGGCCAAAACGGCCAGATAGGTCAGGCAACCAGACAGGGCAGCCAAAAAGCCTATATTGCCAAAAAAGACCAGACAGCACAAAAAGGCCCAAAAGACCGGAAGACCAAAAAGGCAAGACAAGAGAAAAAAGCCAGACAGTAAAAAGGCCAGACAAGAAAATATGGCCAGAATGCAATACAGGTCAGAAAACCAGACAGATCAGACTGCAAACAAAGACCAGACAGCCAAATAGGCCAGACACCAAAACTGCAAACATAGCCAGAAGGTCAAAAAGGCCAGACAGGAGAAAAAAACCAGACAGTAAAAAGGCTAGACAAGAGAAATAGGTCAGAAAGGCCAGACAGCCAAAAATGCAAAATAGCCAGTAGGCCAAAAAGACCAGACAGGAGAAAAAACCAGACAGTAAAAGGACCAAAAATTGAAAAAAAAGAGGCCAAAAAGGCCAAATTAACTTACAGGTCAGAAAAACAAAAAGACCAAACAGGCCAGAAAGTCACACAGGCCATACAGATTATTCAGCCATAAAGTCCAGACAACCAAAAAGCCCAAAATGGCAAGAATGTCATGGAGAGACAGTCAAACAGGCCAGATTGCAAAAAGGTAAGACAGTCAAACAGGCCAAAACTGCAAGATATGTCAGGCAACCAGACAGGGCTACAGCCAAAAAGGCCAGACAGGAGAAAAAACCGGACAATATAAAGGCCAGAAAAACAAAATGTCCAGAATGCGGAACAGATCAGAAAGCCAGACAGACCAGACGGCAAAAAAAAAAAAAAAACCAGAAAGCCAAAAAGGCCAAAACGGCCAGATAGGTCAGGCAACCAGACAGGGCAGCCAAAAAGCCTAGATTGCCAAAAAAAGGCCAGACAGCACAAAAAGGCTCAAAAAACGGTAGGCCAAAAAGGCCAGACAGGAGAAAAAAGCCAGATAGTAAAAAGGCCAGACAAGAAAATATGGCCAGAATGCAATACAGGTCAGAAAACCAGACAGAGCAGACTGCAAAAAAGACCAGACAGCCAAATAGGCCAGAGACAAAAAACTGCAAACATAGCCAAAAGATCAAAAAGGCCAGACAAGAGACAAAAAAAAATACAGCAAAAAGGCCAGACAAGACAAATAGGCAAGAAAGGCCAGACAGCCAAACATGCAAAATAGCCACAAGGCCAAAAAGACCAGACAGGAGAAAAAACAAGACAGTAAAGGACAAAAAATTGCCAAAAATGCCAAATTCACTTACAGGTCAGAAAAACAAAAAGACCACACAGGCCAGAAAGTCACACAGGCCATACAGATTATTCAGCCATAAAGTCCAGACAACTAAAAACCCCAAAATGGCAAGAATGTCATAGAGAGACAGCCAGACTGGCCAGATTGCAAAAAGGTAAGACAGTCAAACAGGCCAGACAGATTATTCAGCGATTAAAGCCAGACAACCAAAAATAGCCAAAAATGGCAAAAATGTCATAGAGGTCAGACAGCCAGACAGGTGAGATTGCCAGACAGGCCAGACTGCAAAAAGGCCAGACAGCCAAAAAGGCCAAAATGTCCAGGTATGTCAGGCAACAAGACAGGGCAGAGAGCAAATAAGGGCCAGACAGCTAAAAAAAGGCGAGACAGCAAAAAAAGGCCAAAAAGCCCATAAGGCCAAAAAGGCCAGTAGGCCAAAAAAGCCAGAAGGCCAAAAAGGCCCGTATGGCCAAAAAGGCCAGAAGGCCAAAACAGCAGGAGGGCCAAAAAGGCCAGAAGGCTTAAAAAGCCAGAAGGCCAAAAAGGCTATAAAGGAGAAAAAGCCAGACAATAAAAGGACCAAAACCTGCCACTAGAGGCCAAAAATGCCAAATTCACATATAGGTAAGAAAAAAAAAAGACCACACAGGCCAGAAAGTCAAACAGGCCATACAGATTATTCACTCATAAAGTCCAGACAACCAAAAAGCCCAAAATGGCAAGAATGTCATGGAGACACAGCCAAACAGGCCAGATTGCAAAAAGGTAAGACAATCAAACAGGCCAAAACTGCAAGATATGTCAGGCAACCAGACAGGGCAGACAGCCAAAAAGGTCAGACAGGAGAAAAAAGCCAGACAGTATAAAGGCCAGAAAAACAAAATGTCCAGAATGCGGAACAAATCAGAAAGCCAGACAGACCGTACTGCAAAAAAAAACCAGAAAGTCAAAAAGGCCAAAACGGCTAGATAGGTCAAGCAACCAGACAGGGCAGCCAAAAAGCATAGATAGCCAAAAAGGCCAGACAGAACAAAAAGGCCCAAAAGACCGGCCAAACAGGAGAAAAAAACCAGACAGTAAAAAGGCCAGACAAGACAAATAAGCCAAAATGGCCAGAGAGCCAAAATTGCAAAAATGGCCATAAGGTCAAAAAGGCCAGACAGGAGAAAAAACCAGACAGTAAAGGACCAAAAATAGCCAAAAGAGACCAAAAATACCAAAGTGCCATACAGGTCAGAAAAACAAAAAGACCACACAGGCCAGAAAGTCACACAGGCCATACAGATTATTCAGCCATCAAGTCCAAACAACTAAAAAGCCCAAAATGGCAAGAATGTCATAGAGAAACAGCCAGACAGGCCATATTCCAAAAAGGTAAGACAGTCAAACAGGCCAGACAGATTATTCAGCAAAAAAAGCCAGACAACCAAAAATAGCCCAAAATGGCAAGAATGTAATAGAGGTCAGACAGCCAGACAGGTCAGACAGCCAGACAGGCCAGAATGCAAAAAGACCAGACAGCCAAAAAGGCCAAAATGTCCAGATATGTCAGGCAACCAGACAGGGCAGACAGCAAAAAAGGCCAGGCAGATTATTCAGCGATAAAAGCCAGACAACCAAAAATAGCCCAAAATGGCAAGAATGTCATAGAGGTCAGACAGCCAGACTGATGGGATAGCCAGACAGGCCAGACTGCAAAAAGGCCAGTCAGCCAAAAAGGCCAAAATGTCCATATATGTCAGGCAACCAGACAGGGCAGACAGCAAAAAAGGACAGACAGCCAAAATTGGCGAGACAGCAAAAAAAGGCCCAAAAAGCCAGAAGGCTAAAAATGCCAGAAGGCCAAAAAGGCCAGGCAGGAGAAAAAGCCAGACAGTAAAAGGACCAAAAAATGCCAAAAGAGGCAAAAAAAAAGCCAAATTCACATACAGGTCAGAAAAACAAAAAGACCACACAGGCCAGAAAGTCACAAAGGCCATACAGATTATTCAGTCATGAAGTCCAGACAACCAAAAAGCCCAAAATGGCAAGAATGTCATGGAGAGACAGCCAAACAGGCTAGATTGCAAAAAGGCTAGACAGCCAAAAAGGCCAAATGTCCAGATATGTCAGGCAACCAGACAGGGCAGACAGCAAAAAAGGCCAGGCAGATTATTCAGCGATAAAAGCCAGACAACCAAAAAAGCCCAAAATGGCAAGAATGTCATAGAGGTCAGACAGCCAGACAGATGGGACAGCCAGACAGGCCAGACTGCAAAAAGGCCAGTCAGCCAAAAAGGCCAAAATGTCCAGATATGTCAGGCAACCAGACAGGGCAGACAGCAAAAAAGGCCAGACAGCCAAAAAAGGCGAGACAGCAAAAAAGGCCCAAAAAGCCAGAAGGCCAAAAAGGCCAAGCAGGATAAAAAGCCGGACAGTAAAAGGACTAAAAAATGCCAAAAGAGGCAAAAAGGCCAAATTCACATACAGGTCAGAAAAAACAAAACGACCACACAGGCCAGAAAGTCACACAGGCCATACAGATTATTCAGTCATAAAGTCCAGACAACCAAAAAGCCCAAAATGGCAAGAATGTCATGGAGAGACAGCCAAACAGGCCAGATTGCAAAAATGTAAGACAGTCAAACAGGAATAAACTTTAAGATATGTCAGGCAACCAGACAGGGCAGACAGCCAAAAATGTCAGACAGGAGAAAAAAGCCAGACAGTATAAAGGCCAGAAAAAAAAATGTCCAGAATGCGGAATAGATCATTAAGCCAGACAGACCAGACTGCAAAAAAAAAACAGAAAGCCAAAATGGTCAAACGGCTAGATAGGTCAGGGTACCAGACAGGGCAGCCAAAAAGCCTAGACAGCCAAAAAGGCCAGACAGCACAAAAAGGCCCAAAAGACTGGCCAGACAGGAGAAAAAAACCAGACAGTAAAAATGCCAGACAAGACAAATAGGCCAAAAATGGCAAGAATGTCATAGAGGTCAGACAGCCAGACAGGTGAGACAGCCAGACAGGCCAGACTGCAAAAAGGCCAGACAGCCAAAAAGGCCAAAATGTCCAGATATGTCAGGCAACCAGACAGGGCAGACAGCAAAAAGGCCAGGCAGATTATTCAGCGATAAAAGCCAGACAACCAAAAATAGCCCAAAATGGCAAGAATGTCATAGAGGTCAGACAGCCAGACTGATGGGATAGCCAGACAGGCCAGACTGCAAAAAGGCCAGACAGCCAAAAAGGCCAAAATGTCCAGATATGTCAGGCAACCAGACAGGGCAGACAGCAAAAACCCCAGGCAGATTATTCAGCGATAAAAGCCAGACAACCAAAAATAGCCCAAAATGGCAAGAATGTCATAGAGGTCAGACAGCCAGACTGATGGGATAGCCAGACAGGCCAGACTGCAAAAAGGCCAGTCAGCAAAAAGAGGCCAAAAAAGCAAATTCACATACAGGTCAGAAAAACAAAAAGACCACACAGGCCAGAAAGTCACACAGGCCATACAGATTATTCAGTCATGAAGTCCAGACAACCAAAAAGCCCAAAATGGCAAGAATGTCATGGAGAGACAGCCAAACAGGCTAGATTGCAAAAGGCCAGACAGCCAAAAAGGCCAACATGTCCAGATATGTCAGGCAACCAGACAGGGCAGACAGCAAAAAAGGCCAGGCAGATTATTCAGCGATAAAAGCCAGACAACAAAAAAAGCCCAAAATGGCAAGAATGTCATAGAGGTCAGACAGCCAGACAGATGGGACAGCCAGACAGGCCAGACTGCAAAAAGGCCAGACAGCCAAAAAGGCCAAAATGTCCAGATATGTCAGGCAACCAGACAGGGCAGACAGCAAAAAAGGCCAGGCAGATTATTCAGCGATAAAAGCCAGACAACCAAAAAAAGCCCAAAATGGCAAGAATGTCATAGAGGTCAGACAGCCAGACAGATGGGACAGCCAGACAGGCCAGACTGCAAAAAGGTCAGTCAGCCAAAAAGCCAAAGTGTCCAGATATGTCAGGCAACCAGACAGAGAAGACAGCAAAAAAGGCCAGACAGCCAAAAAAGGCGAGACAGCAAAAAAGGCCCAAAAAGCCAGAAGGCCAAAAAGGCCAGGCAGGAGAAAAAGCCAGACAGTAAAAGGACCAAAAAATGCGAAAAGAGGCAAAAAAAAGGCCAAATTCAAATACTGGTCAGAAAAAAACAAAAAGACCACACAGGCCAGAAAGTCACACAGGCCAATCAGATTATTCAGTCATAAAGTCCAGACAACCAAAAAACTCTAAAAGGCAAGAATGTCATAGAGAGACAGCCAGACAAACCAGATTGCAAAAAGGTAAGACAGTCAAACAGGCCAAAACTGCAAGATATGTCAGGCAACCAGACAGGGCAGACAGCCAAAAAGGTCAGACAGGAGAAAAAAATCAGACAGTATAAAGGCCAGAAAAACAAAATGTCCAGAATGCGGAACAGATCAGAAAGCCAGACAGACCGTACTGCAAAAAAAAAACCAGAAAGTCAAAAAGGCCAAAACGGCTCGATAGGTCAGGCAACCAGACAGGGCAGCCAAAAAGCCTAGATAGCCAAAAAGGCCAGACAGCACAAAAAGGCCCAAAAGACCGGCCAAACAGGAGAAAAAAACCAGACAGTAAAAAGGCCAGACAAGACAAATAGGCCAAAATGGCCAGACAGCCAAAATTGCAAAAATGGCCATAAGGTCAAAAAGGCCAGACAGGAGAAAAAACCAGACAGTAAAGGACCAAAAATAGCCAAAAGAGACCAAAAATACCAAAGTGCCATACAGGTCAGAAAAACAAAAAGACCACACAGGCCAGAAAGTCACACAGGCCATACAGATTATTCAGCCATAAAGTCCAGACAACTAAAAGGCCCAAAATGGCAAGAATGTCATAGAGAAACAGCCAGACAGGCCATATTCCAAAAAGGTAAGACAGTCAAACAGGCCTGACAGATTATTCAGCGATAAAAGCCAGACAAGCAAAAATAGCCCAAAATGGCAAGAATGTCATAGAGGTCAGACAGCCAGACAGGTCAGACAGCCAGACAGGCAAGACTGCAAAAAGGCCAGTCAGCCAAAAAGGCCAAAATGTCCAGATATGTCAGGCAACCAGACAGGGAAGACAGCAAAAAAGGTCAGATAGCCAAAAAAGGTGAGATAGCAAAAAAGGCCCAAAAAGCCAGAAGGCCAAAAAGACCAGGCAGGAGAAAAAGCCAGACAGTAAAAGGACCCAAAAATGCCAAAAGAGGCCAAAAAGGCCAAATTAACATACAGTTCAGAAAAAAACAAAAAGACCACACAGGCCAGAAATCACACAGGCCATACAGATTATTCAGTCATAAAGTCCAGACAACCAAAAAACTCTAAAAGGCAAGAATGTCATAGAGAGACAGCCAGACAAGCCAGATTGCAAAAATGTAAGACAGTCAAACAGGCCAAAACTGCAAGATATGTCAGGCAACCAGACATTGCAGACAGCCAAAAAGGTCAGACAGGAGAAAAAAGTCAGACAGTATAAAGGCCAGAAAAACAAAATGTCCAGAATGCGGAACAGATCAGAAAGCCAGACAGACCGTACTGCAAAAAAAAAAAACCAGAAAGTCAAAAAGGCCAAAACGGCTAGATAGGTCAGGCAACCAGACAGGGCAGCCAAAAAGCCTAGATAGCCAAAAAGGCCAGACAGCACAAAAAGGCCCAAAGACCGGCCAAACAGGAGAAAAAAACCAGACAGTAAAAAGGCCAGACAAGACAAATAGGCCAAAATGGCCAGACAGCCAAAATTGCAAAAATGGCCATAAGGTCAAAAAGGCCAGACAGGAGAAAAAAAACCAGACAGTAAAGGACCAAAAATAGCAAAAGAGACCAAAAATACCAAAGTGCCATACAGATTATTCAGCCATCAAGTCCAAACAACTAAAAAGCCCAAAATGGCAAGAATGTCATAGAGAAACAGCCAGACAGGCCATATTCCAAAAAGGTAAGACAGTCAAACAGGCCAGACAGATTATTCAGCAAAAAAAGCCAGACAACCAAAAATAGCCCAAAATGGCAAGAATGTAATAGAGGTCAGACAGCCAGACAGGTCAGACAGCCAGACAGGCCAGAATGCAAAAAGACCAGACAGCCAAAAAGGCCAAATTGTTCAGATATGTCAGGCAACCAGACAGGGCAGACAGCAAAAAAGGCCAGGCAGATTATTCAGCGATAAAAGCCAGACAACCAAAAATAGCCCAAAATGGCAAGAATGTCATAGAGGTCAGACAGCCAGACTGATGGGATAGCCAGACAGGCCAGACTGCAAAAAGGCCATTCAGCCAAAAAGGCCAAATGTCCAGATATGTCAGGCAACCAGACAGGGCAGACAGCAAAAAGGACAGACAGCCAAAATAGCCGAGACAGCAAAAAAAGGCCCAAAAAGCCAGAAGGCTAAAAATGACAGAAGGCCAAAAAGGCCAGGCAGGAGAAAAAGCCAGACAGTAAAAGGACCAAAAAATGCCAAAAGAGGCCAAAAAAAGCCAAATTCACATACAGGTCAGAAAAACAAAAAGACCACACAGGCCAGAAAGTCACAAAGGCCATACAGATTATTCAGTCACGAAGTCCAGACAACCAAAAAGCCCAAAATGGCAAGAATGTCATGGAGAGACAGCCAAACAGGCTAGATTGCAAAAAGGCTAGACAGCCAAAAAGGCCAAAATGTCCAGATATGTCAGGCAACCAGACAGGGCAGACAGCAAAAAGGCCAGGCAGATTATTCAGCGATAAACGCCAGACAACCAAAAAAAGCCCAAAATGGCAAGAATGTCATAGAGGTCAGACAGTCAGACAGATGGGACAGCCAGACAGGCCAGACTGCAAAAAGGCCAGACAGCCAAAAAAGCCAAAATGTCCAGATATGTCAGGCAACCAGACAGGGCAGACAGCAAAAAAGGCCAGGCAGATTATTCAGCGATAAAAGCCAGACAACCAAAAAAGCCCAAAATGGCAAGAATGTCATAGAGGTCAGACAGCCAGACAGATGGGACAGCCAGACAGGCCAGACTGCAAAAAGGCCAGTCAGCCAAAAAGGCCAAAATGTCCACATTTGTCAGGCAACCAGACAGGGCAGACAGCAAAAAAGGCCAGACAGCCAAAAAAGGCGAGACAGCAAAAAAGGCCCAAAAGCCAGAAGGCCAAAAAGGCCAAGCAGGATAAAAAGCCAGACAGTAAAAGGACTAAAAAATGCCAAAAGAGGCAAAAAAGGCCAAATTCACATACAGGTCAGAAAAAACAAAACGACCACACAGGCCAGAAAGTCACACAGGCCATACAGATTATTCAGTCATAAAGTCCAGACAACCAAAAAGCCCAAAATGGCAAGAATGTCATGTAGAGACAGCCAAACAGGCCAGATTGCAAAAATGTAAGACAGTCAAACAGGAATAAACTTTAAGATATGTCAGGCAACCAGACAGGGCAGACAGCCAAAAAGGTCAGACAGGAGAAAAAAGCCAGACAGTATAAAGGCCAGAAAAACAAAATGTCCAGAATGCGGAATAGATCATTAAGCCAGACAGACCAGACTGCAAAAAAAAAAAAAAACAGAAAGCCAAAATGGTCAAAACGGCTAGATAGGTCAGGGTACCAGACAGGGCAGCCAAAAAGCCTAGACAGCCAAAAATGCCAGACAGCACAAAAAGGCCCAAAAGACTGGCCAGATAGGAGAAAAAAACCAGACAGTAAAAATGCCAGACAAGACAAATAGGCCAAAAATGGCAAGAATGTCATAGAGGTCAGACAGCCAGACAGGTGAGACAGCCAGACAGGCCAGACTGCAAAAAGGCCAGACAGTCAAAAAGGCCAAAATGTCCAGATATGTCAGGCAACCAGACAGGGCACACAGCAAAAAGGCCAGGCAGATTATTCAGCGATAAAAGCCAGACAACCAAAAATAGCCCAAAATGGCAAGAATGTCATAGAGGTCAGACAGCCAGACTGATGGGATAGCCAGACAGGCCAGACTGCAAAAAGGCAGTCAGCCAAAAAGGCCAGTCAGCCAAAAAGGCCAAAATGTCCAGATATGTCAGGCAACCAGACAGGGCAGACAGCAAAAAAGGCCAGACAGCCAAAATAGGCGGGACAGCAAAAAAAGGCCCAAAAAGCCAGAAGGCTAAAAATGCCAGAAGGCCAAAAAGACCAGGCAGGAGAAAAAGCAAGACAGTAAAAGGACCAAAAAATGCCAAAAGAGGCAAAAAAAGCCAAATTCACATACAGGTCAGAAAAACAAAAAGACCACACAGGCCAGAAAGTCACACAGGCCATACAGATTATTCAGTCATGAAGTCCAGACAACCAAAAAGCCCAAAATGGCAAGAATGTCATGGAGAGACAGCCAAACAGGCTAGATTGCAAAAAGGCCAGACAGCCAAAAAGGCCAACATGTCCAGATATGTCAGGCAACCAGACAGGGCAGACAACAAAAAGGCCAGGCAGATTATTCAGCGATAAAAGCCAGACAACCAAAAAAAGCCCAAAATGGCAAGAATGTCATAGAGGTCAGACAGCCAGACAGATGGGACAGCCAGACAGGCCAGACTGCAAAAGGCCAGACAGCCAAAAAGGCCAAAATGTCCAGATATGTCAGGCAACCAGACAGGGCAGACAGCAAAAAAGGCCAGGCAGATTATTCAGCGATAAAAGCCAGACAACCAAAAAAAGCCCAAAATGGCAAGAATGTCATAGAGGTCAGACAGCCAGACAGGTCAGACAGCCAGACAGGCCAGACTGCAAAAAGGTCAGTCAGCCAAAAAGCCAAAATGTCCAGATATGTCAGGCAACCAGACAGGGAAGACAGCAAAAAAGGCCAGACAGCCAAAAAAGGCGAGACAGCAAAAAAGGCCCAAAAAGCCAGAAGGCCAAAAAGGCCAGGCAGGAGAAAAAGCCAGACAGTAAAAGGACCAAAAAATGCGAAAAGAGGCAAAAAAAGGCCAAATTCAAATACAGGTCAGAAAAAACAAAAAGACCACGCAGGCCAGAAAGTCACACAGGCCAATCAGATTATTCAGTCATAAAGTCCAGACAACCAAAAAACTCTAAAAGGCAAGAATGTCATAGAGAGACAGCCAGACAAACCAGATTGCAAAAAGGTAAGACAGTCAAACAGACCAAAACTGCAAGATATGTCAGGCAACCAGACAGGGCAGACAGCCAAAAAGGTCAGACAGGAGAAAAAAGTCAGACAGTATAAAGGCCAGAAAAACAAAATGTCCAGAATGCGGAACAGATCAGAAAGCCAGACAGACCGTACTGCAAAAAAAAACCAGAAAGTCAAAAAGGCCAAAACGGCTCGATAGGTCAGGCAACCAGACAGGGCAGCCAAAAAGCCTAGATAGCCAAAAAGGCCAGACAGCACAAAAAGGCCCAAAAGACCGGCCAAACAGGAGAAAAAAACCAGACAGTAAAAAGGCCAGACAAGACAAATAGGCCAAAATGGCCAGACAGCCAAAATTGCAAAAATGGCCATAAGGTCAAAAAGGCCAGACAGGAGAAAAAAACCAGACAGTAAAGGACCAAAAATAGCCAAAAGAGACCAAAAATACCAAAGTGCCATACAGGTCAGAAAAACAAAAGACCACACAGGCCAGAAAGTCACACAGGCCATACAGATTATTCAGCCATAAAGTCCAGACAACTAAAAGGCCAAAATGGCAAGAATGTCATAGAGAAACAGCCAGACAGGCCATATTCCAAAAAGGTAAGACAGTCAAACAGGCCTGACAGATTATTCAGCGATAAAAGCCAGACAAGCAAAAATAGCCCAAAATGGCAAGAATGTCATAGAGGTCAGACAGCCAGACAGGTCAGACAGCCAGACAGGCAAGACTGCAAAAAGGCCAGTCAGCCAAAAAGGCCAAAATGTCCAGATATGTCAGGCAACCAGACAGGGAAGACAGCAAAAAAGGTCAGATAGCCAAAAAAGGTGAGATAGCAAAAAAGGCCCAAAAAGCCAGAAGGCCAAAAAGGCCAAGCAGGATAAAAAGCCAGACAGTAAAAGGACTAAAAAATGCCAAAAGAGGCAAAAAAGGCCAAATTCACATACAGGTCAGAAAAAACAAAACGACCACACAGGCCAGAAAGTCACACAGGCCATACAGATTATTCAGTCATAAAGTCCAGACAACAAAAAGCCCAAAATGGCAAGAATGTCATGGAGAGACAGCCAAACAGGCCAGATTGCAAAAATGTAAGACAGTCAAACAGGAATAAACTTTAAGATATGTCAGGCAACCAGACAGGGCAGACAGCCAAAAAGGTCAGACAGGAGAAAAAAGCCAGACAGTATAAAGGCCAGAAAAACAAAATGTCCAGAATGCGGAATAGATCATTAAGCCAGACAGACCAGACTGCAAAAAAAAAAAAAAACAGAAAGCCAAATGGTCAAAACGGCTAGATAGGTCAGGGTACCAGACAGGGCAGCCAAAAAGCCTAGACAGCCAAAAAGGCCAGACAGCACAAAAAGGCCCAAAAGACTGGCCAGATAGGAGAAAAAAAACCAGACAGTAAAAATGCCAGACAAGACAAATAGGCCAAAAATGGCAAGAATGTCATAGAGGTCAGACAGCCAGACAGGTGAGACAGCCAGACAGGCCAGACTGCAAAAAGGCCAGACAGTCAAAAAGGCCAAAATGTCCAGATATGTCAGGCAACCAGACAGGGCACACAGCAAAAAGGCCAGGCAGATTATTCAGCGATAAAAGCCAGACAACCAAAAATAGCCCAAAATGGCAAGAATGTCATAGAGGTCAGACAGCCAGACTGATGGGATAGCCAGACAGGCCAGACTGCAAAAAGGCCAGTCAGCCAAAAAGGCCAAAATGTCCAGATATGTCAGGCAACCAGACAGGGCAGACAGCAAAAAAGGCCAGACAGCCAAAATAGGCGGGACAGCAAAAAAAGGCCCAAAAAGCCAGAAGGCTAAAAATGCCAGAAGGCCAAAAAGACCAGGCAGGAGAAAAAGCAAGACAGTAAAAGGACCAAAAAATGCCAAAAGAGGCAAAAAAAGCCAAATTCACATACAGGTCAGAAAAACAAAAAGACCACACAGGCCAGAAAGTCACACAGGCCATACAGATTATTCAGTCATGAAGTCCAGACAACCAAAAAGCCCAAAATGGCAAGAATGTCATGGAGAGACAGCCAAACAGGCTAGATTGCAAAAAGGCCAGACAGCCAAAAAGGCCAACATGTCCAGATATGTCAGGCAACCAGACAGGGCAGACAACAAAAAAGGCCAGGCAGATTATTCAGCGATAAAAGCCAGACAACCAAAAAAAGCCCAAAATGGCAAGAATGTCATAGAGGTCAGACAGCCAGACCGATGGGACAGCCAGACAGGCCAGACTGCAAAAAGGCCAGACAGCCAAAAAGGCCAAAATGTCCAGATATGTCAGGCAACCAGACAGGGCAGACAGCAAAAAAGGCCAGGCAGATTATTCAGCGATAAAAGCCAGACAACCAAAAAAAGCCCAAAATGGCAAGAATGTCATAGAGGTCAGACAGCCAGACAGGTCAGACAGCCAGACAGGCAAGACTGCAAAGGCAGGCCAGTCAGCCAAAAAGGCCAAAATGTCCAGATATGTCAGGCAACCAGACAGGGAAGACAGCAAAAAGGTCAGATAGCCAAAAAAGGTGAGATAGCAAAAAAGGCCCAAAAAGCCAGAAGGCCAAAAAGGCCAGGCAGGAGAAAAAGCCAGACAGTAAAAGGACCAAAAATGCCAAAAGAGGCCAAAAAGGCCAAATTCACATACAGGTCAGAAAAACAAAATGTCCAGAATGCGGAACAGATCAGAAAGCCAGACAGACCGTACTGCAAAAAAAAACACCAGAAAGTCAAAAGGCCAAAACGGCTCGATAGGTCAGGCAACCAGACAGGGCAGCCAAAAAGCCTAGATAGCCAAACGCCAGACAGCACAAAAAGGCATAAAAGACAGGCCAAACAGGAGAAAAAAACCAGACAGTAAAAAGGCCAGACAAGACAAATAGGCCAAAATGGCCAGACAGCCAAAATTGCAAAAATGGCCATAAGGTCAAAAAGGCCAGACAGGAGAAAAAAAACCAGACAGTAAAGGACCAAAAATTGCCACAAGAGGCCCAAAAGGCCAAATTCACATACAGGTCAGAAAAACAAAAAATACCACACAGGCCAGAAAGTCACACAGGCCATACAGATTATTCAGCCATAAAGTCCAGACAACCAAAAAGCCCAAAATGGCAAGAATGTCATGAAGAGACAGCCAAACAGGCCAGATTGCAAAAAGGTGGTGACATATCTTGCAATTTTGGCCTGTTTGACTGTCTTACCTTTTTGCAATCTGGCCGGTTTGGCTGTCTCTCCATGACATTCTTGCCATTTTGGGCTTTTTGGTTGTCTGGACTTTATGACTGAATAATCTGTATGGCCTGTGTGACTTTCTGGCCTGTGTGGTCTTTTTGTTTTTCTGACCTGAATGTGAATTTGGCCTTTGGGCCTCTTTTGGCAAATTTTGGTCCTTTTACTGTCTGGTTTTTTCTCCTTCTGGCCTTTTTGGCCTTCTGGCTTTTTTGGCCTTTTGGCCTTCTGGCCTTTTGGCCTTCTTGCCTTTTTGGCCTTTTGGTTTTTTTGGCCTTCTGGCCTTTTTGGCCTACTGGCCATTTTGGCTGTCTCTGCCCTGTCTGGTTGCCTGACATATCTTGCAGTTTTGGCCTGTTTGACTGTCTTACCTTTTTGCAATCTGGCCTGTTTGGCTATTTCTCCATGACATTCTTGCTATTTTGGGCTATTTTTGGTTATCTGGCTTTTATCGCTGAATAATCTGTCTGGCCAGTTTGACTGTCTTACCTTTTTGCAATCTGGCCTGTTTGGCTGTCTCTCCATGACATTCTTGCCATTTGGGGCTTTTTGGTTATCTGGACTTTATGACTGAATAATCTGTATGGCCTGTGTGTCTTTCTGGCCTGTGTGGTCTTTTTGTTTTCTGACCTATATGTGAATTTGGCCTTTTGGCCTTTTAAGCCTTTTGGCTTTTTTGGTCTTTTTTGGCTTTTTTGGCTTTTTGGCCTTTTTGGCCTTCTGGCCTTTTTGGGGTCTTTTGGTCTTTTTGGCCTACTGGCCTTTTTGGCCTTTTTTTGCTGTCTCGCCTATTTAGCTGTCTGGCTTTTTTTGTGTCTTCCCTGTCTGGTTGCCTGACATATCTGGACAATTTGGCTTTTTTGGCTGTCGCCTTTTTTAGCTGTCTGGCTTTTTTTGTGTCTCCCCTGTCTGGTTGCCTGACATATCTGGACAATTTGGCTTTTTTGGCTGTCTGGCCTTTTTGCAGTCTGGCTGTCTCACCTGTCTGGCTGTCTGACCTCTATGACATTCTTGCTATTTTTGGTTGTCTGGCTTTTATCGCTGAATAATCTGTCTGGCCTGTTTGACTTGTCTCAATATGACATTCTTGTCATTTTGGGCTTTTTAGTTGTCTGGACTTTATGGCTGAATAATCTGTATGGCCTGTGTGACTTTCTGGCCTGTGTGGTCTTTTTGTTTTTCTGACCTGTATAGCACTTTGGTATTTGTGGTCTCTTTTGGCTATTTTTGGTCCTTTACTGTCTGGTTTTTTTCTCCTGTCTGGCCTTTTTGACCTTATGGCCATTTTTGCAATTTTGGCTCTCTGGCCTTTTTGGTCTATTTGTCTTGTCTGGCCTTTTTACTTGGCCTTCTGGCTATTTTGAATTTGTGGCTGTCTGGCCTTTCTGGCTTATTTTTTTTGTCTGGCCTTTTTACTGTCTTTTTTTTCTCCTGTCTGGCCCTTTTGACCTTCTGGCCATGTTTGCAATTTTGGGTATCTGGCCATTTTGGCCTATTTGTCTTGTCTGGCCTTATACTGTCTGGTTTATTTCTCCTGTCTGACCTTTTTGGCTGTCTGCCCTGTCTGGTTGCCTGACATATCTTGCAGTTTTGGCCTGTTTGACTGTCTTACCTTTTTGCAATCTGGCCTGTTTGGCTATTTCTCCATGACATTCTTGCTATTTTGGGCTATTTTTGGTTATCTGGCTTTTATCGCTGAATAATCTGTCTGGCCAGTTTGACTGTCTTACCTTTTTGCAATCTGGCCTGTTTGGCTGTCTCTCCATGACATTTTGCCATTTGGGGCTTTGTGGTTATCTGGACTTTATGACTGAATAATTTGTATGGCCTGTGTGTCTTTCTGGCCTGTGTGGTCTTTTTGTTTTTCTGACCTATATGTGAATTTGGCCTTTTTGCCTTTTGGCTTTTTTTTTTGCCTTTTGTGCTTTTTGGCTTTTGTGGCCTTTTGGCATTTTTGGCCTTTTTGGCCTTCTGGCCTTTTTGGTCTTTTGGCCTTTTTGCTTTTGGCCTTTTTGGCCTACTGGCCTTTTTGGCCTGTTTTTGCTGTCTCGCCTTTTTTAGCTGTCTGGCTTTTTTTGTGTCTCCCCTTACAGGTTGCCTGACATATCTGGACAATTTGGCTTTTTGGCTGTCTGGCCTTTTTGCAGTCTGGCTGTCTCACCTGTCTGGCTGTCTGACCTCTATGACATTCTTGCTATTTTTGGTTGTCTGGCTTTATCGCTGAATAATCTGTCTGGCCTGTTTGACTTGTCTCAATATGACATTCTTGTCATTTTGGGCTTTTTAGTTGTCTGGACTTTATGGCTGAATAATCTGTATGGCCTGTGTGACTTTCTGGCCTGTGTGGTCTTTTTGTTTTTCTGACCTGTATAGCACTTTGGTATTTGTGGTCTCTTTTGGCTATTTTTGGTCCTTTACTGTCTGGTTTTTTTTTCTCCTGTCTGGCCTTTTTGACCTTATGGCCATTTTTGCAATTTTGGCTCTCTGGCCTTTTTGGTCTATTTGTCTTGTCTGGCCTTTTACTTGCCTTCTGGCTATTTTGAATTTGTGGCTGTCTGGCCTTTCTGGCTTATTTTTCTTGTCTGGCCTTTTACTGTCTGTTTTTTTTCTCCTGTCTGGCCCTTTTGACCTTCTGGCCATGTTTGCAATTTTGGGTATCTGGCCATTTGGCCTATTTGTCTGTCTGGCCTTATTACTGTCTGGTTTATTTCTCCTGTCTGGCCTTTTTGGCTGTCTGCCCTGTCTGGTTGCTTGACATATCTTGCAGTTTTGGCCTGTTTGACTGTCTTACCTTTTTGCAATCTGGCCTGTTTGGCTATTTCTCCATGACATTCTTGCTATTTTGGGCTATTTTTGGTTATCTGGCTTTTATCGCTGAAAAATCTGTCTGGCCAGTTGACTGTCTTACCTTTTTGCAATCTGGCCTGTTTGGCTGTCTCTCCATGACATTCTTGCCATTTGGGGCTTTTTGGTTATCTGGACTTTATGACTGAATAATCTGTATGGCCTGTGTGTCTTTCTGGCCTGTGTGGTCTTTTTGTTTTTCTGACCTATATGTGAATTTGGCCTTTTGGCCTTTTAAGCCTTCTGGCTTTTTTGGTCTTTTTTTGGCTTTTTGGCCTTTTGGCCTTTTTGGCCTTCTGGCCTTTTTGGGGCCTTTTGGCCTTTTTGGCCTACTGGCCTTTTTGGCCTTTTTTTGCTGCCTCGCCTTTTTTAGCTGTCTGGCTTTTTTGTGTCCCCCTGTCTGGTTGCCTGACATATCTGGACAATTTGGCTTTTTTGGCTGTCTGGCCTTTTTGCAGTCTGGCTGTCTCACCTGTCTGGCTGTCTGACCTCTATGACATTCTTGCTATTTTTGGTTGTCTGGCTTTTATCGCTGAATAATCTGTCTGGCCTGTTTGACTTGTCTCAATATGACATTCTTGTCATTTTGGGCTTTTTAGTTGTCTGGACTTTATGGCTGAATAATCTGTATGGCCTGTGTGACTTTCTGGCCTGTGTGGTCTTTTTGTTTTTCTGACCTGTATAGCACTTTGGTATTTGTGGTCTCTTTTGGCTATTTTTGGTCCTTTACTGTCTGGTTTTTTTTCTCCTGTCTGGCCTTTTTGACCTTATGGCCATTTTTGCAATTTGGCTCTCTGGCCTTTTTGGTCTATTTGTCTTGTCTGGCCTTTTTACTTGGCCTTCTGGCTATTTTGAATTTGTGGCTGTCTGGCCTTTCTGGCTTATTTTTCTTGTCTGGCCTTTTTACTGTCTGTTTTTTTTCTCCTGTCTGGCCCTTTTGACCTTCTGGCCATGTTTGCAATTTTGGGTATCTGGCCATTTTGGCCTATTTGTCTTGTCTGGCCTTATTACTGTCTGGTTTATTTCTCCTGTCTGGCCTTTTTGGCTGTCTGCCCTGTCTGGTTGCCTGACATATCTTGCAGTTTTGGCCTGTTTGACTGTCTTACCTTTTTGCAATCTGGCCTGTTTGGCTATTTCTCCATGACATTCTTGCTATTTTGGGCTATTTTGGTTATCTGGCTTTATCGCTGAAAAAATCTGTCTGGCCAGTTTGACTGTCTTACCTTTTTGCAATCTGGCCTGTTTGGCTGTCTCTCCATGACATTCTTGCCATTTGGGGCTTTTTGGTTATCTGGACTTTATGACTGAATAATCTGTATGGCCTGTGTGTCTTTCTGGCCTGTGTGGTCTTTTTGTTTTTCTGACCTATATGTGAATTTGGCCTTTTGGCCTTTAAGCCTTCTGGCTTTTTTGGTCTTTTTTGGCTTTTTTGGCCTTTTGGCCTTTTGGCCTTTTGGCCTTTTTGGGGCCTTTTGGCCTTTTTGGCCTACTGGCCTTTTTGGCCTTTTTTGCTGTCTCGCCTTTTTAGCTGTCTGGCTTTTTTTGTGTCTCCCCTGTCTGGTTGCCTGACATATCTGGACAATTTGGCTTTTTTGGCTGTCTGGCCTTTTTGCAGTCTGGCTGTCTCACCTGTCTGGCTGTCTGACCTCTATGACATTCTTGCTATTTTTGGTTGTCTGGCTTTTATCGCTGAATAATCTGTCTGGCCTGTTTGACTTGTCTCAATATGACATTCTTGTCATTTGGGCTTTTTAGTTGTCTGGACTTTATGGCTGAATAATCTGTATGGCCTGTGTGACTTTCTGGCCTGTGTGGTCTTTTTGTTTTTCTGACCTGTATAGCACTTGGTATTTGTGGTCTCTTTGGCTATTTTTGGTCCTTTACTGTCTGGTTTTTTTTCTCCTGTCTGGCCTTTTTGACCTTATGGCCATTTTGCAATTTTGGCTCTCTGGCCTTTTTGGTCTATTTGTCTTGTCTGGCCTTTTTACTTGGCCTTCTGGCTATTTTGAATTTGTGGCTGTCTGGCCTTTCTGGCTTATTTTTCTTGTCTGGCCTTTTTACTGTCTGTTTTTTTTCTCCTGTCTGGCCCTTTTGACCTTCTGGCCATGTTTGCAATTTGGGTATCTGGCCATTTTGGCCTATTTGTCTTGTCTGGCCTTATTACTGTCTGGTTTATTTCTCCTGTCTGGCCTTTTTGGCTGTCTGCCCTGTCTGGTTGCCTGATATATCTTGCAGTTTTGGCCTGTTTGACTGTCTTACCTTTTTGCAATCTGGCCTGTTTGGCTATTTCTCCATGACATTCTTGCTATTTTGGGCTATTTTTGGTTATCTGGCTTTTATCGCTGAATAATCTGTCTGGCCAGTTTGACTGTCTTACCTTTTGCAATCTGGCCTGTTTGGCTGTCTCTCCATGACATTCTTGCCATTTGGGGCTTTTTGGTTATCTGGACTTTATGACTGAATAATCTGTATGGCCTGTGTGTCTTTCTGGCCTGTGTGGTCTTTTTGTTTTTCTGACCTATATGTGAATTTGGCCTTTTGGTCTTTTTGGCCTTTTGGTTTTTTTTGCCTTTTGGGCTTTTTTGCCTTTTGGCCTTTTTGGCCTTCTGGCCTTTTTGGCCTTTTGGCCTTTTTGTCCTTCTGGCCTTTTGGCCTTTTGGCCTGTTTTTGCTGGCTCGCCTTTTTTAGCTGTCTGGCTTTTTTTGTGTCTCCCCTGTCTGCTTGCCTGACATATCTGGACAATTTGGCTTTTTTGGCTGTCTGGCCTTTTTGCAGTCTGGCTGTCTCACCTGTCTGGCTGTCTGACCTCTATGACATTCTTGCTATTTTTGGTTGTCTGGCTTTTATCGCTGAATAATCTGTCTGGCCTGTTTGACTTGTCTCAATATGACATTCTTGTCATTTTGGGCTTTTTAGTTGTCTGGACTTTATGGCTGAATAATCTGTCTGGCCTGTTTGACTTGTCTCAATATGACATTCTTGTCATTTTGGGCTTTTTAGTTGTCTGTACTTTATGGCTGAATAATCTGTATGGCCTGTGTGACTTTCTGGCCTGTGTGGTCTTTTGTTTTTCTGACCTGTATAGCACTTTGGTATTTGTGGTCTCTTTGGCTATTTTGGTCCTTTATGTCTGGTTTTTTTCTCCTGTCTGGCCTTTTTGACCTTATGGCCATTTTTGCAATTTTGGCTCTCTGGCCTTTTTGGTCTATTTGTCTTGTCTGGCCTTTTTACTTGGCCTTCTGGCTATTTGAATTTGTGGCTGTCTGGCCTTTCTGGCTTATTTTCTTGTCTGGCCTTTTTACTGTCTGTTTTTTTTCTCCTGTCTGGCCCTTTTGACCTTCTGGCCATGTTTGCAATTTTGGGTATCTGGCCATTTTGGCCTATTTGTCTTGTCTGGCCTTATAACTGTCTGGTTTATTTCTCCTGTCTGTCCTTTTTGGCTGTCTGCCCTGTCTGGTTGCCTGACATATCTTGCAGTTTTGGCCTGTTTGACTGTCTTACCTTTTTGCAATCTGGCCTGTTTGGCTATTTCTCCATGACATTCTTGCTATTTTGGGCTATTTTTGGTTATCTGGCTTTTATCGCTGAAAAATCTGTCTGGCCAGTTTGACTGTCTTACCTTTTTGCAATCTGGCCTGTTTGGCTGTCTCTCCATGACATTCTTGCCATTTGGGGCTTTTTGGTTATCTGGACTTTATGACTGAATAATCTGTATGGCCTGTGTGTCTTTCTGGCCTGTGTGGTCTTTTTGTTTTTCTGACCTATATGTGAATTTGGCCTTTTGGCCTTTTAAGCCTTTTGGCTTTTTGGTCTTTTTTTGGCTTTTTTGGCCTTTTGGCTTTTTGGCCTTCTGGCCTTTTTGGGGCCTTTTGGCCTTTTTGGCCTACTGGCCTTTTTGGCCTTTTTTGCTGTCTCGCCTTTTTTAGCTGTCTGGCTTTTTTGTGTCTCCCCTGTCTGGTTGCCTGACATATCTGGACAATTTGGCTTTTTGGCTGTCGCCTTTTTAGCTGTCTGGCTTTTTTTGTGTCTCCCTGTCTGGTTGCCTGACATATCTGGACAATTTGGCTTTTTTGGCTGTCTGGCCTTTTTGCAGTCTGGCTGTCTCACCTGTCTGGCTGTCTGACCTCTATGACATTCTTGCTATTTTTGGTTGTCTGGCTTTTATCGCTGAATAATCTGTCTGGCCTGTTTGACTTGTCTCAATATGACATTCTTGTCATTTTGGGCTTTTTAGTTGTCTGGACTTTATGGCTGAATAATCTGTATGGCCTGTGTGACTTTCTGGCCTGTGTGGTCTTTTTGTTTTTTCTGACCTGTATAGCACTTTGGTATTTGTGGTCTCTTTTGGCTATTTTTGGTCCTTTACTGTCTGGTTTTTTCTCCTGTCTGGCCTTTTTGACCTTATGGCCATTTTTGCAATTTTGGCTCTCTGGCCTTTTTGGTCTATTGTCTGTCTGGCCTTTTTACTTGGCCTTCTGGCTATTTTGAATTTGTGGCTGTCTGGCCTTTCTGGCTTATTTTTCTTGTCTGGCCTTTTTACTGTCTGTTTTTTTTCTCCTGTCTGGCCCTTTTGACCTTCTGGCCATGTTTGCAATTTTGGGTATCTGGCCATTTTGGCCTATTTGTCTTGTCTGGCCTTATTACTGTCTGGTTTATTTCTCCTGTCTGGCCTTTTTGGCTGTCTGCCTGTCTGGTTGCCTGACATATCTTGCAGTTTTGGCCTGTTTGACTGTCTTACCTTTTTGCAATCTGGCCTGTTTGGCTATTTCTCCATGACATTCTTGCTATTTTGGGCTATTTTGGTTATCTGGCTTTTATCGCTGAATAATCTGTCTGGCCAGTTTGACTGTCTTACCTTTTTGCAATCTGGCCTGTTTGGCTGTCTCTCCATGACATTCTTGCCATTTGGGGCTTTTTGGTTATCGGACTTTATGACTGAATAATCTGTATGGCCTGTGTGTCTTTTGGCCTGTGTGGTCTTTTTGTTTTTCTGACCTATATGTGAATTTGGCCTTTTGGCCTTTTGGCCTTTTTTGCTTTTTGGCCTTTTTTTTGCCTTTTAGGCCTTTTGGCCTTTTGGCCTCTGGCCTTTTTGGCCTTTTGGCCTTTTTGGCCTACTGGCCTTTTTGGCCTGTTTTTGCTGTCTCGCCTTTTTTAGCTGTCTGGCTTTTTTTGTGTCTCCCCTGTCTGGTTGCCTGACATATCTGGACAATTGGCTTTTTGGCTGTCTGGTCTTTTTGCAGTCTGGCTGTCTCACCTGTCTGGCTGTCTGACCTCTATGACATTCTTGCTATTTTTGGTTGTCTGGCTTTTATCGCTGAATAATCTGTCTGGCCTGTTTGACTTGTCTCAATATGACATTCTTGTCATTTTGGGCTTTTTAGTTGTCTGGACTTTATGGCTGAATAATCTGTATGGCAACAGAAATGGGATCCAGTGGTCACTGACCAAACAACTTGATGATTTAGACTTTGCTGATGACATAGCTCTCCTATCACACAGACATCAACAGATGCAGGATAAAATGAGTATATTAGATGAGAGATCACAACAGCTAGGACTAAAGATTAATAGAGATAAGACCAATATTATGAGAATTAATGCAGTTGGCAATAACCATATAAAACTAGGAGAAATACCTCTACTAGACGTACAATCTTATATATATCTGGGCAGTAATATAGATAAAGAGGGAGGAACAGAAAATGATACCAAAATAAGGATATCAAAAGCAAGAGGAGCTTTCATTGCACTGGGAAACATATGGAAATCCAAAGAAATTAGGCTAAATACAAAAATAAAAATTTTCAACTCAAATGTTAAGTCGGTCCTATTATATGGCTGTGAAACATGGAGAATGACAAAATTGACAATCACGAAAGTACAGACTTTCATTAATGGATGCTTGCGCAGAATAAAGGGATGGAAATGGCAGGACAAAGTCAATAACGTGGAATTATGGAAATGTACCGGTCAAATACCAGTGGATAAAGAGATACAGCGAAGACGATGGCGATGGATAGGACACACACTACGGAAACCAACTGAGAGTATTACACAACAGGCCCTTTTTTGGAATCCCCAGGGGAAAAGACAAAGAGGAAGACCAAGGAATTCTTGGAGAAGACAGATAGAAGCAGAGATGAAGATGATGGGGAAGACATGGAATGATCTTAAAAGAATGGCAAAAAACAGAACGACTTGGAAAGTGTTTGTTGAAGACCTATGCTCCACCAGGAGCTAAAAGGGAAAAGAAGAAGAAGAATCTGTATGGCCTGTGTGACTTTCTGGCCTGTGTGGTCTTTTTGTTTTTCTGACCTGTATAGCACTTTGGTATTTGTGGTCTCTTTTGGCTATTTTTGGTCCTTTACTATCTGGTTTTTTTCTCCTGTCTGGCCTTTTTGACCGCATGGCCATTTTTGCAATTTTGGGTATCTGGCCATTTTGGCCTATTTGTCTTGTCTGGCCTTATAACTGTCTGGTTTATTTCTCCTGTCTGTCCTTTTGGCTGTCTGCCCTGTCTGGTTGCCTGACATATCTTGCAGTTTTGGCCTGTTTGACTGTCTTACCTTTTTGCAATCTGGCCTGTTTGGCTATTTCTCCATGACATTCTTGCTATTTTGGGCTATTTTGGTTATCTGGCTTTTATCGCTGAAAAATCTGTCTGGCCAGTTTGACTGTCTTACCTTTTTGCAATCTGGCCTGTTTGGCTGTCTCTCCATGAACATTCTTGCCATTTGGGGCTTTTTGGTTATCTGGACTTTATGACTGAATAATCTGTATGGCCTGTGTGTCTTTCTGGCCTGTGTGGTCTTTTTGTTTTTCTGACCTATATGTGAATTTGGCCTTTTGGCCTTTTAAGCCTTTTGGCTTTTTTGGTCTTTTTTTGGCTTTTTGGCCTTTTGGCCTTTTTGGCCTTCTGGCCTTTTTGGGGCCTTTTTGGCCTTTTTGGCCTACTGGCCTTTTTGGCCTTTTTTGCTGTCTCGCCTTTTTTAGCTGTCTGGCTTTTTTTGTGTCTCCCCTGTCTGGTTGCCTGACATATCTGGACAATTTGGCTTTTTTGGCTGTCGCCTTTTTTAGCTGTCTGGCTTTTTTTGTGTCTCCCCTGTCTGGTTGCCTGACATATCTGGACAATTTGGCTTTTTGGCTGTCTGGCCTTTTTGCAGTCTGGCTGTCTCACCTGTCTGGCTGTCTGACCTCTATGACATTCTTGCTATTTTTGGTTGTCTGGCTTTTATCGCTGAATAATCTGTCTGGCCTGTTTGACTTGTCTCAATATGACATTCTTGTCATTTTGGGCTTTTTAGTGTCTGGACTTTATGGCTGAATAATCTGTATGGCCTGTGTGACTTTCTGGCCTGTGTGGTCTTTTTGTTTTTCTGACCTGTATAGCACTTGGTATTTGTGTCTCTTTTGGCTATTTTTGGTCCTTTACTGTCTGGTTTTTTTCTCCTGTCTGGCCTTTTTGACCTTATGGCCATTTTTGCAATTTTGGCTCTCTGGCCTTTTTGGTCTATTTGTCTTGTCTGGCCTTTTACTTGGCCTTCTGGCTATTTTGAATTGTGGCTGTCTGGCCTTTCTGGCTTATTTTCTTGTCTGGCCTTTTACTGTCTGTTTTTTTTCTCCTGTCTGGCCCTTTTGACCTTCTGGTCATGTTTGCAATTTTGGGTATCTGGCCATTTTGGCCTATTTGTCTTGTCTGGCCTTATTACTGTCTGGTTTATTTCTCCTGTCTGGCCTTTTGGCTGTCTGCCCTGTCTGGTTGCCTGACATATCTTGCAGTTTTGGCCTGTTTGACTGTCTTACCTTTTTGCAATCTGGCCTGTTTGGCTATTTCTCCATGACATTCTTGCTATTTTGGGCTATTTTTGGTTATCTGGCTTTTATCGCTGAATAATCTGTCTGGCCAGTTTGACTGTCTTACCTTTTTGCAATCTGGCCTGTTTGGCTGTCTCTCCATGACATTCTTGCCATTTGGGGCTTTTTGGTTATCTGGACTTTATGACTGAATAATCTGTATGGCCTGTGTGTCTTTCTGGCCTGTGTGGTCTTTTTGTTTTTCTGACCTATATGTGAATTTGGCCTTTTGGCCTTTTGGCCTTTTGGCTTTTTTTGCCTTTTGAGCCTTTTTGGCTTTTGTGGCCTTTTGGCCTTTTTGGCCTTTTTGCCTTTTTGGGGCCTTTTGCCTTTTTGGCCTTCTGGCCTTTTGGCCTTTTGGTCTCTTTAGCCTACTGGCCTTTTGGCCTGTTTTGCTGTCTCGCCTTTTTAGCTGTTTGGCTTTTTTTGTGTCTCCCCTGTCTGGTTGCTGACATATCTGGACAATTTGGCTTTTTTGGCTGTTTGGCCTTTTTCAGTCTGGCTGTCTCACTGTCTGGCTGTCTGACCTCTATGACATTCTTGCTATTTTTGGTTGTCTGGCTTTTATCGCTGAATAATCTGTCTGGCCTGTTTGACTTGTCTCAATATGACATTCTTGTCATTTTGGGCTTTTTAGTTGTCTGGACTTTATGGCTGAATAATCTGTATGGCCTGTGTGACTTTCTGGCCTGTGTGGTCTTTTTGTTTTTCTGACCTGTATAGCACTTTGGTATTTGTGGTCTCTTTGGCTATTTTTGGTCCTTTACTGTCTGGTTTTTTTCTCCTGTCTGGCCTTTTGACCTTATGGCCATTTTTGCAATTTTGGCTCTCTGGCCTTTTTGGTCTATTTGTCTTGTCTGGCCTTTTTACTTGGCCTTCTGGCTATTTTGAATTTGTGGCTGTCTGGCCTTTCTGGCTTATTTTTCTTGTCTGGCCTTTTTACTGTCTGTTTTTTTCTCCTGTCTGGCCCTTTTGACCTTCTGGCCATGTTTGCAATTTTGGGTATCTGGCCATTTGGCCTATTTGTCTTGTCTGGCATTATACTGTCTGGTTTATTTCTCCTGTCTGGCCTTTTTGGCTGTCTGCCCTGTCTGGTTGCCTGACATATCTTGCAGTTTTGGCCTGTTTGACTGTCTTACCTTTTTGCAATCTGGCCTGTTTGGCTATTTCTCCATGACATTCTTGCTATTTTGGGCTATTTTTGGTTATCTGGCTTTTATCGCTGAATAATCTGTCTGGCCAGTTTGACTGTCTTACCTTTTTTGCAATTGGCCTGTTTGGCTGTCTCTCCATGACATTCTTGCCATTTGGGGCTTTTTGGTTATCTGGACTTTATGACTGAATAATCTGTATGGCCTGTGTGTCTTTCTGGCCTGTGGTCTTTTGTTTTTCTGACCTATATGTGAATTTGGCCTTTTGGCCTTTTTGGCCTTTTTGCTTTTTGGCCTTTTTTTTTGCCTTTTAGGCCTTTTGGCCTTTTGGCCTTTTGGCCTTTTTGGCCTACTGGCCTTTTTGGCCTGTTTTTGCTGTCTCGCCTTTTTTAGCTGTCTGGCTTTTTTTGTGTCTCCCCTGTCTGGTTGCCTGACATATCTGGACAATTTGGCTTTTTTGGCTGTCTGGTCTTTGCAGTCTGGCTGTCTCACCTGTCTGGCTGTCTGACCTCTATGACATTCTTGCTATTTTTGGTGTCTGGCTTTTATCGCTGAATAATCTGTCTGGCCTGTTTGACTTGTCTCAATATGACATTCTTGTCATTTTGGGCTTTTTAGTTGTCTGGACTTTATGGCTGAATAATCTGTATGGCAACAGAAATGGGATCCAGTGGTCACTGACCAAACAACTGATGATTTAGACTTTGCTGATGACATAGCTCTCCTATCACACAGACATCACAGATGCAGGATAAAATGAGTATATTAGATGAGAGATCACAACAGCTAGGACTAAAGATTAATAGAGATAAGACCAATATTATGAGAATTAATGCAGTGGCAATAACCATATAAAACTAGGAGAAATACCTCTACTAGACGTACAATCTTATATATATCTGGGCAGTAATATAGATAAAGAGGGAGGAACAGAAAATGATACCAAAATAAGGATATCAAAAGCAAGAGGAGCTTTCATTGCACTGGGAAACATATGGAAATCCAAAGAAATTAGGCTAAATACAAAAATAAAAATTTTCAACTCAAATGTTAAGTCGGTCCTATTATATGGCTGTGAAACATGGAGAATGACAAAATTGACAATCACGAAAGTACAGACTTTCATTAATGGATGCTTGCGCAGAATAAAGGGATGGAAATGGCAGGACAAAGTCACTAACGTGGAATTATGGAAATGTACCGGTCAAATACCAGTGGATAAAGAGATACAGCGAAGACGATGGCGATGGATAGGACACACACTACGGAAACCAACTGAGAGTATTACACAACAGGCCCTTTTTTGGAATCCCCAGGGGAAAAGACAAAGAGGAAGACCAAGGAATTCTTGGAGAAGACAGATAGAAGCAGAGATGAAGATGATGGGGAAGACATGGAATGATCTTAAAAGAATGGCAAAAAACAGAACGACTTGGAAAGTGTTTGTTGAAGACCTATGCTCCACCAGGAGCTAAAAGGGAAAAGAAGAAGAAGAATCTGTATGGCCTGTGTGACTTTCTGGCCTGTGTGGTCTTTGTTTGTTTTCTGACCTGTATAGCACTTTGGTATTTGTGGTCTCTTTTGGCTATTTTTGGTCCTTTACTATCTGGTTTTTTTCTCCTGTCTGGCCTTTTTGACCGCATGGCCATTTTTGCAATTTTGGGTATCTGGCCATTTTGGCCTATTTGTCTTGTCTGGCCTTATAACTGTCTGGTTTATTTCTCCTGTCTGTCCTTTTTGGCTGTCTGCCCTGTCTGGTTGCCTGACATATCTTGCAGTTTTGGCCTGTTTGACTGTCTTACCTTTTTGCAATCTGGCCTGTTTGGCTATTTCTCCATGACATTCTTGCTATTTTGGGCTATTTTTGGTTATCTGGCTTTTATCGCTGAAAAATCTGTCTGGCCAGTTTGACTGTCTTACCTTTTTGCAATCTGGCCTGTTTGGCTGTCTCTCCATGACATTCTTGCCATTTGGGGCTTTTTGGTTATCTGGACTTTATGACTGAATAATCTGTATGGCCTGTGTGTCTTTCTGGCCTGTGTGGTCTTTTTGTTTTTCTGACCTATATGTGAATTTGGCCTTTTGGCCTTTTAAGCCTTTTGGCTTTTTTGTCTTTTTTGGCTTTTTTGGCCTTTTGGCCTTTTTGGCCTTCTGGCCTTTTTGGGGCCTTTTGGCCTTTTGGCCTACTGGCCTTTTTGGCCTTTTTTTGCTGTCTCGCCTTTTTAGCTGTCCTGGCTTTTTTGTGTCTCCCCTGTCTGGTTGCCTGACATATCTGGACAATTTGGCTTTTTTGGCTGTCGCCTTTTTTAGCTGTCTGGCTTTTTTTGTGTCTCCCCTGTCTGGTTGCCTGACATATCTGGACAATTTGGCTTTTTTGGCTGTCTGGCCTTTTTGCAGTCTGGCTGTCTCACCTGTCTGGCTGTCTGACCTCTATGACATTCTTGCTATTTTTGGTTGTCTGGCTTTTATCGCTGAATAATCTGTCTGGCCTGTTTGACTTGTCTCAATATGACATTCTTGTCATTTTGGGCTTTTTAGTTGTCTGGACTTTATGGCTGAATAATCTGTATGGCCTGTGTGACTTTCTGGCCTGTGTGGTCTTTTTGTTTTTCTGACCTGTATAGCACTTTGGTATTTGTGGTCTCTTTTGGCTATTTTTGGTCCTTTACTGTCTGGTTTTTTCTCCTGTCTGGCCTTTTTGACCTTATGGCCATTTTTGCAATTTTGGCTCTCTGGCCTTTTTGGTCTATTTGTCTTTCTGGCTTTTACTTGGCCTTCTGGCTATTTTGAATTTGTGGCTGTCTGGCCTTTCTGGCTTATTTTCTTGTCTGGCCTTTTTACTGTCTGTTTTTTTTCTCCTGTCTGGCCCTTTTGACCTTCTGGCCATGTTTGCAATTTTGGGTATCTGGCCATTTTGGCCTATTTGTCTTGTCTGGCCTTATTACTGTCTGGTTTATTTCTCCTGTCTGGCCTTTTTGGCTGTCTGCCCTGTCTGGTTGCCTGACATATCTTGCAGTTTTTGGCCTGTTTGACTGTCTTACCTTTTTGCAATCTGGCCTGTTTGGCTATTTCTCCATGACATTCTTGCTATTTTGGGCTATTTTTGGTTATCTGGCTTTTATCGCTGAATAATCTGTCTGGCCAGTTTGACTGTCTTACCTTTTTGCAATCTGGCCTGTTTGGCTGTCTCTCCATGACATTCTTGCCATTTGGGGCTTTTTGGTTATCTGGACTTTATGACTGAATAATCTGTATGGCCTGTGTGTCTTTCTGGCCTGTGTGGTCTTTTTGTTTTCTGACCTATATGTGAATTTGGCCTTTTGGCCTTTTGGCCTTTTGGCTTTTTTTGCCTTTTGAGCCTTTTTGGCTTTTGTGGCCTTTTGGCCTTTTTGGCCTTTTTGCCTTTTTGGGGCCTTTTTGCCTTTTTGGCCTTCTGGCCTTTTTGGCCTTTTGGTCTCTTTAGCCTACTGGCCTTTTTGGCCTGTTTTTGCTGTCTCGCCTTTTTTAGCTGTTTGGCTTTTTTTGTGTCTCCCCTGTCTGGTTGCCTGACATATCTGGACAATTTGGCTTTTTTGGCTGTTTGGCCTTTTTTCAGTCTGGCTGTCTCACCTGTCTGGCTGTCTGACCTCTATGACATTCTTGCTATTTTTGGTTGTCTGGCTTTTATCGCTGAATAATCTGTCTGGCCTGTTTGACTTGTCTCAATATGACATTCTTGTCATTTTGGGCTTTTTAGTTGTCTGGACTTTATGGCTGAATAATCTGTATGGCCTGTGTGACTTTCTGGCCTGTGTGGTCTTTTTGTTTTTTCTGACCTGTATAGCACTTTGGTATTTGTGGTCTCTTTGGCTATTTTTGGTCCTTTACTGTCTGGTTTTTTTCTCCTGTCTGGCCTTTTTGACCTTATGGCCATTTTTGCAATTTTGGCTCTCTGGCCTTTTTGGTCTATTTGTCTTGTCTGGCCTTTTTACTTGGCCTTCTGGCTATTTTGAATTTGTGGCTGTCTGGCCTTTCTGGCTTATTTTTCTTGTCTGGCCTTTTTACTGTCTGTTTTTTTTCTCCTGTCTGGCCCTTTTGACCTTCTGGCCATGTTTGCAATTTTGGGTATCTGGCAATTTTGGCCTATTTGTCTTGTCTGGCCTTATTACTGTCTGGTTTATTTCTCCTGTCTGGCCTTTTTGGCTGTCTGCCCTGTCTGGTTGCCTGACATATCTTGCAGTTTTGGCCTGTTTGACTGTCTTACCTTTTTGCAATCTGGCCTGTTTGGCTATTTCTCCATGACATTCTTGCTATTTTGGGCTATTTTTGGTTATCTGGCTTTTATCGCTGAATAATCTGTCTGGCCAGTTTGACTGTCTTACCTTTTTTGCAATCTGGCCTGTTTGGCTGTCTCTCCATGACATTCTTGCCATTTGGGGCTTTTTGGTTATCTGGACTTTATGACTGAATAATCTGTATGGCCTGTGTGTCTTTCTGGCCTGTGGGTCTTTTTGTTTTCTGACCTATATGTGAATTTGGCCTTTTGGCCTTTTTGGCCTTTTTGCTTTTTTGGCCTTTTTTTTGCCTTTTAGGCCTTTTGGCCTTTTTGGCCTTCTGGCCTTTTTGGCCTTTTGGCCTTTTTGGCCTACTGGCCTTTTTGGCCTGTTTTGCTGTCTCGCCTTTTTTAGCTGTCTGGCTTTTTTTGTGTCTCCCCTGTCTGGTTGCCTGACATATCTGGACAATTTGGCTTTTTGGCTGTCTGGTCTTTTTGCAGTCTGGCTGTCTCACCTGTCTGGCTGTCTGACCTCTATGACATTCTTGCTATTTTTGGTTGTCTGGCTTTTATCGCTGAATAATCTGTCTGGCCTGTTTGACTTGTCTCAATATGACATTCTTGTCATTTTGGGCTTTTTAGTTGTCTGGACTTTATGGCTGAATAATCTGTATGGCAACAGAAATGGGATCCAGTGGTCACTGACCAAACAACTTGATGATTTAGACTTTGCTGATGACATAGCTCTCCTATCACACAGACATCAACAGATGCAGGATAAAATGAGTATATTAGATGAGAGATCACAACAGCTAGGACTAAAGATTAATAGAGATAAGACCAATATTATGAGAATTAATGCAGTTGGCAATAACCATATAAAACTAGGAGAAATACCTCTACTAGACGTACAATCTTATATATATCTGGGCAGTAATATAGATAAAGAGGGAGGAACAGAAAATGATACCAAAATAAGGATATCAAAAGCAAGAGGAGCTTTCATTGCACTGGGAAACATATGGAAATCCAAAGAAATTAGGCTAAATACAAAAATAAAAATTTTCAACTCAAATGTTAAGTCGGTCCTATTATATGGCTGTGAAACATGGAGAATGACAAAATTGACAATCACGAAAGTACAGACTTTCATTAATGGATGCTTGCGCAGAATAAAGGGATGGAAATGGCAGGACAAAGTCACTAACGTGGAATTATGGAAATGTACCGGTCAAATACCAGTGGATAAAGAGATACAGCGAAGACGATGGCGATGGATAGGACACACACTACGGAAACCAACTGAGAGTATTACACAACAGGCCCTTTTTTGGAATCCCCAGGGGAAAAGACAAAGAGGAAGACCAAGGAATTCTTGGAGAAGACAGATAGAAGCAGAGATGAAGATGATGGGGAAGACATGGAATGATCTTAAAAGAATGGCAAAAAACAGAACGACTTGGAAAGTGTTTGTTGAAGACCTATGCTCCACCAGGAGCTAAAAGGGAAAAGAAGAAGAAGAATCTGTATGGCCTGTGTGACTTTCTGGCCTGTGTGTCTTTTTGTTTTTCTGACCTGTATAGCACTTTGGTATTTGTGGTCTCTTTTGGCTATTTTTGGTCCTTTACTATCTGGTTTTTTTCTCCTGTCTGGCCTTTTTGACCGCATGGCCATTTTTGCAATTTTGGCTCTCTGGCCTTTTTGGTCTATTTGTCTTGTCTGGCCTTTTTACTTGGCCTTCTGGCTATTTGAATTTGTGGCTGTCTGGCCTTTCTGGCTTATTATTCTTGTCTGGCCTTTTTACTGTCTGTTTTTTTTCTCCTGTCTGGCCCTTTTGACCTTCTGGCCATGTTTGCAATTTTGGGTATCTGGCCATTTTGGCCTATTTGTCTTGTCTGGCCTTATTACTGTCTGGTTTATTTCTCCGTCTGGCCTTTTTGGCTGTCTGCCCTGTCTGGTTGCCTGACATATCTTGCAGTTTTGGCCTGTTTGACTGTCTTACCTTTTTGCAATCTGGCCTGTTTGGCTATTTCTCCATGACATTCTTGCTATTTTGGGCTATTTTTGGTTATCTGGCTTTTATCGCTGAATAATCTGTCTGGCCAGTTTGACTGTCTTACCTTTTTGCAATCTGGCCTGTTTGGCTGTCTCTCCATGACATTCTTGCCATTTGGGGCTTTTTGGTTATCTGGACTTTATGACTGAATAATCTGTATGGCCTGTGTGTCTTTCTGGCCTGTGTGGTCTTTTTGTTTTTCTGACTATATGTGAATTTGGCATTTTGGCCTTTTGGCCGTTTGGCTTTTTGGGCCTTTTTTTGCCTTTTTTTGCCTTTTTGGCCTTCTGGCCTTTTTGGTCTACTGGCCTTTTTGGCCTGTTTTTGCTGGCTCGCCTTTTTTAGCTGTCTGGCTTTTTTTGTGTCTCCCTTGTCTGCTTGCCTGACATATCTGGACAATTTGGCTTTTTTGGCTGTCTGGCCTTTTTGCAGTCTGGCTGTCTCACCTGTCTGGCTGTCTGACCTCTATGACATTCTTGCTATTTTTGGTTGTCTGGCTTTTATCGCTGAATAATCTGTCTGGCCTGTTTGACTTGTCTCAATATGACATTCTTGTCATTTTGGGCTTTTTAGTTGTCTGGACTTTATGGCTGAATAATCTGTCTGGCCTGTTTGACTTGTCTCAATATGACATTCTTGTCATTTGGGCTTTTTAGTTGTCTGGACTTTATGGCTGAATAATCTGTATGGCCTGTGTGACTTTCTGGCCTGTGTGGTCTTTTTGTTTTTCTGACCTTTATAGCACTTTGGTATTTGTGGTCTCTTTTGGCTATTTTGGTCCTTTACTGTCTGGTTTTTTTCTCCTGTCTGGCCTTTTTGACCTTATGGCCATTTTTGCAATTTTGGCTCTCTGGCCTTTTTGGTCTATTTGTCTTGTCTGGCCTTTTTACTTGGCCTTCTGGCTATTTTGAATTTGTGGCTGTCTGGCCTTTCTGGCTTATTTTTCTTGTCTGGCCTTTTTACTGTCTGTTTTTTTTCTCCTGTCTGGCCCTTTGACCTTCTGGTCATGTTTGCAATTTTGGGTATCTGGCAATTTTGGCCTATTTGTCTTGTCTGGCCTTATTACTGTCTGGTTTATTTCTCCTGTCTGGCCTTTTTGGCTGTCTGCCCTGTCTGGTTGCCTGACATATCTTGCAGTTTTGGCCTGTTTGACTGTCTTACCTTTTTGCAATCTGGCCTGTTTGGCTATTTCTCCATGACATTCTTGCTATTTTGGGCTATTTTTGGTTATCTGGCTTTTATCGCTGAATAATCTGTCTGGCCAGTTTGACTGTCTTACCTTTTTGCAATCTGGCCTGTTTGGCTGTCTCTCCATGACATTCTTGCCATTTGGGGCTTTTTGGTTATCTGGACTTTATGACTGATAATCTGTATGGCCTGTGTCTTTTCTGGCCTGTGTGGTCTTTTTGTTTTTCTGACTATATGTGAATTTGGCCTTTTGGCCTTTTTGGCCGTTTGGCTTTTGGGCCTTTTTTGCCTTTTTGGCCTTTTGGCCTTTTTTGGCCTTTTGGCCTTTTGGCCTTCTGGCCTTTTTGGCCTTTTTGGCCTACTGGCCTTTTTGGCCTGTTTTTTGCTGTCTCGCCTTTTTTAGCTGTGTGGCTTTTTTTTTTTTGTGTCTCCCCTGTCTGGTTGCCTGACATATCTGGACAATTTGGCTTTTTTGGCTGTCTGGCCTTTTTGCAGTCTGGCTGTCTCACCTGTCTGGCTGTCTGACCTCTATGACATTCTTGCTATTTTTGGTTGTCTGGCTTTTATCGCTGAATAATCTGTCTGGCCTGTTTGACTTGTCTCAATATGACATTCTTGTCCATTTTGGGCTTTTTAGTTGCTGGACTTTATGGCTGAATAATCTGTATGGCCTGTGTGACTTTCTGGGCCTGTGTGGTCTTTTTGTTTTTCTGACCTGTATAGCACTTTGGTATTTGTGGTCTCTTTTGGCTATTTTTGGTCCTTTACTATCTGGTTTTTTTCTCCTGTCTGGCCTTTTTGACCTTATGGCCATTTTGCAATTTTGGCTTTCTGCCTTTTTGGTCTATTTGTCTTGTCTGGCCTTTTACTTGGCCTTCTGGCTATTTTGAATTTGTGGCTGTCTGACTTTCTGGCTTATTTTTCTTGTCTGGCCTTTTTACTGTCTGTTTTTTTTCTCCTGTCTGGCCCTTTTGACCTTCTGGCCATGTTTGCAATTTTGGGTATCTGGCCATTTTGGCCTATTTGTCTTGTCTGGCCTTATTACTGTCTGGTTTATTTCTCCTGTCTGGCCTTTTTGGCTGTCTGCCCTGTCTGGTTTCCTGACATATCTTGCAGTTTTGGCCTGTTTGACTGTCTTACCTTTTTGCAATCTGGCCTGTTTGGCTATTTCTCCATGACATTCTTGCTATTTGGCTATTTTGGTTATCTGGCTTTTATCGCTGAATAATCTGTCTGGCCAGTTTGACTGTCTTACCTTTTTGCAATCTGGCCTGTTTGGCTGTCTCTCCATGACATTCTGCCATTTGGGGCTTTTTGGTTATCTGGACTTTATGACTGAATAATCTGTATGGCCTGTGTGTCTTTCTGGCCTGTGTGGTCTTTTTTGTTTTTCTGACCTATATGTGAATTTGGCCTTTTGGCCTTTTTGGCCTTTTGGCTTTTTTGCCTTTGAGCCTTTTTGGCTTTGTGGCCTTTTGGCCTTTTTGGCCTTTTTGCCTTTTTGGGGCCTTTTTGCCTTTTTGGCCTTCTTGCCTTTTTGGCCTTTGGTCTCTTTAGCCTACTGGCCTTTTTGGCCTGTTTTTTGCTGTCTCGCCTTTTTTAGCTGTCTGGCTTTTTTTGTGTCTCCCCTGTCTGGTTGCCTGACATATCTGGACAATTTGGCTTTTTTGGCTGTTTGGCCTTTTTGCAGTCTGGCTGTCTCACCTGTCTGGCTGTCTGACCTCTATGACATTCTTGCTATTTTTGGTTGTCTGGCTTTTATCGCTGAATAATCTGTCTGGCCTGTTTGACTTGTCTCAATATGACATTCTTGTCATTTTGGGCTTTTTAGTTGTCTGGACTTTATGGCTGAATAATCTGTATGGCCTGTGTGACTTTCTGGCCTGTGTGGTCTTTTTGTTTTTCTGACCTGTATAGCACTTTGGTATTGTGGTCTCTTTTGGCTATTTTTGGTCCTTTACTGTCTGGTTTTTTTCTCCTGTCTGGCCTTTTTGACCTTATGGCCATTTTTGCAATTTGGCTCTCTAGCCTTTTTGGTCTATTTTTCTTGTCTGGCCTTTTTACTGTCTGTTTTTTTTTCTCCTGTCTGGCCCTTTTGACCTTCTGGCCATGTTTGCAATTTTGGGTATCTGGCCATTTTGGCCTATTTGTCTTGTCTGGCCTTATTACTGTCTGGTTTATTTCTCCTGTCTGGCCTTTTTGGCTGTCTGCCCTGTCTGGTTGCCTGACATATCTTGCAGTTTTGGCCTGTTTGACTGTCTTACCTTTTTGCAATCTGGCCTGTTTGGCTATTTCTCCATGACATTCTTGCTATTTTGGGCTATTTTTTGGTTATCTGGCTTTTATCGCTGAATAATCTGTCTGGCCAGTTTGACTGTCTTACCTTTTTGCAATCTGGCCTGTTTGGCTGTCTCTCCATGACATTCTTGCCATTTGGGCTTTTTGGTTATCTGGACTTTATGACTGAATAATCTGTATGGCTGTGTGTCTTTCTGGCCTGTGTGGTCTTTTTGTTTTTCTGACTATATGTGAATTGGCCTTTTGGCCTTTTTGGCCTTTTGGCTTTTTGGGCCTTTTTTTGCCTTTTTGGCCTTTTGGCCTTTTTTGGCCTTTTGGCCTTTTTGGCCTTCTGGCCTTTTTGGCCTTTTTGGCCTACTGGCCTTTTTGGCCTGTTTTTGCTGTCTCGCCTTTTTAGCTGTGTGGCTTTTTTTTTTGTGTCTCCCCTGTCTGGTTGCCTGACATATCTGGACAATTTGGCTTTTTTGGCTGTCTGGCCTTTTTGCAGTCTGGCTGTCTCACCTGTCTGGCTGTCTGACCTCTATGACATTCTTGCTATTTTTGGTTGTCTGGCTTTTATCGCTGAATAATCTGTCTGGCCTGTTTGACTTGTCTCAATATGACATTCTTGTCATTTTGGGCTTTTTAGTTGTCTGGACTTTATGGCTGAATAATCTGTATGGCCTGTGTGACTTTCTGGCCTGTGTGGTCTTTTTGTTTTTCTGACCTGTATAGCACTTTGGTATTTGTGGTCTCTTTTGGCTATTTTTGGTCCTTTACTATCTGGTTTTTTTCTCCTGTCTGGCCTTTTTGACCTTATGGCCATTTTTGCAATTTTGGCTTTCTGGCCTTTTTGGTCTATTTGTCTTGTCTGGCCTTTTTACTTGGCCTTCTGGCTATTTGAATTTGTGGCTGTCTGACCTTTCTGGCTTATTTTCTTGTCTGGCCTTTTTACTGTCTGTTTTTTTTCTCCTGTCTGGCCCTTTTGACCTTCTGGCCATGTTTTGCAATTTGGGTATCTGGCCATTTTGGCCTATTTGTCTTGTCTGGCCTTATTACTGTCTGGTTTATTTCTCCTGTCTGGCCTTTTTGGCTGTCTGCCCTGTCTGGTTGCCTGACATATCTTGCAGTTTTGGCCTGTTTGACTGTCTTACCTTTTGCAATCTGGCCTGTTTGGCTATTTCTCCATGACATTCTTGCTATTTTGGGCTATTTTGGTTATCTGGCTTTTATCGCTGAATAATCTGTCTGGCCAGTTTGACTGTCTTACCTTTTGCAATCTGGCCTGTTTGGCTGTCTCTCCATGACATTCTTGCCATTTGGGGCTTTTTGGTTATCTGGACTTTATGACTGAATAATCTGTATGGCCTGTGTGTCTTTCTGGCCTGTGTGGTCTTTTTTGTTTTTCTGACCTATATGTGAATTTGGCCTTTTGGCCTTTTTGGCCTTTTGGCTTTTTTTGCCTTTTGAGCCTTTTTGGCTTTTGTGGCCTTTTGGCCTTTTTGGCCTTTTTGCCTTTTTGGGGCCTTTTTGCCTTTTTGGCCTTCTTGCCTTTTTGGCCTTTTGGTCTCTTTAGCCTACTGGCCTTTTTGGCCTGTTTTTTGCTGTCTCGCCTTTTTTAGCTGTCTGGCTTTTTTGTGTCTCCCCTGTCTGGTTGCCTGACATATCTGGACAATTTGGCTTTTTTGGCTGTTTGGCCTTTTTGCAGTCTGGCTGTCTCACCTGTCTGGCTGTCTGACCTCTATGACATTCTTGCTATTTTTGGTTGTCTGGCTTTTATCGCTGAATAATCTGTCTGGCCTGTTTGACTTGTCTCAATATGACATTCTTGTCATTTTGGGCTTTTTAGTTGTCTGGACTTTATGGCTGAATAATCTGTATGGCCTGTGTGACTTTCTGGCCTGTGTGGTCTTTTTGTTTTTTCTGACCTGTATAGCACTTTGGTATTTGTGGTCTCTTTTGGCTATTTTTGGTCCTTTACTGTCTGGTTTTTTTCTCCTGTCTGGCCTTTTTGACCTTATGGCCATTTTTGCAATTTTGGCTCTCTGGCCTTTTTGTCTATTTGTCTTGTCTGGCCTTTTACTTGGCCTTCTGGCTATTTTGAATTTGTGGCTGTCTGGCCTTTCTGGCTTATTTTTCTTGTCTGGCCTTTTTACTGTCTGTTTTTTTTCTCCTGTCTGGCCCTTTTGACCTTCTGGCCATGTTTGCAATTTTGGGTATCTGGCCATTTTGGCCTATTTGTCTTGTCTGGCCTTATTACTGTCTGGTTTATTTCTCCTGTCTGGCCTTTTTGGCTGTCTGCCCTGTCTGGTTGCCTGACATATCTTGCAGTTTTGGCCTGTTTGACTGTCTTACCTTTTGCAATCTGGCCTGTTTGGCTATTTCTCCATGACATTCTTGCTATTTTGGGCTATTTTTGGTTATCTGGCTTTTATCGCTGAATAATCTGTCTGGCCAGTTTGACTGTCTTACCTTTTTTGCAATCTGGCCTGTTTGGCTGTCTCTCATGACATTCTTGCCATTTGGGGCTTTTGGTTATCTGGACTTTATGACTGAATAATCTGTATGGCCTGTGTGTCTTTCTGGCCTGTGTGGTCTTTTTGTTTTTCTGACCTATATGTGAATTTGGCCTTTTGGCCTTTTTGGCCTTTTTGCTTTTTTGGCCTTTTTTTGCCTTTTAGGCCTTTTGGCCTTTTGGCCTTCTGGCCTTTTTGGCCTTTTGGCCTTTTGGCCTACTGGCCTTTTTGGCCTGTTTTTGCTGTCTCGCCTTTTTTAGCTGTCTGGCTTTTTTTGTGTCTCCCCTGTCTGGTTGCCTGACATATCTGGACAATTTGGCTTTTTTTGGCTGTCTGGTCTTTTTGCAGTCTGGCTGTCTCACCTGTCTGGCTGTCTGACCTCTATGACATTCTTGCTATTTTTGGTTGTCTGGCTTTTATCGCTGAATAATCTGTCTGGCCTGTTTGACTTGTCTCAATATGACATTCTTGTCATTTTGGGCTTTTAGTTGTCTGGACTTTATGGCTGAATAATCTGTATGGCAACAGAAATGGGATCCAGTGGTCACTGACCAAACAACTTGATGATTTAGACTTTGCTGATGACATAGCTCTCCTATCACACAGACATCAACAGATGCAGGATAAATGAGTATATTAGATGAGAGATCACAACAGCTAGGACTAAAGATTAATAGAGATAAGACCAATATTATGAGAATTAATGCAGTTGGCAATAACCATATAAAACTAGGAGAAATACCTCTACTAGACGTACAATCTTATATATATCTGGGCAGTAATATAGATAAAGAGGGAGGAACAGAAAATGATACCAAAATAAGGATATCAAAAGCAAGAGGAGCTTTCATTGCACTGGGAAACATATGGAAATCCAAAGAAATTAGGCTAAATACAAAAATAAAAATTTTCAACTCAAATGTTAAGTCGGTCCTATTATATGGCTGTGAAACATGGAGAATGACAAAATTGACAATCACGAAAGTACAGACTTTCATTAATGGATGCTTGCGCAGAATAAAGGGATGGAAATGGCAGGACAAAGTCACTAACGTGGAATTATGGAAATGTACCGGTCAAATACCAGTGGATAAAGAGATACAGCGAAGACGATGGCGATGGATAGGACACACACTACGGAAACCAACTGAGAGTATTACACAACAGGCCCTTTTTTGGAATCCCCAGGGAAAAGACAAAGAGGAAGACCAAGGAATTCTTGGAGAAGACAGATAGAAGCAGAGATGAAGATGATGGGGAAGACATGGAATGATCTTAAAAGAATGGCAAAAAACAGAACGACTTGGAAAGTGTTTGTTGAAGACCTATGCTCCACCAGAGCTAAAAGGGAAAAGAAGAAGAAGAATCTGTATGGCCTGTGTGACTTTCTGGCCTGTGTGGTCTTTTTGTTTTCTGACCTGTATAGCACTTTGGTATTTGTGGTCTCTTTTGGCTATTTTTGGTCCTTTACTATCTGGTTTTTTTCTCCTGTCTGGCCTTTTGACCGCATGGCCATTTTTGCAATTTTGGCTCTCTGGCCTTTTTGGTCTATTTGTCTTGTCTGGCCTTTTACTTGGCCTTCTGGCTATTTTGAATTTGTGGCTGTCTGGCCTTTCTGGCTTATTATTCTTGTCTGGCCTTTTTACTGTCTGTTTTTTTTCTCCTGTCTGGCCCTTTTGACCTTCTGGCCATGTTTGCAATTTTGGGTATCTGGCCATTTTGGCCTATTTGTCTTGTCTGGCCTTATTACTGTCTGGTTTATTTCTCCTGTCTGGCCTTTTTGGCTGTCTGCCCTGTCTGGTTGCCTGACATATCTTGCAGTTTTGGCCTGTTTTGACTGTCTTACCTTTTTGCAATCTGGCCTGTTTGGCTATTTCTCCATGACATTCTTGCTATTTTGGGCTATTTTTGGTTATCTGGCTTTTATCGCTGAATAATCTGTCTGGCCAGTTTGACTGTCTTACCTTTTTGCAATCTGGCCTGTTTGGCTGTCTCTCCATGACATTCTTGCCATTTGGGGCTTTTTGGTTATCTGGACTTTATGACTGAATAATCTGTATGGCCTGTGTGTCTTTCTGGCCTGTGTGGTCTTTTTGTTTTTCTGACTATATGTGAATTTGTCCTTTTTGGCCTTTTTGGCCTTTTGGCCTTTTTGGCCTTTTGGCCTTTTTGGCCTTTTGGCCTTTTTGGCCTACTGGCCTTTTTGGCCTGTTTTTGCTGTCTCGCCTTTTTTAGCTGTCTGGCTTTTTTTGTGTCTCCCCTGTCTGGTTGCATGACATATCTGGACAATTTGGCTTTTTTGGCTGTCTGGCCTTTTTGCAGTCTGGCTGTCTCACCTGTCTGGCTGTCTGACCTCTATGACATTCTTGCTATTTTTGGTTGTCTGGCTTTTATCGCTGAATAATCTGTCTGGCCTGTTTGACTTGTCTCAATATGACATTCTTGTCATTTTGGGCTTTTTAGTTGTCTGGACTTTATGGCTGAATAATCTGTATGGCCTGTGTGACTTTCTGGCCTGTGTGGTCTTTTTGTTTTTCTGACCTGTATAGCACTTTGGTATTTGTGGTCTCTTTTGGCTATTTTTGGTCCTTTACTGTCTGGTTTTTTTCTCCTGTCTGGCCTTTTTGACCTTATGGCCATTTTTGCAATTTTGGCTCTCTGGCCTTTTGGTCTATTTGTCTTGTCTGGCCTTTTTACTTGGCCTTCTGGCTATTTTGAATTTGTGGCTGTCTGGCCTTTCTGGCTTATTTTTCTTGTCTGGCCTTTTTACTGTCTGTTTTTTTTCTCCTGTCTGGCCCTTTTGACCTTCTGGCCATGTTTGCAATTTTGGGTATCTGGCCATTTTGGCCTATTTGTCTTGTCTGGCCTTATTACTGTCTGGTTTATTTCTCCTGTCTGGCCTTTTTGGCTGTCTGCCCTGTCTGGTTGCCTGACATATCTTGCAGTTTTGACCTGTTTGACTGTCTTACCTTTTTGCAATCTGGCCTGTTTGGCTATTTCTCCATGACATTCTTGCTATTTTGGGCTATTTTTGGTTATCTGGCTTTTATCGCTGAATAATCTGTCTGGCCAGTTTGACTGTCTTACCTTTCTGCAATCTGGCCTGTTTGGCTGTCTCTCCATGACATTCTTGCCATTTGGGGCTTTTTGGTTATCTGGACTTTATGACTGAATAATCTGTATGGCCTGTGTGTCTTTCTGGCCTGTGTGGTCTTTTTGTTTTTCTGACCTATATGTGAATTTGGCCTTTTGGTCTTTTTGGCCTTTTGGCTTTTTTTGCCTTTTGTGCCTTTTTGGCCTTTTGGCCTTTGGCCTTTTGGCCTTTGGCCTTTTTGGCCTTTTGCCCTTTTTTGCCTTTTGGCCTTTTGGCCTTTTGGCCTTTTTGGCCTTTTGGCCTTTTTGGCCTACTGGCCTTTTTGGCCTGTTTTTGCTGTCTCGCCTTTTTTAGCTGTCTGGCTTTTTTGTGTCTCCCCTGTCTGGTTGCCTGACATATCTGGACAATTTGGCTTTTTTGGCTGTCTGGCCTTTTTGCAGTCTGGCTGTCTCACCTGTCTGGCTGTCTGACCTCTATGACATTCTTGCTATTTTTGGTTGTCTGGCTTTTATCGCTGAATAATCTGTCTGCCTGTTTGACTTGTCTCAATATGACATTCTTGTCATTTTGGGCTTTTTAGTTGTCTGGACTTTATGGCTGAATAATCTGTATGGCCTGTGTGACTTTCTGGCCTGTGTGGTCTTTTTGTTTTTCTGACCTGTATAGCACTTTGGTATTTGTGGTCTCTTTTGGCTATTTTTGGTCCTTTACTGTCTGGTTTTTTTCTCCTGTCTGGCCTTTTTGACCTTATTGCCATTTTTGCAATTTTGGCTCTCTGGACTATTTGGTCTATTTGTCTTGTCTGGCCTTTTTACTTGGCCTTCTGGCTATTTTGAATTTGTGGCTGTCTGGCCTTTTTGGCTTATTTTTCTTGTCTGGCCTTTTACTGTTTGTTTTTTTTCTCCTGTCTGGCCCTTTTGATCTTCTGGCCATGTTTGCAATTTTGGGTATCTGGCCAGTTTGGCCTATTTGTCTTGTCTGGCCTTATTACTGTCTGGTTTATTTCTCCTGTCTGGCCTTTTTGGCTGTCTGCCCTGTCTGGTTGCCTGACATATCTTGCAGTTTTGGCCTGTTTGACTGTCTTACCTTTTTGCAATCTGGCCTGTTTGGCTATTTCTCCATGACATTCTTGCTATTTTGAGCTATTTTTGGTTATCTGGCTTTTATCGCTGAATAATCTGTCTGGCCAGTTTGACTGTCTTACCTTTTTGCAATCTGGCCTGTTTGGCTGTCTCTCCATGACATTCTTGCCATTTGGGGCTTTTTGGTTATCTGGACTTTATGACTGAATAATCTGTATGGCCTGTGTGTCTTTCTGGCCTGTGTGGTCTTTTTGTTTTTCTGACCTATATGTGAATTTGGCCTTTTGGTCTTTTTGGCCTTTTGGCTTTTTTTGCCTTTTGTGCCTTTTTGGCTTTTTTGGCCTTTTGGCCTTTTTGGCCTTTTGCCCTTTTTGGCCTTTTGGCCTTTTTGGCCTTTTGGCCTTTTTGGCCTACTGGCCTTTTTGGCCTGTTTTTGCTGTCTCGCCTTTTTTAGCTGTCTGGCTTTTTTTGTGTCTCCCCTGTCTGGTTGCCTGACATATCTGGACAATTTGGCTTTTTTGGCTGTCTGGCCTTTTTGCAGTCTGGCTGTCTCACCTGTCTGGCTGTCTGACCTCTATGACATTCTTGCTATTTTTGGTTGTCTGGCTTTTATCGCTGAATAATCTGTCTGGCCTGTTTGACTTGTCTCAATATGACATTCTTGTCATTTTGGGCTTTTTAGTTGTCTGGACTTTATGGCTGAATAATCTGTATGGCCTGTGTGACTTTCTGGCCTGTGTGGTCTTTTTGTTTTTCTGACCTGTATAGCACTTTGGTATTTGTGGTCTCTTTTGGCTATTTTTGGTCCTTTACTGTCTGGTTTTTTTCTCCTGTCTGGCCTTTTTGACCTTATGGCCATTTTTGCAATTTTGGCTCTCTGGACTATTTGGTCTATTTGTCTTGTCTGGCCTTTTTACTTGGCCTTCTGGCTATTTTGAATTTGTGGCTGTCTGGCCTTTTTGGCTTATTTTTCTTGTCTGGCCTTTTACTGTTTGTTTTTTTTCTCCTGTCTGGCCCTTTTGATCTTCTGGCCATGTTTGCAATTTTGGGTATCTGGCCATTTTGGCCTATTTGTCTTGTCTGGCCTTATTACTGTCTGGTTTATTTCTCCTGTCTGGCCTTTTTGGCTGTCTGCCCTGTCTGGTTGCCTGACATATCTTGCAGTTTTGGCCTGTTTGACTGTCTTACCTTTTTGCAATCTGGCCTGTTTGGCTATTTCTCCATGACATTCTTGCTATTTTTGGCTATTTTTGGTTATCTGGCTTTTATCGCTGAATAATCTGTCTGGCCAGTTTGACTGTCTTACCTTTTTGCAATCTGGCCTGTTTGGCTGTCTCTCCATGACATTCTTGCCATTTGGGGCTTTGTGGTTATCTGGACTTTATGACTGAATAATCTGTATGGCCTGTGTGTCTTTCTGGCCTGTGTGGTCTTTTTGTTTTTCTGACCTATATGTGAATTTGGCCTTTTGGCCTTTTTGGCCTTTTGGCTTTTTTGGCCTTTTTGGCCTTTTGGCCTTTTTGGCCTTTTGGCCTTTTTGGCCTTTTGGCCTTTTTGGCCTACTGGCCTTTTTGGCCTGTTTTTGCTGTCTCGCCTTTTTTAGCTGTCTGGCTTTTTTTGTGTCTCCCCTGTCTGGTTGCCTGACATATCTGGACAATTTGGCTTTTTTGGCTGTCTGGCCTTTTTGCAGTCTGGCTGTCTCACCTGTCTGGCTGTCTGACCTCTATGACATTCTTGCTATTTTTGGTTGTCTGGCTTTTATCGCTGAATAATCTGTCTGGCCTGTTTGACTTGTCTCAATATGACATTCTTGTCATTTTGGGCTTTTTAGTTGTCTGGACTTTATGGCTGAATAATCTGTATGGCCTGTGTGACTTTCTGGCCTGTGTGGTCTTTTTGTTTTTCTGACCTGTATAGCACTTTGGTATTTGTGGTCTCTTTTGGCTATTTTTGGTCCTTTACTGTCTGGTTTTTTTCTCCTGTCTGGCCTTTTTGACCTTATGGCCATTTTTGCAATTTTGGCTCTCTGGCCTTTTTGGTCTATTTGTCTTGTCTGGCCTTTTTACTTGGCCTTCTGGCTATTTTGAATTTGTGGCTGTCTGGCCTTTCTGGCTTATTTTTCTTGTCTGGCCTTTTTACTGTCTGTTTTTTTTCTCCTGTCTGGCCCTTTTGACCTTCTGGCCATGTTTGCAATTTTGGGTATCTGGCCATTTTGGCCTATTTGTCTTGTCTGGCCTTATTACTGTCTGGTTTATTTCTCCTGTCTGGCCTTTTTGGCTGTCTGCCCTGTCTGGTTGCCTGACATATCTTGCAGTTTTGGCCTGTTTGACTGTCTTACCTTTTTGCAATCTGGCCTGTTTGGCTATTTCTCCATGACATTCTTGCTATTTTGGGCTATTTTTGGTTATCTGGCTTTTATCGCTGAATAATCTGTCTGGCCAGTTTGACTGTCTTACCTTTCTGCAATCTGGCCTGTTTGGCTGTCTCTCCATGACATTCTTGCCATTTGGGGCTTTTTGGTTATCTGGACTTTATGACTGAATAATCTGTATGGCCTGTGTGTCTTTCTGGCCTGTGTGGTCTTTTTGTTTTTCTGACCTAGATGTGAATTTGGCCTTTTGGCCTTTTTGGGATTTTGGCTTTTTGGGCCTTTTTTTGCCTTTTTGGCCTTCTGGCTTTTTTGCCTTTTGGCCTTTTTTGCCTTTCGGCCTTTTGGCCTTTTTGACCTTCTGGCCTTTTTGGCCTTTTGGCCTTTTTGGCCTACTGGCCTTTTTGGCCTGTTTTTGCTGTCTCGCCTTTTTTAGCTGTCTGGCTTTTTTTGTGTCTCCCCTGTCTGGTTGCCTGACATATCTGGACAATTTGGCTTTTTTGGCTGTCTGGCCTTTTTGCAGTCTGGCTGTCTCACCTGTCTGGCTGTCTGACCTCTATGACATTCTTGCTATTTTTGGTTGTCTGGCTTTTATCGCTGAATAATCTGTCTGGCCTGTTTGACTTGTCTCAATATGACATTCTTGTCATTTTGGGCTTTTTAGTTGTCTGTACTTTATGGCTGAATAATCTGTATGGCCTGTGTGACTTTCTGGCCTGTGTGGTCTTTTTGTTTTTCTGACCTGTATAGCACTTTGGTATTTGTGGTCTCTTTTGGCTATTTTTGGTCCTTTACTGTCTGGTTTTTTTCTCCTGTCTGGCCTTTTTGACCTTATGGCCATTTTTGCAATTTTGGCTCTCTGGCCTTTTTGGTCTATTTGTCTTGTCTGGCCTTTTTACTTGGCCTTCTGGCTATTTTGAATTTGTGGCTGTCTGGCCTTTCTGGCTTATTTTTCTTGTCTGGCCTTTTTACTGTCTGTTTTTTTTCTCCTGTCTGGCCCTTTTGACCTTCTTGCCATGTTTGCAATTTTGGGTATCTGGCCATTTTGGCCTATTTGTGTGTCTGGCCTTATTACTGTCTGGTTTATTTCTCCTGTCTGGCCTTTTTGGCTGTCTGCCCTGTCTGGTTGCCTGACATATCTTGCAGTTTTGGCCTGTTTGACTGTCTTACCTTTTTGCAATCTGGCCTGTTTGGCTATTTCTCCATGACATTCTTGCTATTTTGGGCTATTTTTGGTTATCTGGCTTTTATCGCTGAATAATCTGTCTGGCCAGTTTGACTGTCTTACCTTTTTGCAATCTGGCCTGTTTGGCTGTCTCTCCATGACATTCTTGCCATTTGGGGCTTTTTGGTTATCTGGACTTTATGACTGAATAATCTGTATGGCCTGTGTGTCTTTCTGGCCTGTGTGGTCTTTTTGTTTTTCTGACCTATATGTGAATTTGGCCTTTTAGCCTTTTTGGACTTTTGGCTTTTTGGCCTTTTTTTGCCTTTTTGGCTTTTTTGGCCTTTTGGCATTTTTGGCCTTTTTGCCTTTGGCCTTTTTGGCCTTCTAGCCTTTTTGGCCTTTTGGCCTTTTTGGCCTACTGGCCTTTTTGGCCTGTTTTTGCTGTCTCGCCTTTTTTAGCTGTCTGGCTTTTTTGTGTCTCCCCTGTCTGGTTGCCTGACATATCTGGACAATTTGGCTTTTTTGGCTGTCTGGCCTTTTTGCAGTCTGGCTGTCTCACCTGTCTGGCTGTCTGACCTCTATGACATTCTTGCTATTTTTGGTTGTCTGGCTTTTATCGCTGAATAATCTGTCTGGCCTGTTTGACTTGTCTCAATATGACATTCTTGTCATTTTGGGCTTTTTAGTTGTCTGGACTTTATGGCTGAATAATCTGTATGGCCTGTGTGACTTTCTGGCCTGTGTGGTCTTTTTGTTTTTCTGACCTGTATAGCACTTTGGTATTTGTGGTCTCTTTTGGCTATTTTTGGTCCTTTACTGTCTGGTTTTTTTCTCCTGTCTGGCCTTTTTGACCTTATGGCCATTTTTGCAATTTTGGCTCTCTGGCCTTTTTGGTCTATTTGTCTTGTCTGGCCTTTTTACTTGGCCTTCTGGCTATTTTGAATTTGTGGCTGTCTGGCCTTTCTGGCTTATTTTTCTTGTCTGGCCTTTTTACTGTCTGTTTTTTTTCTCCTGTCTGGCCCTTTTGACCTTCTGGCCATGTTTGCAATTTTGGGTATCTGGCCATTTTGGCCTATTTGTGTGTCTGGCCTTATTACTGTCTGGTTTATTTCTCCTGTCTGGCCTTTTTGGCTGTCTGCCCTGTCTGGTTGCCTGACATATCTTGCAGTTTTGGCCTGTTTGACTGTCTTACCTTTTTGCAATCTGGCCTGTTTGGCTATTTCTCCATGACATTCTTGCTATTTTGGGCTATTTTTGGTTATCTGGCTTTTATCGCTGAATAATCTGTCTGGCCAGTTTGACTGTCTTACCTTTTTGCAATCTGGCCTGTTTGGCTGTCTCTCCATGACATTCTTGCCATTTGGGGCTTTTTGGTTATCTGGACTTTATGACTGAATAATCTGTATGGCCTGTGTGTCTTTCTGGCCTGTGTGGTCTTTTTGTTTTTCTGACCTAGATGTGAATTTGGCCTTTTGGCCTTTTTGGGATTTTGGCTTTTTGGGCCTTTTTTGCCTTTTTGGCCTTCTGGCTTTTTTGCCTTTTGGCCTTTTTTGCCTTTCGGCCTTTTGGCCTTTTTGACCTTCTGGCCTTTTTGGCCTTTTGGCCTTTTTGGCCTACTGGCCTTTTTGGCCTGTTTTTGCTGTCTCGCCTTTTTTAGCTGTCTGGCTTTTTTTGTGTCTCCCCTGTCTGGTTGCCTGACATATCTGGACAATTTGGCTTTTTTGGCTGTCTGGCCTTTTTGCAGTCTGGCTGTCTCACCTGTCTGGCTGTCTGACCTCTATGACATTCTTGCTATTTTTGGTTGTCTGGCTTTTATCGCTGAATAATCTGTCTGGCCTGTTTGACTTGTCTCAATATGACATTCTTGTCATTTTGGGCTTTTTAGTTGTCTGTACTTTATGGCTGAATAATCTGTATGGCCTGTGTGACTTTCTGGCCTGTGTGGTCTTTTTGTTTTTCTGACCTGTATAGCACTTTGGTATTTGTGGTCTCTTTTGGCTATTTTTGGTCCTTTACTGTCTGGTTTTTTTCTCCTGTCTGGCCTTTTTGACCTTATGGCCATTTTTGCAATTTTGGCTCTCTGGCCTTTTTGGTCTATTTGTCTTGTCTGGCCTTTTTACTTGGCCTTCTGGCTATTTTGAATTTGTGGCTGTCTGGCCTTTCTGGCTTATTTTTCTTGTCTGGCCTTTTTACTGTCTGTTTTTTTCTCCTGTCTGGCCCTTTTGACCTTCTGGCCATGTTTGCAATTTTGGGTATCTGGCCATTTTGGCCTATTTGTGTGTCTGGCCTTATTACTGTCTGGTTTATTTCTCCTGTCTGGCCTTTTTGGCTGTCTGCCCTGTCTGGTTGCCTGACATATCTTGCAGTTTTGGCCTGTTTGACTGTCTTACCTTTTTGCAATCTGGCCTGTTTGGCTATTTCTCCATGACATTCTTGCTATTTTGGGCTATTTTTGGTTATCTGGCTTTTATCGCTGAATAATCTGTCTGGCCAGTTTGACTGTCTTACCTTTTTGCAATCTGGCCTGTTTGGCTGTCTCTCCATGACATTCTTGCCATTTGGGGCTTTTTGGTTATCTGGACTTTATGACTGAATAATCTGTATGGCCTGTGTGTCTTTCTGGCCTGTGTGGTCTTTTTGTTTTTCTGACCTATATGTGAATTTGGCCTTTTAGCCTTTTTGGACTTTTGGCTTTTTTTGCCTTTTTTTGCCTTTTTGGCTTTTTTGGCCTTTTGGCATTTTTGGCCTTTTGGCCTTTGGCCTTTTTGGCCTTCTAGCCTTTTTGGCCTTTTGGCCTTTTTGGCCTACTGGCCTTTTTGGCCTGTTTTTGCTGTCTCGCCTTTTTTAGCTGTCTGGCTTTTTTTGTGTCTCCCCTGTCTGGTTGCCTGACATATCTGGACAATTTGGCTTTTTTGGCTGTCTGGCCTTTTTGCAGTCTGGCTGTCTCACCTGTCTGGCTGTCTGACCTCTATGACATTCTTGCTATTTTTGGTTGTCTGGCTTTTATCGCTGAATAATCTGTCTGGCCTGTTTGACTTGTCTCAATATGACATTCTTGTCATTTTGGGCTTTTTAGTTGTCTGGACTTTATGGCTGAATAATCTGTATGGCCTGTGTGACTTTCTGGCCTGTGTGGTCTTTTTGTTTTTCTGACCTGTATAGCACTTTGGTATTTGTGGTCTCTTTTGGCTATTTTTGGTCCTTTACTGTCTGGTTTTTTTCTCCTGTCTGGCCTTTTTGACCTTATGGCCATTTTTGCAATTTTGGCTCTCTGGCCTTTTTGGTCTATTTGATTTGTCTTGTCTGGCCTTTTTACTTGGCCTTCTGGCTATTTTGAATTTGTGGCTGTCTGGCCTTTCTGGCTTATTTTTCTTGTCTGGCCTTTTTACTGTCTGTTTTTTTTCTCCTGTCTGGCCCTTTTGACCTTCTGGCCATGTTTGCAATTTTGGGTATCTGGCCATTTTGGCCTATTTGTCTTGTCTGGCCTTATTACTGTCTGGTTTATTTCTCCTGTCTGGCCTTTTTGGCTGTCTGCCCTGTCTGGTTGCCTGACATATCTTGCAGTTTTGGCCTGTTTGACTGTCTTACCTTTTTGCAATCTGGCCTGTTTGGCTATTTCTCCATGACATTCTTGCCATTTGGGGCTTTTTGGTTATCTGGACTTTATGACTGAATAATCTGTATGGCCTGTGTGTCTTTCTGGCCTGTGTGGTCTTTTTGTTTTTCTGACCTATATGTGAATTTGGCCTTTTGGCCTTTTGGCTTTTTTGGCCTTTTTTTGCCTTTTTGGCTTTTTTGGCCTTTTGGCCTTTTTGGCCTTTTGGCCTTTTTGGCCTTTTGCCTTTTGGCCTTTTGGCCTTTTTGGTCTACTGGCCTTTTTGGCCTGTTTTTGCTGTCTCGCCTTTTTTAGCTGTCTGGCTTTTTTTGTGTCTCCCCTGTCTGGTTGCCTGACATATCTGGACAATTTGGCTTTTTTGGCTGTCTGGCCTTTTTGCAGTCTGGCTGTCTCACCTGTCTGGCTGTCTGACCTCTATGACATTCTTGCTATTTTTGGTTGTCTGGCTTTTATCGCTGAATAATCTGTCTGGCCTGTTTGACTTGTCTCAATATGACATTCTTGTCATTTTGGGCTTTTTAGTTGTCTGGACTTTATGGCTGAATAATCTGTATGGCCTGTGTGACTTTCTGGCCTGTGTGGTCTTTTTGTTTTTCTGACCTGTATAGCACTTTGGTATTTGTGGTCTCTTTTGGCTATTTTTGGTCCTTTACTGTCTGGTTTTTTTCTCCTGTCTGGCCTTTTTGACCTTATGGCCATTTTTGCAATTTTGGCTCTCTGGCCTTTTTGGTCTATTTGTCTTGTCTGGCCTTTTTACTTGGCCTTCTGGCTATTTTGAATTTGTGGCTGTCTGGCCTTTCTGGCTTATTTTTCTTGTCTGGCCTTTTTACTGTCTGTTTTTTTTCTCCTGTCTGGCCCTTTTGACCTTCTGGCCATGTTTGCAATTTTGGGTATCTGGCCATTTTGGCCTATTTGTGTGTCTGGCCTTATTACTGTCTGGTTTATTTCTCCTGTCTGGCCTTTTTGGCTGTCTGCCCTGTCTGGTTGCCTGACATATCTTGCAGTTTTGGCCTGTTTGACTGTCTTACCTTTTTGCAATCTGGCCTGTTTGGCTATTTCTCCATGACATTCTTGCTATTTTGGGCTATTTTTGGTTATCTGGCTTTTATCGCTGAATAATCTGTCTGGCCAGTTTGACTGTCTTACCTTTTTGCAATCTGGCCTGTTTGGCTGTCTCTCCATGACATTCTTGCCATTTGGGGCTTTTTGGTTATCTGGACTTTATGACTGAATAATCTGTATGGCCTGTGTGTCTTTCTGGCCTGTGTGGTCTTTTTGTTTTTCTGACCTATATGTGAATTTGGCCTTTTAGCCTTTTTGGACTTTTGGCTTTTTTGCCTTTTTTTGCCTTTTTGGCTTTTTTGGCCTTTTGGCATTTTTGGCCTTTTGGCCTTTGGCCTTTTTGGCCTTCTAGCCTTTTTGGCCTTTGGCCTTTTTGGCCTACTGGCCTTTTTGGCCTGTTTTTGCTGTCTCGCCTTTTTTAGCTGTCTGGCTTTTTTTGTGTCTCCCCTGTCTGGTTGCCTGACATATCTGGACAATTTGGCTTTTTTGGCTGTCTGGCCTTTTTGCAGTCTGGCTGTCTCACCTGTCTGGCTGTCTGACCTCTATGACATTCTTGCTATTTTTGGTTGTCTGGCTTTTATCGCTGAATAATCTGTCTGGCCTGTTTGACTTGTCTCAATATGACATTCTTGTCATTTTGGGCTTTTTAGTTGTCTGGACTTTATGGCTGAATAATCTGTATGGCCTGTGTGACTTTCTGGCCTGTGTGGTCTTTTTGTTTTTCTGACCTGTATAGCACTTTGGTATTTGTGGTCTCTTTTGGCTATTTTTGGTCCTTTACTGTCTGGTTTTTTTCTCCTGTCTGGCCTTTTTGACCTTATGGCCATTTTTGCAATTTTGGCTCTCTGGCCTTTTTGGTCTATTTGTCTTGTCTGGCCTTTTTACTTGGCCTTCTGGCTATTTTGAATTTGTGGCTGTCTGGCCTTTCTGGCTTATTTTTCTTGTCTGGCCTTTTTACTGTCTGTTTTTTTTCTCCTGTCTGGCCCTTTTGACCTTCTGGCCATGTTTGCAATTTTGGGTATCTGGCCATTTTGGCCTATTTGTCTTGTCTGGCCTTATTACTGTCTGGTTTATTTCTCCTGTCTGGCCTTTTTGGCTGTCTGCCCTGTCTGGTTGCCTGACATATCTTGCAGTTTTGGCCTGTTTGACTGTCTTACCTTTTTGCAATCTGGCCTGTTTGGCTATTTCTCCATGACATTCTTGCTATATTGGGCTATTTTTGGTTATCTGGCTTTTATCGCTGAATAATCTGTCTGGCCAGTTTGACTGTCTTACCTTTTTGCAATCTGGCCTGTTTGGCTGTCTCTCCATGACATTCTTGCCATTTGGGGCTTTTTGGTTATCTGGACTTTATGACTGAATAATCTGTATGGCCTGTGTGTCTTTCTGGCCTGTGTGGTCTTTTTGTTTTTCTGACCTATATGTGAATTTGGCCTTTTAGCCTTTTTGGACTTTTGGCTTTTTTTGGCCTTTTTTTGCCTTTTTGGCTTTTTTGGCCTTTTGGCATTTTTGGCCTTCTAGCCTTTTTGGCCTTTTGGCCTTTTTGGCCTACTGGCCTTTTTGGCCTGTTTTTGCTGTCTCGCCTTTTTTAGCTGTCTGGCTTTTTTTGTGTCTCCCCTGTCTGGTTGCCTGACATATCTGGACAATTTGGCTTTTTTGGCTGTCTGGCCTTTTTGCAGTCTGGCTGTCTCACCTGTCTGGCTGTCTGACCTCTATGACATTCTTGCTATTTTTGGTTGTCTGGCTTTTATCGCTGAATAATCTGTCTGGCCTGTTTGACTTGTCTCAATATGACATTCTTGTCATTTTGGGCTTTTTAGTTGTCTGGACTTTATGGCTGAATAATCTGTATGGCCTGTGTGACTTTCTGGCCTGTGTGGTCTTTTTGTTTTTCTGACCTGTATAGCACTTTGGTATTTGTGGTCTCTTTTGGCTATTTTTGGTCCTTTACTGTCTGGTTTTTTTCTCCTGTCTGGCCTTTTTGACCTTATGGCCATTTTTGCAATTTTGGCTCTCTGGCCTTTTTGGTCTATTTGATTTGTCTTGTCTGGCCTTTTTACTTGGCCTTCTGGCTATTTTGAATTTGTGGCTGTCTGGCCTTTCTGGCTTATTTTTCTTGTCTGGCCTTTTTACTGTCTGTTTTTTTTCTCCTGTCTGGCCCTTTTGACCTTCTGGCCATGTTTGCAATTTTGGGTATCTGGCCATTTTGGCCTATTTGTCTTGTCTGGCCTTATTACTGTCTGGTTTATTTCTCCTGTCTGGCCTTTTTGGCTGTCTGCCCTGTCTGGTTGCCTGACATATCTTGCAGTTTTGGCCTGTTTGACTGTCTTACCTTTTTGCAATCTGGCCTGTTTGGCTATTTCTCCATGACATTCTTGCCATTTGGGGCTTTTTGGTTATCTGGACTTTATGACTGAATAATCTGTATGGCCTGTGTGTCTTTCTGGCCTGTGTGGTCTTTTTGTTTTTCTGACCTATATGTGAATTTGGCCTTTTGGCCTTTTGGCTTTTTGGCCTTTTTTGCCTTTTTGGCTTTTTTTGGCCTTTTTGGCCTTTTGGCCTTTTTGGCCTTTTGCCTTTTTGGCCTTTTGGCCTTTTTGGCCTACTGGCCTTTTTGGCCTGTTTTTGCTGTCTCGCCTTTTTTAGCTGTCTGGCTTTTTTTGTGTCTCCCCTGTCTGGTTGCCTGACATATCTGGACAATTTGGCTTTTTTGGCTGTCTGGCCTTTTTGCAGTCTGGCTGTCTCACCTGTCTGGCTGTCTGACCTCTATGACATTCTTGCTATTTTTGGTTGTCTGGCTTTTATCGCTGAATAATCTGTCTGGCCTGTTTGACTTGTCTCAATATGACATTCTTGTCATTTTGGGCTTTTTAGTTGTCTGGACTTTATGGCTGAATAATCTGTATGGCCTGTGTGACTTTCTGGCCTGTGTGGTCTTTTTGTTTTTCTGACCTGTATAGCACTTTGGTATTTGTGGTCTCTTTTGGCTATTTTTGGTCCTTTACTGTCTGGTTTTTTTCTCCTGTCTGGCCTTTTTGACCTTATGGCCATTTTTGCAATTTTGGCTCTCTGGCCTTTTTGGTCTATTTGTCTTGTCTGGCCTTTTTACTTGGCCTTCTGGCTATTTTGAATTTGTGGCTGTCTGGCCTTTCTGGCTTATTTTTCTTGTCTGGCCTTTTTACTGTCTGTTTTTTTTTCTCCTGTCTGGCCCTTTTGACCTTCTGGCCATGTTTGCAATTTTGGGTATCTGGCCATTTTGGCCTATTTGTGTGTCTGGCCTTATTACTGTCTGGTTTATTTCTCCTGTCTGGCCTTTTTGGCTGTCTGCCCTGTCTGGTTGCCTGACATATCTTGCAGTTTTGGCCTGTTTGACTGTCTTACCTTTTTGCAATCTGGCCTGTTTGGCTATTTCTCCATGACATTCTTGCTATTTTGGGCTATTTTTGGTTATCTGGCTTTTATCGCTGAATAATCTGTCTGGCCAGTTTGACTGTCTTACCTTTTTGCAATCTGGCCTGTTTGGCTGTCTCTCCATGACATTCTTGCCATTTGGGGCTTTTTGGTTATCTGGACTTTATGACTGAATAATCTGTATGGCCTGTGTGTCTTTCTGGCCTGTGTGGTCTTTTTGTTTTTCTGACCTAGATGTGAATTTGGCCTTTTGGCCTTTTTGGGATTTTGGCTTTTTTGGCCTTTTTTTGCCTTTTTGGCCTTCTGGCTTTTTTGCCTTTTGGCCTTTTTTGCCTTTCGGCCTTTTTGGCCTTTTTGACCTTCTGGCCTTTTTGGCCTTTTGGCCTTTTTGGCCTACTGGCCTTTTTGGCCTGTTTTTGCTGTCTCGCCTTTTTTAGCTGTCTGGCTTTTTTTGTGTCTCCCCTGTCTGGTTGCCTGACATATCTGGACAATTTGGCTTTTTTGGCTGTCTGGCCTTTTTGCAGTCTGGCTGTCTCACCTGTCTGGCTGTCTGACCTCTATGACATTCTTGCTATTTTTGGTTGTCTGGCTTTTATCGCTGAATAATCTGTCTGGCCTGTTTGACTTGTCTCAATATGACATTCTTGTCATTTTGGGCTTTTTAGTTGTCTGTACTTTATGGCTGAATAATCTGTATGGCCTGTGTGACTTTCTGGCCTGTGTGGTCTTTTTGTTTTTCTGACCTGTATAGCACTTTGGTATTTGTGGTCTCTTTTGGCTATTTTTGGTCCTTTACTGTCTGGTTTTTTTCTCCTGTCTGGCCTTTTTGACCTTATGGCCATTTTTGCAATTTTGGCTCTCTGGCCTTTTTGGTCTATTTGTCTTGTCTGGCCTTTTTACTTGGCCTTCTGGCTATTTTGAATTTGTGGCTGTCTGGCCTTTCTGGCTTATTTTTCTTGTCTGGCCTTTTTACTGTCTGTTTTTTTTTCTCCTGTCTGGCCCTTTTGACCTTCTGGCCATGTTTGCAATTTTGGGTATCTGGCCATTTTGGCCTATTTGTGTGTCTGGCCTTATTACTGTCTGGTTTATTTCTCCTGTCTGGCCTTTTTGGCTGTCTGCCCTGTCTGGTTGCCTGACATATCTTGCAGTTTTGGCCTGTTTGACTGTCTTACCTTTTTGCAATCTGGCCTGTTTGGCTATTTCTCCATGACATTCTTGCTATTTTGGGCTATTTTTGGTTATCTGGCTTTTATCGCTGAATAATCTGTCTGGCCAGTTTGACTGTCTTACCTTTTTGCAATCTGGCCTGTTTGGCTGTCTCTCCATGACATTCTTGCCATTTGGGGCTTTTTGGTTATCTGGACTTTATGACTGAATAATCTGTATGGCCTGTGTGTCTTTCTGGCCTGTGTGGTCTTTTTGTTTTTCTGACCTAGATGTGAATTTGGCCTTTTGGCCTTTTTGGGATTTTGGCTTTTTGGGCCTTTTTTTGCCTTTTTGGCCTTCTGGCTTTTTTGCCTTTTGGCCTTTTTTGCCTTTCGGCCTTTTTGGCCTTTTTGACCTTCTGGCCTTTTTGGCCTTTTGGCCTTTTTGGCCTACTGGCCTTTTTGGCCTGTTTTTGCTGTCTCGCCTTTTTTAGCTGTCTGGCTTTTTTTGTGTCTCCCCTGTCTGGTTGCCTGACATATCTGGACAATTTGGCTTTTTTGGCTGTCTGGCCTTTTTGCAGTCTGGCTGTCTCACCTGTCTGGCTGTCTGACCTCTATGACATTCTTGCTATTTTTGGTTGTCTGGCTTTTATCGCTGAATAATCTGTCTGGCCTGTTTGACTTGTCTCAATATGACATTCTTGTCATTTTGGGCTTTTTAGTTGTCTGGACTTTATGGCTGAATAATCTGTATGGCCTGTGTGACTTTCTGGCCTGTGTGGTCTTTTTGTTTTTCTGACCTGTATAGCACTTTGGTATTTGTGGTCTCTTTTGGCTATTTTTGGTCCTTTACTGTCTGGTTTTTTTCTCCTGTCTGGCCTTTTTGACCTTATGGCCATTTTTGCAATTTTGGCTCTCTGGCCTTTTTGGTCTATTTGTCTTGTCTGGCCTTTTTACTTGGCCTTCTGGCTATTTTGAATTTGTGGCTGTCTGGCCTTTCTGGCTTATTTTTCTTGTCTGGCCTTTTTACTGTCTGTTTTTTTTCTCCTGTCTGGCCCTTTTGACCTTCTGGCCATGTTTGCAATTTTGGGTATCTGGCCATTTTGGCCTATTTGTCCTGTCTGGCCAGTTTGACTGTCTTACCTTTTTGCAATCTGGTCTGTTTGGCTGTCTCTCCATGACATCCTTGCAAATTTGGGGCTTTTTGGTTATCTGGACTTTATGACTGAATAATCTGTATGGCCTGTGTGTCTTTCTGGCCTGTGTGGTCTTTTTGTTTTTCTGACCTATATGTGAATTTGGCCTTTTGGCCTTTTTGCTTTTTTGGCCTTTTTGCCTTTTTCGCTTTTTTGGCCTTTTGGCCTTTTTAACTTTTGGCCTTTTTGGCCTTTTGACCTTTTTTGGCCTTTTGGCTTTCTTGGCCTTCTGGCTTTTTGGCCTTCTGGCCTTTTTGGCCTTCTGGATTTTTTGGCCTTTTGGTTTTTTTGGCCTTCTGGCCTTTTTGGCCTACTGCCTTTTTTGGCCTTCTGGCCTTTTTGGCCAGTTTTTGCTGTCTCGCCTTTTTTAGCTGTCTGGCCTTTTTTGTGTCTCCCCTGTCTGGTTGCCTGACATATCTGGACAATTTGGCTTTTTTGGCTGTCTGGCCTTTTTGCAGTCTGGCTGTCTCACCTGTCTGGCTGTCTGACCTCTATGACATTCTTGCTATTTTTGGTTGTCTGGCTTTTATCGCTGAATACTCTGTCTGGCCTGTTTGACTTGTCTCAATATGACATTCTTGTCATTTTGGGCTTTTTAGTTGTCTGGACTTTATGGCTGAATAATCTGTATGGCCTGTGTGACTTTCTGGCCTGTGTGGTCTTTTTGTTTTTCTGACCTGTATAGCACTTTGGTATTTGTGGTCTCTTTTGGCTATTTTTGGTCCTTTACTGTCTGGTTTTTTTCTCCTGTCTGGCCTTTTTGACCTTATGGCCATTTTTGCAATTTTGGCTCTCTGACCTTTTTGGTCTATTTGTCTTGTCTGGCCTTTTTACTTGGCCTTCTGGCTATTTTGAATTTGTGGCTGTCTGGCCTTTCTGGCTTATTTTTCTTGTCTGGCCTTTTTACTGTCTGTTTTTTTTCTCCTGTCTGGCCCTTTTGACCTTCTGGCCATGTTTGCAATTTTGGGTATCTGGCCATTTTGGCCGATTTGTCTTGTCTGGCCTTATTACTGTCTGGTTTATTTCTCCTGTCTGGCCTTTTTGGCTGTCTGCCCTGTCTGGTTGCCTGACATATCTTGCAGTTTTGGCCTGTTTGACTGTCTTACCTTTTTGCAATCTGGCCTGTTTGGCTGTCTCTCCATGACATTCTTGCCATTTGGGGCTTTTTGGTTATCTGGACTTTATGACTGAATAATCTGTATGGCCTGTGTGTCTTTCTGGCCTGTGTGGTCTTTTTGTTTTTCTGACCTATATGTGAATTTGGCCTTTTGGCCTTTTTGGCCTTTTGGATTTTTTTTGCTTTTTGTGCCTTTTTGGCTTTTTTGGCCTTTTGGCCTTTTTGGCCTTTTGGCCTTTTTGTACTTTTGGCCTTTTTGGCCTACTGGCCTTTTTGGCCTACTGGCCTTTTTGGCCTGTTTTTGCTGTCTCGCCTTTTTTAGCTGTCTGGCTTTTTTTGTGTCTCCCCTGTCTGGTTGCCTGACATATCTGGACAATTTGGCTTTTTTGGCTGTCTGGCCTTTTTGCAGTCTGGCTGTCTCACCTGACCTCTATGACATTCTTGCTATTTTTGGTTGTCTGGCTTTTATCGCTGAATAATCTGTCTGGCCTGTTTGACTTGTCTCAATATGACATTCTTGTCATTTTGGGCTTTTTAGTTGTCTGGACTTTATGGCTGAATAATCTGTATGGCCTGTGTGGTCTTTTTGTTTTTCTGACCTGTATAGCACTTTGGTATTTGTGGTCTCTTTTGGCTATTTTTGGTCCTTTACTGTCTGGTTTTTTTCTCCTGTCTGGCCTTTTTGACCTTATGGCCATTTTTGCAATTTTGGCTCTCTGGCCTTTTTGGTCTATTTGTCTTGTCTGGCCTTTTAACTTGGCCTTCTGGCTATTTTGAATTTGTGGCTGTCTGGCCTTTCTGGCTTATTTGTCTTGTCTGGCCTTTAAACTGTCTGTTTTTTTTCTCCTGTCTGGCCCTTTTGACCTTCTGGCCATGTTTGCAATTTTGGGTATCTGGCCATTTTGGCCTATTTGTCTTGTCTGGCCTTATTACTGTCTGGTTTATTTCTCCTGTCTGGCCTTTTTGGCTGTCTGCCCTGTCTGGTTACCTGACATATCTTGCAGTTTTGGCCTGTTTGACTGTCTTACCTTTTTGCAATCTGGCCTGTTTAGCTATTTCTCCATGACATTCTTGTTATTTTTTTGGCTATTTTTGGTTATCTGGCTTTTATCGCTGAATAATCTGTCTGGCCAGTTTGACTGTCTTACCTTTTTGCAATCTGGCCTGTTTGGCTGTCTCTCCATGACATTCTTGCCATTTGGGGCTTTTTGGTTATCTGGACTTTATGACTGAATAATCTGTATGGCCTGCGTGTCTTTCTGGCCTGTGTGGTCTTTTTGTTTTTCTGACCTATATGTGAATTTGGCCTTTTGGCCTTTTTGGCCTTTTGGCTTTCTGGCATTTTGGCCTTTTTGTTTTTTTGGCCTTCTGGCCTTTTTGGCCTACTGGCCTTTTTGGCCTTCTGGCCTTTTTGGCCTGTTTTTGCTGTCTCGCCTTTTTTAGCTGTCTGGCCTTTTTTGTGTCTCCCCTGTCTGGTTGCCTGACATATCTGGACAATTTGGCTTTTTTGGCTGTCTGGCCTTTTTGCAGTCTGGCTGTCTCACCTGTCTGGCTGACTGACCTCTATGACATTCTTGCTATTTTTGGTTGTCTGGCTTTTATCGCTGAATAATCTGTCTGGCCTGTTTGACTTGTCTCAATATGACATTCTTGTCATTTTGGGCTTTTTAGTTGTCTGGACTTTATGGCTGAATAATCTGTATGGCCTGTGTGACTTTCTGGCCTGTGTGGTCTTTTTGTTTTTCTGACCTATATGTGAATTTGGCCTTTTGGCCTTTTTGGCCTTTTGGATTTGTTTTGCTTTTTGTGCCTTTTTGGCTTTTTTGGCCTTTTGGCCTTTTTGGCCTTTTGGCCTTTTTGGCCTTTTGGCCTTTTTGGCCTACTGGCCTTTTTGGCCTACTGGCCTTTTTGGCCTGTTTTTGCTGTCTCGCCTTTTTTAGCTGTCTGGCTTTTTTTGTGTCTCCCCTGTCTGGTTGCCTGACATATCTGGACAATTTGGCTTTTTTGGCTGTCTGGCCTTTTTGCAGTCTGGCTGTCTCACCTGACCTCTATGACATTCTTGCTATTTTTGGTTGTCTGGCTTTTATCGCTGAATAATCTGTCTGGCCTGTTTGACTTGTCTCAATATGACATTCTTGTCATTTTGGGCTTTTTAGTTGTCTGGACTTTATGGCTGAATAATCTGTATGGCCTGTGTGACTTTCTGGCCTGTGTGGTCTTTTTGTTTTTCTGACCTGTATAGCACTTTGGTATTTGTGGTCTCTTTTGGCTATTTTTGGTCCTTTACTGTCTGGTTTTTTTCTCCTGTCTGGCCTTTTTGACCTTATGGCCATTTTTGCAATTTTGGCTCTCTGGCCTTTTTGGTCTATTTGTCTTGTCTGGCCTTTTAACTTGGCCTTCTGGCTATTTTGAATTTGTGGCTGTCTGGCCTTTCTGGCTTATTTGTCTTGTCTGGCCTTTAAACTGTCTGTTTTTTTTCTCCTGTCTGGCCCTTTTGACCTTCTGGCCATGTTTGCAATTTTGGGTATCTGGCCATTTTGGCCTATTTGTCTTGTCTGGCCTTATTACTGTCTGGTTTATTTCTCCTGTCTGGCCTTTTTGGCTGTCTGCCCTGTCTGGTTACCTGACATATCTTGCAGTTTTGGCCTGTTTGACTGTCTTACCTTTTTGCAATCTGGCCTGTTTAGCTATTTCTCCATGACATTCTTGTTATTTTTTTTGGCTATTTTTGGTTATCTGGCTTTTATCGCTGAATAATCTGTCTGGCCAGTTTGACTGTCTTACCTTTTTGCAATCTGGCCTGTTTGGCTGTCTCTCCATGACATTCTTGCCATTTGGGGCTTTTTGGTTATCTGGACTTTATGACTGAATAATCTGTATGGCCTGCGTGTCTTTCTGGCCTGTGTGGTCTTTTTGTTTTTCTGACCTATATGTGAATTTGGCCTTTTGGCCTTTTTGGCCTTTTGGCTTTCTGGCATTTTGGCCTTTTTGTTTTTTTGGCCTTCTGGCCTTTTTGGCCTACTGGCCTTTTTGGCCTTCTGGCCTTTTTGGCCTGTTTTTGCTGTCTCGCCTTTTTTAGCTGTCTGGCCTTTTTTGTGTCTCCCCTGTCTGGTTGCCTGACATATCTGGACAATTTGGCTTTTTTGGCTGTCTGGCCTTTTTGCAGTCTGGCTGTCTCACCTGTCTGGCTGACTGACCTCTATGACATTCTTGCTATTTTTGGTTGTCTGGCTTTTATCGCTGAATAATCTGTCTGGCCTGTTTGACTTGTCTCAATATGACATTCTTGTCATTTTGGGCTTTTTAGTTGTCTGGACTTTATGGCTGAATAATCTGTATGGCCTGTGTGACTTTCTGGCCTGTGTGGTCTTTTTGTTTTTCTGACCTGTATAGCACTTTGGTATTTGTGGTCTCTTTTGGCTATTTTTGGTCCTTTACTGTCTGGTTTTTTCTCCTGTCTGGCCTTTTTGACCTTATGGCCATTTTTGCAATTTTGGCTCTCTGGCCTTTTTGGTCTATTTGTCTTGTCTGGCCTTTTTACTTGGCCTTCTGGCTATTTTGAATTTGTGGCTGTCTGGCCTTTCTGGCTTATTTTTCTTGTCTGGCCTTTTTACTGTCTGTTTTTTTTCTCCTGTCTGGCCCTTTTGACCTTCTGGCCATGTTTGCAATTTTGGGTATCTGGCCATTTTGGCCTATTTGTCTTGTCTGGCCTTATTACTGTCTGGTTTATTTCTCCTGTCTGGCCTTTTTGGCTGTCTGCCCTGTCTGGTTGCCTGACATATCTTGCAGTTTTGGCCTGTTTGACTGTCTTACCTTTTTGCAATCTGGCCTGTTTGGCTATTTCTCCATGACATTCTTGCTATTTTGGGCTATTTTTGGTTGTCTGGACTTTATGACTGAATAATCTGTATGGCCTGTGTGTCTTTTTGTTTTTTTTTCTGACCTGTATGTGAATTTGGCCTTTTGGGCTCCAGAATTCTAGTTCTCTCTTCACTTCATGTACTTGATTGGATGTCAACGGAGATATAACAAAGTTCTAGTTCTCTCTTCACTTCATGTACTTGATTGGATGTCTAGGGAGATATAACAGAGTTCTAGTTCTCTCTTCACTTCATGTACTTGATTGGATGTCAAGGGAGATATAACAAAGTTCTAGTTCTCTCTTCACTTCATGTACTTGATTGGATGTCTAGGGAGATATAACAGAGTTCTAGTTCTCTCTTCACTTCATGTACTTGATTGGATGTCTAGGGAGATACAACGAAGTTCTAGTTCTCTCTTCACTTCATGTACTTGATTGGATGTCAAGGGAGATATAACAAAGTTCTGGTTCTCTCTTCACTTCATGTACTTGATTGGATGTCAAGGGAGATATAACAAAGTTCTGGTTCTCTCTTCACTTCATGTACTTGATTGGATGTCTAGGGAGATACAACAAAGTTCTAGTTCTCTCTTCACTTCATGTACTTGATTAGATTTCAAGGGAGATATAACAAAGTTCTAGTTCTCTCTTCACTTCATGTACTTGATTGGATGTCAAGGGAGATACAACGGAGTTCTAGTTCTCTCTTCACTTCATGTACTTGATTGGATGTCTAGGGAGATACAACAAAGTTCTAGTTCTCTCTTCACTTCATGTACTTGATTGGATGTCAAGGAGATATAACAAAGTTCTGGTTCTCTCTTCACTTCATGTACTTGATTGGATGTCTAGGGAGATACAACAAAGTTCTAGTTCTCTCTTCACTTCATGTACTTGATTGGATGTCAAGGGAGATATAACAAAGTTCTAGTTCTCTCTTCACTTCATGTACTTGATTGGATGTCTAGGGAGATATAACAAAGTTCTAGTTCTCTCTTCACTTCATGTACTTGATTGGATGTCAAGGGAGATATAACAAAGTTCTAGTTCTCTCTTCACTTCATGTACTTGATTGGATGTCAAGGGAGATATAACAAAGTTCTAGTTCTCTCTTCACTTCATGTACTTGATTGAATGTCTAGGGAGATACAACGAAGTTCTGGTTCTCTCTTCACTTCATGTACTTGATTGGATGTCAAGGGAGATATAACAAAATTCTGGTCCTCTCTCCACTTCATGTACTTGATTGGATGTCAAGGGAAATACAACAAAGTTCTGGTTCTCTCTTCACTTCCTCTTGTACCCATTCGGGTATCAAACGAGGCCAATGCCGTACATCTAGACTACCCAGTCCCCTATTTTGTTCTATATATGCAATAAGATTATATTTTTTGTTCTATACAGACAATAAGATTATTCTACTACATTGTTAAATGGGGGAAATAGAATCATTGTAATTTGCCCAATGATCACATCATTAGTTAAAATGTAATGTAATCCATAAACATTGGTTATTGGTTATGGAAGGCCTCGGTATCACAGCAAACGAATTAAAATCCATAATTGCTCAACCGTCCGTGCCAGTGGAATCATCCGAATTACCAACTCATCTCCCAAACAAAGAAAGGTAACTGTAGTCCCCATCGTAGCAGTCTCAGCACACGCCAAAAGACATAAGGCGAAACCGCACAGAAAGTGAACACAGCCAACTGTTCCCTGTCATACGATATCATCATTCATCGTAAACAATTCCATAAACATCCATACTAATCCATAAACATAAGAAAGATCAATCCATAAACATAAGAAAGATCAATCCATAAACATAAGAAAGATCAATCCATAAACATAAGAAAGATCAATCCATAAACATAAGAAAGATCAATCCATAAACATAAGAAAGATCAATCCATAAACATAAGAAAGATCAATCCATAAACATAAGAAAGATCAATACATGTGAGATGCGTTGCTTGAGAAAAGTCACAAACAACATAAGAAGAGATAGAATACCAAATGAAACCATAAGACAAATGGTAGGAACTAAAACCTGCCAAGAATATATAGAACAACAACTTAAATGGTTTGGCCACCTGGTCAGAATGAATCCTTACTAATCACCATCAAGGGCGTTCTTCTCGAGAATGCATGGTAAAAGACCAAGAGGAAGACCCAGAAGAAGATGGATAGATGCAGTGACAGAGACATGTAACAACAAAGGAAAATCACTAATTCAGACAATTCGAGCAGCTCAAGAATGACAAATGATATAACCACGACACCTTTTCGGTACCAGTGAAAAAGAGAAAAGAAAGAGGAAGAATAAACATTTTTTCTTTCCTTTATTTGCCTTTTGTCGTCGAGGGGAGATATAGTTCGCAGTTTCTTGCTCTTCTATTTGTCTCCTCTGCTGTTAAACCTCAGAGTGTTTCTAGTATTCTGTTTATCCACATTTTTCTTGGTCTGGTGATCTCATATCATTTGTTGGTAACTCGTATTAGATTTAGTTCTTTATGTCTTATCACATGCCCGAAGCACTTCATCTGTTGTCGCTTTATGTATTCAATAGCTGGTTCCGAACCTAGTCTTTTTCGCAGCTCCTATTCTATCCAGCTGTCTCCTGTTATGCGTCTGACACACTTAATTTCTGTGGTGGTTATTTTCTAATAGTTCTTAGTCTAAGGTCCACTGGCAGCACAATGTTGGGATAAAGATAGTCTTATAAATTAGCTCACTTCCTTCTAACGTTATTCTTTGTTCGACAGTAATGGTGAGATCTATTCAACAACTTGACAAGATTTGTTACATCTTGAGTCTATTTATGTTTTGCTTGTATGTTGTTATATATTAATAACATTATTATTCTTTATTCAATGCAAATGGTAAATCAATCACTGATATTTGTTTGTCAAATTCATGAATATGCTTGCTTGCTTGCGTTCGCCCGATAACTAAAGTATTCTAGTAGACTATACAATTCCTCTTCCTCATCCGCCCTTAAAAGAACGTTAAGTGGGCGTGTCTGCGTTGTGTTGTGGTTTGCAATATAACTGTGATATTTGCGCCTTTCGGCCCAAAACATCCGACTTCAGCATGACATTTTTGAGTACCGGGTTGTCTTCCCTCTTCGACCCCTACTCGCTTGGCCAGACTAGACAGGTTAGTCTGTTACTAGAGGCACCGCAGGGTCTGGATGGTTCTGGTTCACCGATCCTGGCGCAAGCCATCAACTGTAGGTCGCTGACAACTCCAGCTCCGGTGCTGTGAGGCGCGCCTTCGCCTCTATTCATGTATATAGGAAAAAGATCCGTAAAATGAAAAGACTTTCAATAAGACAAATAGTACATGTCTCAACTGCAGTGTTTATATAAGAAAACAATGGCATAAAAACATTTGTGTACTTTAACTGAACAATATTAAGCCAGCAGCAAAATTTATAGCGAAAATATAACTAAGCTCTGGTAAACAAGTTATGAAAATATACATGGAAATCAATACAAAACAATGTAATGTAGTGTAAGGGACATGTAGGGAGATAGTGTTTGTATGTTGGAAGATTGATGGAAGGGGTAGAGAACTGTGGCACTATACTTGATAAAAGCCAGAAGAGGTAGGTAAGAGTGGATGGCCCTTGTTTCAGTTTGTAAAAAATATGCTTGTAGGGCAAAGCATCAACAAACTAAATGTGGAAACAATATATATAGAGGCTTTGAACAATGGGTGGGAAAAATATAGAGAGGCTTTGAGTTAAGGGTGGAAAGATTATAGAGAGGCTTTAAGTTAAGGGTGGAAAGAATATAGAGAGGCTTTAAGTTAAGGGTGGAAAGAATATAGAGAGGCTTTAAGTTAAGGGTGGAAAGAATATAGAGAGGCTTTAAGTTAAGTGTGGAAAGAATATAGAGAGGCTTTGAACTAAGGGTGGAAAAAATATAGAATTAAGGGTGGAAAGAATATAGAGAGGCTTTGAACTAAGGGTGGAAAAAATATAGAGGCTTTAAGTTGAGGGTGAAAAGAATATAGAGAGGCTTTGAAATAAGGGTGGAAAGAGTATTTTATGGCAGTTATAGTAACTGGTGCTATGACTCAAGTCACACAGACCCTCTGATGAGATATAAAAGGAAGTAGAGTCTGTTGAAGTGAAGGTGCCTGTGAGGGAGCTGAATGAATGGCGATATAAGGATATTCTGAATACAATGTTACAGAAGAGGGGTTGGAGGTAAGGGCTGGGACAAGACATGAATGTAGCAATGTTACTGAATGTGTTATTAATGGGGGAAAAGTTTAAAAAAAAAAAAAAACAGTGGTTCATTTATTATATAGCCCACACTTCAATGTGGAGACGGCACTTGATCTGAGTAAAATAATAAAGACAAAGGTGGTCCCTTAGCACTGACAGTACACAGTGTTAGCATTTGGAGATGATGTGGTCAGTGCAATATTCCGTGTGAGTCAGGTACACATTTTTTTTCAGCTCTTAGATTGATTGTGAAGAATCGACATAACCGCAATCCAGGCAAATAAATAGATGCCCATTGATCTACTTTCACTTGTCACCTAATTTGTTCTTGCTTGACCTTTCTATTTACATAGTCTCTGTGCGAAATGTTAAAGTCCACATTTTTTTTAGCAGCAACATCAGAACGATTTGCCATTTTTTTACTGCCCCCTATTCCCCCCCCCCCTTTCCCCCAATTCCATTCCCCCATTAAAAAAAAAAGTGTAAAGTACCCCCGTCACGCCAAGTGGCGTATAGGGAATATGGTGTTAGTGACCCTATATTTTACAGACCTTCTGCACATGATTTTTGGGGTAATGTGTGGTCGGTATTACGCCCGTGCCGCTTCACTTTCCCTGAAAAAAATCAGGTACCCATTAAAGGCTGGGTGAACCCGGAAGCCAATGGTTGGGATCGAACCCTACCTCTTGTCCTTTGTAGTCCAGTTCACTAACCACTGAGCTATTGCGGCTCCCTGTTCCCCCATTAGCAGAAAACAAAAGGTATGTATACTCATGACTCTCGTGGTGGAACATACGACTCATACTTCCTGTCACACAATTTATTCTTCCTAGCGTTCCGAGTACATTTTTAAATTCATGTGGCCTGAAGACGTAGATTATTCATTTACAATAACGTTTTCCAAATAGACTTGCAGCCAACTGCTCCAGTATCTCTCCCAACATGTACCAGTTAACCACATCATCAGAATACAACGAAACCAAACTCCAACATGTCCACTCTGTGAACACCCACATGAAACAGTAGAACATCATCTTTGTGAATGTCTAAAGCTCACTGACATCAGAGCAACTCTACTTCCTAAAAGACCTGATAAATGGAACACCGTGTACGGAACTACAAGGGAACTCAGAAATACCTGCAGATATCATTACATGACATTCGGCCAAAGGGATCAGTTCACAGACTTCTGGATCCATAACAACAATCACAACAACATCTCTTTCATACCAATGATTCAGGTGTTCTCATTGCTGGCTAAATTTAGCACAGTTGTTTGCTTTAATCTAAAAGTAGCATTTTAGTTTTCATTTTTTTTTTTTTTATGTTGCTACATTTATGAACGAAGATGTAGTGAGGAAACTACATTCCACTTGTTCTTGAGATTTATATTGTAATGGAGTGGTTCAAATTTAAGACACTGTACAAAAATATGAATATTCTAGAAGTTTTTTTTTATGCTGTTGATATTTTAGTTCCATAACATTTAAGGGAATAAATATATCAAAATTGGACAACTCTAACCCTTGTTGTGTAAAATAACCATAATTTACCCACGAATAAAGTACAAATAGCAAGCACTCATGTGGAAAACAACAGGTAAGAGAAAAGTGGCCAACCCACAGAGACACTGAGAAGACGATTGATGACAGAGGCAAGAGCAGCAGGAATCGGCTCCCTCAATGAGATAAAGCTGCTTGCACAAAACAGAGACAAATGGCGGCGAGATTTGATATAATACCTTGACAAGGATTGAAAACTGTTAGAATAAAGATTTAGATACGAGAAGGAGTATCTGGGTCTATTCGCTATGGGCCGGCTACGGCTCGAAAGGTCATTAAATAGAAAGTACAAATGTAAATTCTAGCATATTTTATGATCATCTGTAATGTTTTATAGCAGAATTATTCCAGTTATTACATAATTATAAAGTCAAGTTTCAGAACAGAGAAAATTTACCAAAGACTACTAAAATATCATCAACAAATGGCTGTGCTGAGGCCAGTGCATCCACTTTTTCGACTGACAACTCTTAAACAAGAAAAGGTAATCCTATTAAGAGACAAACTGTAGCTCAAGTGATTGCAGCCTGTCTGTAGCCTCGAGTAAACCATTCATTTTTCAACTGAAAAGTCGTTGAGCAAACTATTTATTCAAATTCTGGTTAAGTATTATCACCATCCTATTGAAGTATTGTTATGGAAACAGCGCCATAGATTTTAGAGCAGTGATCTCTGCAATATGTGCCATTTTGGCACGCAAGGTTTCTGTTTTTGAGATTGTGGTTCTGCCCTATGTGCCGTCTTTGGCTCGAAAGGACAATAGATAGATAGATTATCACCATCTACCTTGTCAATGTTAGAATTTGGCTCCTAAAACCACTTCTCTATGTTCTCTGTCCCGCGTAAGATGCTCAACATCTACTGCACCCATCCTCTATTCTGTCTTCCTCTCTCTCTCATCTACCTTACACCACGCCTTTCATAATAACCATATTACATCCAAATATTTTATTTCCATTATTTTAATATGTTTGTTCTTTTTCTTTTTGTTCAACTTCTTGTGCTTTCCTTACAGCCTTTGGGTTTTGGAAGAAAGACAGGGACCACTGTATAGATTCCTAAGGGCACTATTCAAAGGTGATGGCGGCCAAATTGAAATACTTAAGCGTGTAATTTTTTCTTGATATGGGCAAGGAACCCTTGATAACTCTTCCGACATGTGCAAAAGAAAAATGGGTCAGAATCATAAAAACTATGAGTCTATGATTAATGATTGGCAAAACTTCTGAAGGAAATTTATTTTTTTTTTTAAAAAGGCGGGGGGGGGGGGGGGGGGGGGGGGCCTATGGTAAAAGAAATCCCTTATTGAAATGGATAAGTGTTTCAAATTATACAGAATACAATTTTGATTTACAATAGAGGTGGCCAGTGCTTCCGCTCACTGCTTTAACATGATCTAACTTTATGAGCATGGGAGTAGCATAGCAGTTACATGGGCTTGCTCTCAGGCATGGACGGTCTACAGATACCCAAGTAGTAAGTGGAGTTAAGGATGATAATTGTGGGAAACAATGGATTCTTTCACTTCCAACTGTTGCAAATTAGTACTGTGATATTAAAACACCTCACCCTAATACACATTACGTCAGTAAGTAAAGTAAAGAGCCCCGTCACACCAAGTGGCTTGTATGGAATATGGTGTTAGTTACCATAATTTTTGGGGTAATGTGGTCGGTATTACACAGTGCCGCTTTACTTAGCCAGAAAAAAAATCCGGTACCCATTTAAAGCTGGGTGAACCCAGAAGCCGTCGATCAGGATCGCGTTTGTCCTTTGTAGTCCAGTTTACTAAACACTGAGCCATCGCTGAGCTCGCTAATTTACATTACGTACTCTGACATTATGCCTACCAAACTCGGTGAGTCATGCATAAATTTACAGCTGAAGGTTAACAAGGCATGATTGCAAGTCAGTTTCTACATCTTAAAAAACAACTAGGACGCTAACAACTTAGCTAGTGGCATGTTTTATCAAGTGGGCCCAAGATATCCGAGAGCACCTGGGATCGAAGTGGTCATTGACTCATGTTGACTGGTTGACTGTTTTCATGAGAATCATTGATGCATTCCAGTTTGTTTTTTTTTTGGGTATATACAGGCCGAACTGACACCTGACGGCTGCCGTGTGAATAGAAAAATGTAAGAACCCCGGTACAGGGTGGCCATGTAGTTGGATTTCAGGCTATAAATCGATTGTAAGTCAGGAAATGATTTACTGCATCCAATCTTCATGTCTCGTCTTGGATAAACACACAGCTATGTAGCAAAATTTCAGTGTCTCGTATTGGGTAAACATACAGCTAGCTGTGTGGTGAAATTTCAGTGTCTAATCTTGGGTAAACATACAGCTAGCTGTGTGGTGAAATTTAAATGTCTAATCTTGGGTAAACATACAGCTAGCTGTGTGGTGAAATTTCAGTGTCTAATCTTGGGTAAACATACAGCTAGCTGTGTGGTGAAATTTCAGTGTCTAATCTTGGGTAAACATACAGCTAGCTGTGTGGTGAAATTTCAGTGTCTAATCTTGGGTAAACATACAGCTAGCTGTGTGGTGAAATTTCAGTGTCTCGTCTTGGGTAAACATTTTGATTGTTTTTGTTTTGGTTGTTTCGTTATTAGTTTTGTGTGTGTTTTTTTTTGTTTGTTCCTGATGAAGGCCTACTGAGCCGAAACGTTGTTTAGTCTGTGTCGTCCACTTGTAACGTAAAGCTTCTTACATACCATTTTTTTATTTTTCCGTAAACATACAGCTAGCTGTGTGGCAAAATTTCAGTGTCTTGTCTTGGGTAAACATACAGCTAGCTGTGTGGCAAAATTTCAGTGTCTTGTCTTGGGTAAACATACAGCTAGCTGTGTGCAAAATTTCAGTGTCTTGTCTTGGGTAAACATACAGCTAGCTGTGTGGCAAAATTTCAGTGTCTTGTCTTGGGTAAACATACAGCTATGTAGCAAAATTTCAGTGTCTAATCTTGGGTAAACATACAGTTAGCTGTGTGGTGAAATTTCAGTGTCTCGTCTTGGGTAAACATACAGCTATGTAGCAAAATTTCAGTGTCTAATCTTGGGTAAACATACAGCTAGCTGTGTGGTGAAATTTCAGTGTCTCGTCTTGGGTAAACATACAGCTATGTAGCAAAATTTCAGTGTCTAATCTTGGGTAAACATACAGCTAGCTGTGTGGTGAAATTTCAGTGTCTCGTCTTGGGTAAACACACAGCTGTGTGGCAAAATTTCAGTGTCTTGTCTTGGGTAAACATACAGCTATGTAGCAAAATTTCAGTGTCTAATCTTGGGTAAACATACAGCTAGCTGTGTGGTGAAATTTCAGTGTCTCGTCTTGGGTAAACACACAGCTGTGTGGCAAAATTTCAAAGAAAATGAGATTTTTAGAACTCCAAATGTTGCAATTAAGTGATAGTTTTTTTTTTAATGACGGTCTCGTGAAAATACGACTCACAGATAGGTGGCGTAATCTTGGGTTAAAAATTGTTTTAAAAACACCATTAGGGAAGAGAGTTTTCTTAAATTTTGTTTCTTCATAAAGATGTTATGACTAACAAAGAAGACCAAGGAATGACTCAACAATAAAATTAAATAAATTCTCTAAATTTGCAAAAAAAATGAAGGAAAAATTCCAAACAATTCAACTCCAAGAACAAAGAATATGGAGAAAGAAAGGCCAAGCACTCAATCAATTCTAGCATAGCTTCAAATAATCTTACTTATAACACGATCAAACACTGCCACACATATCCCAGCCATCCATTCTCATTCCCACAATGCAACAATCAGGAAAAGATTTCTTAAAGCACTTTCTTATCAGCTTCTGTCTTCTCTTCATCTTCTGTGTCACTGTAATCTGTAGGATTTTCTCCGGGCTTCAGCAGCTTCCCAACATAAATATACTTTTCTGAAGACGAAAAAAAAACAGAATTAATTTGTTAAAGTTTGTCAAATATGAAGTTAATGTTTACCTGATCCCTGATAAGAGTTATAAGAAGTCAGGATTTCACCAAACGTGTCAAGCTATCTATCTATCTACCTGGCATCCACCTATCTGTCAGTCTGTCTGCTCGGCATCCATCTATCTGTCTGTCTACCTGGCATCCATTTATCTGTCTGTCTGCCTGGCATCTATATGTGTGCTTTGTAAAAATTACAAAGTGTCATTATCTATCTTTCGTTCGCCTTGGCGTGAGTGCGTGGCATCCTGATTGTTGTAGTGCACCTTTTGGCTGGTTGCCTCCGACTTCAGCACTTATGAAACTTGCTAGAGCAGACTGTGGTCTTGCTCGGGTGTAGGAAGGCTGGCCAGTCTTGGTTTTCAGTCCCTGGTGACTGTTAAGCCCCATTGCCACGACAAGGAGCTGGCCTTGATGAGGAAAGTGTCATTAGAGTGCAGCTGTTTTTTTTTAAAAAAAAAAAAACAATTTCACCAATTTTCAAGTAATTCATTTTTTTATTCTTATGATGGTGGAATTCTCTTCGGCTGACAGCGAGACCTCAGACAAACCTTAGTAACATGGGATGAAAGCCGCAAGACATCAAATAAAGCTTAGTAACATGGGATGAAAGCCACAAGACATCAAACAAACCTTAGTAAGATAGGCAGCTAGACATCAGACAAACCTTAGTAACATGGGATGAAAGCCACAAGACATCAAACAAACCTTAGTAACATGGGATGAAAGCCACAAGACATCAAACAAACCTTAGTAAGATAGGCAGCTAGACATCAGACAAACCTTAGTAACATGGGATGAAAGCCACAAGACATCAAACAAACCTTAGTAACATGGGATGAAAGCCACAAGACATCAAACAAACCTTAGTAAGATAGGCAGCTAGACATCAGACAAACCTTAGTAACATGGGATGAAAGCCACAAGACATCAAACAAACCTTAGTAACATGGGATGAAAGCCACAAGACATCAAACAAACCTTAGTAACATGGGATGAAAGCCACAAAACATCAAACAAAACTTAGTAACAAGGGATGAAAGCCACAAGACATCAAATAAACTTTAGTAACATGGGATGAAAGCCACAAGACATCAAACAAACCTTAGTAACATGGGATGAAAGCCACAAGACATCAAACAAACCTTAGTAAGATAGGCAGCTAGACATCAGACAAACCTTAGTGACAAGGGATGAAAGCCACAAGACATCAAACAAACCTTAGTAACAAGGGATGAAAGCTACAAGACATCAAACAAACCTTAGTAACAAGGGATGAAAGCCACAAGACATCAAACAAACCTTAGTAACAAGGGATGAAAGCCACAAGACATCAAACAAACCTTAGTAACATGGGATGAAAGCCACAAGACATCAGACAAACCTTAGTAAGATAGGCAGCTAGACATCAGACAAACCTTAGTAACATGGGATGAAAGCCACAAGACATCAAACAAACCTTAGTAACATGGGATGAAAGCCACAAGACATCAAACAAACCTTAGTAACATGGGATGAAAGCCACAAAACATCAAACAAACCTTAGTAACAATGGATGAAAGCCACAAGACATCAAACAAATCTTAGTAACACGGGATGAAAGCCACAAGACATCAAACAAACCTTAGTAACAAGGGATGAAAGCCACAAGACATCAGACAAACCTTAGTAACAAGGGATGAAAGCTACAAGACATCAAACAAACCTTAGTAACAAGGGATGAAAGCCACAAGACATCGAACAAACCTTAGTAACAAGGGATGAAAGCCACAAGACATCAAACAAACCTTAGTAAGATAGGCAGCTAGACATCAGACAAACCTTAGTAACAAGGGATGAAAGCCACAAGACATCAAACAAACCTAAGTAACAAGGGATGAAAGCCACAAGACATTAGACAAACCTTAGTAACACGGGATGAAAGCCACAAGACATCAAACAAACCTTAGTAACAAGGGATGAAAGCCACAAGACATCAAACAAATCTTAGTAAGATAGGCAGCTAGACATCAGACAAACCTTAGTAACAAGGGATGAAAGCTACAAGACATCAAACAAACCTTAGTAAGATAGGCAGCTAGACATCAGACAAACCTTAGTAACAATGGATGAAAGCCACAAGACATCAAACAAACCTTAGTAACAAGGGATGAAAGCCACAAGACATCAGACAAACCTTAGTAACAAGGGATGAAAGCCACAAGACATCAGACAAACCTTAGCAAGATAGGCAGCTAGACATCAGACAAACTTTAGTAACAAGGGATGAAAGCCACAAGACATCAAACAAACATTAGTAACAAGGGATGAAAGCCACAAGACATCAAACAAACCTTAGTAACAAGGGATGAAAGCCACAAGACATCAAACAAATCTTAGTAAGATAGGCAGCTAGACATCAGACAAACCTTAGTAACAATGGATGAAAGCCACAAGACATCAAACAAACCTTAGTAACAAGGGATGAAAGCCACAAGACATCAGACAAACCTTAGTAACAAGGGATGAAAGCCACAAGACATCAGACAAACCTTAGTAAGATAGGCAGCTAGACATCAGACAAACTTTAGTAACAAGGGATGAAAGCCACAAGACATCAAACAAACATTAGTAACAAGGGATGAAAGCCACAAGACATCAAACAAACCTTAGTAACAAGGGATGAAAGCCACAAGACATCAAACAAATCTTAGCAAGATAGGCAGCTAGACATCAGACAAACCTTAGTAACAAGGGATGAAAGCCACAAGACATCAAACAAACCTTAGTAACAAGGGATGAAAGCCACAAGACATCAGACAAACCTTAGTAACAAGAGATGAAAGCCGCAAGACATCAAACAAACCTTAGTAACAAGGGATGAAAGCCGCAAGACATCAGACAAACCTTAGTAACAAGGGATGAAAGCCACAAGACATCAAACAAACCTTAGTAACAAGGGATGAAAGCTACAAGACATCAAACAAATCTTAGTAAGATAGGCAGCTAGACATCAGACAAACCTTAGTAACATGGGATGAAAGCCACAAGACATCAAACAAACCTTAGTAACAAGGGATGAAAGCCGCAAGACAACAGACAAACTTTTGTAAGATATGCAGCTAGACATCAGACAAACCTTTGTAAGTTAGGCAGCTAGACATCAGACAAACCTTTGTAAGTTAGGCAGCTAGACATCAGACAAACTTTTGTAAGATATGCAGCTAGACATCAGACAAACTTTTGTAAGTTAGGCAGCTAGACATCAGACAAACCTTTGTAAGTTAGGCATCTAGACATCAGACAAACCTTTGTAGGAGGTGCTAGCTAGTGAATGAAAAAGAAAAGGTGTATTGCACAGGCTCCACAACTGTAACACAACTACATCTAGCTTGTGTTCAACATTCAGTCATGAAACTCTTACCATTCCTCACAGATGCTCTGTCAGTAGTTACAGCACTGAGGAGTCATGGAAGACCTGAATGATCTAAGAGAAATACTCTACAAGCTCTGTCAGTAGTTACAGCACTGAGGAGTCATGGAAGACCTGAATGATCTAAGAGAAATACTCTACAAGCTCTGTCAGTAGTTACAGCACTGAGGAGTCATGGAAGGAAGACCTGAATGATCTAAGAGAATACTCTACAAGCTCTGTCAGTAGTTACAGCACTGAGGGGTCATGGAAAAAAAAAGCCCTGAATGATCTAAGGGAAATACTCTACAAGCTTTGTCAGTAGTTACAGCACTGAGGGGTCATGGAAAAAAAAAGCCCTGAATGATCTAAGGGAAATACTCTACAAGCTTTGTCAGTAGTTACAGCACTGAGGAGTTATGTAAACAAAAGACCTGAATGATCTAAGAGAAATATTCTACAAGTTCTGGCAGAGATGCAGAACTGTGATTCTGAGATCCCATCACACTGCAAGATTCCTAGAAACGATGAGGCAAACAGGCTGGCAAATTACACCAGATGGAAGTACAACTTATGAGGAATCAAAGAGGTTTGTTAGGAGCAAACACATGAACACATGGAATAGAGAACACCAGGGTTACCAGAAAAATTATGTCTATTACCAGCTCAACGGAAAAGAACAAGCAACAATTTTTAGAATCTGAACAGGTCACACAGATTGAAGTACCACCTTTTCAAAACCCTAAAGGTAGGAACCTGTGATGAGTGTGATTGTGGCACAGGCAAAATGACTGTTGAACATCTGCTACAATCATGCCCAACATTTGATGAACAGAGAAGGCTTTTGTGGCCATCATCGGGACAATATTTATGGAGATGTCACTAGCCTTAAGTTGATGATTGCTTTCTTCAAACTTATTAATATTAACTTCTAGAGGTGTGACTGTATGGAGATGTCACTAGCCTTAAGTTGAAGATTGCTTTCTTCAAACTTATTAATATTAACTTCTAGAGGTGTGACTGTATGGAGATGTCACTAGCCTTAAGTTGAAGATTGCTTTCTTCAAACTTATTAATATTAACTTCTAGAGGTGTGACTGTATGGAGATGTCACTAGCCTTAAGTTGAAGATTGCTTTCTTCAAACTTATTAATATTAACTTCTAGAGGTGTGACTGTATGGAGATGTCACTAGCCTTAAGTTGAAGATTGCTTTCTTCAAACTTATTAATATTAACTTCTAGAGGTGTGACTGTATGGAGATGTCACTAGCCTTAAGTTGAAGATTGCTTTCTTCAAACTTATTAATATTAACTTCTAGAGGTGTGACTGTATGGAGATGTCACTAGCCTTAAGTTGAAGATTGCTTTCTTCAAACTTATTAATATTAACTTCTAGAGGTGTGACTGTATGGAGATGTCACTAGCCTTAAGTTGAAGATTGCTTTCTTCAAACTTATTAATATTAACTTCTAGAGGTGTGACTGTATGGAGATGTCACTAGCCTTAAGTTGAAGATTGCTTTCTTCAAACTTATTAATATTAACTTCTAGAGGTGTGACTGTATGGAGATGTCACTAGCCTTAAGTTGAAGATTGCTTTCTTCAAACTTATTAATATTAACTTCTAGAGGTGTGACTGTATGGAGATGTCACTAGCCTTAAGTTGAAGATTGCTTTCTTCAAACTTATTAATATTAACTTCTAGAGGTGTGACTGTATGGAGATGTCACTAGCCTTAAGTTGAAGATTGCTTTCTTCAAACTTATTAATATTAACTTCTAGAGGTGTGACTGTATGGAGATGTCACTAGCCTTAAGTTGAAGATTGCTTTCTTCAAACTTATTAATATTAACTTCTAGAGGTGTGACTGTATGGAGATGTCACTAGCCTTAAGTTGAAGATTGCTTTCTTCAAACTTATTAATATTAACTTCTAGAGGTGTGACTGTATGGAGATGTCACTAGCCTTAAGTTGAAGATTGCTTTCTTCAAACTTATTAATATTAACTTCTAGAGGTGTGACTGTATGGAGATGTCACTAGCCTTAAGTTGAAGATTGCTTTCTTCAAACTTATTAATATTAACTTCTAGAGGTGTGACTGTATGGAGATGTCACTAGCCTTAAGTTGAAGATTGCTTTCTTCAAACTTATTAATATTAACTTCTAGAGGTGTGACTGTATGGAGATGTCACTAGCCTTAAGTTGAAGATTGCTTTCTTCAAACTTATTAATATTAACTTCTAGAGGTGTGACTGTATGGAGATGTCACTAGCCTTAAGTTGAAGATTGCTTTCTTCAAACTTATTAATATTAACTTCTAGAGGTGTGACTGTATGGAGATGTCACTAGCCTTAAGTTGAAGATTGCTTTCTTCAAACTTATTAATATTAACTTCTAGAGGTGTGACTGTATGGAGATGTCACTAGCCTTAAGTTGAAGATTGCTTTCTTCAAACTTATTAATATTAACTTCTAGAGGTGTGACTGTATGGAGATGTCACTAGCCTTAAGTTGAAGATTGCTTTCTTCAAACTTATTAATATTAACTTCTAGAGGTGTGACTGTATGGAGATGTCACTAGCCTTAAGTTGAAGATTGCTTTCTTCAAACTTATTAATATTAACTTTTAGAGTGTGGCCATAACAGGTACTAAGTAAGTAAAGAAGTAAAGAGCCCCGTCACGCCAAGTGGCGTATAGGGAATATGGTGTTAGTGACCATACATTTTACAGACCTTCAGCACATGATTTTTGAGATAGTGTGGCCGGTATTACGCCTGTGCCGCTTTACTTTCCCAGAAAAAATCTGGTACCCATTTAAGGCTGGGTGAACCCAGAAGCTGTCGGTTGGGATCGAACCCTACCTCTTGTCCTATGCAGTCCAGTTCAGTAACCACTGAGCTATCGTGGCTCCAAACAGGTACTAAACTGGTACAATATTTATGGAAATGTCAGCAGCCTTGAGCTGACGAATGCTTTCTTTGAACTTATTAATATTGATGTCTGTGTTAGGCATGTGTCATATATTTGTGTGTGCATATCTATATTAGTCATATCTCATATCTTTGTGTGTGAATGTCTATATTAGTCATATCTCATATCTTTGTGTGTGTGCATGTCTATGTTAGGCATGTGTCATATATTTGTGTGTGCATATCTATATTAGTCATATCTCATATCTCTGTGTGTGCCTATCTATATTAGTCATATCTCATATCTTTGTGTGCATGTCTATGTTAGGCATGTGTCACATATTTGTGTGTGCATATCCATATTAGTCATATCTCATATCTTTGTGTGTGCATGTCTATATTAGTCATATCTTTGTGTGCATGTCTATGTTGATCGTGTGTCATATCTTTGTATGTATGTATGTGTTAGTCATGCCTCGTATCGCTGTGTGCATGTCTGTGTTAGTCACATCTCATATCTTTGTGTGTGCATGTATGTGTTAGTCACCTCTAGTGACTTGGGCAGATGGTGCTCGTAAACCTGGGAGGGCCGACCATCTAAGGGCAGAATCCCCCTACAGAAAAGACAATCTGCTGCCTTGCAGGAAGATTGGGGACAATCAAAGGCTAAGGAAAGCAAACCGGAATAAAATGCTGGCTGAAATCGGATGCACTGGTCCACTGGCGCAGAACACAGTGCAACGTTTTAACGGGTGTTCAATCAGAGTGGATCTGGCAGACTCTAATTGTGATGTTCTGTCTGTGGGGGCGATCAACACACTTAACCTGACAGCTGACTTCATGTGAGAGTCTGGAATCCTACTCTGATTGAGTCCTGATCGCAAAGAGAGGGAAGATATTGACATCTAGAGGTGTGGCCATAACCGGTACCAAACCGGGACAATATTTATGGAGATGTCACTAACCTTGAGCTGATGATTGCTTTCTTCAAACTTATTAATATTAACTTCTAGAGGTGTGGCTGTATGGAGATGTCACTAACCTTGAGCTGATGATTGCTTTCTTCAAACTTATTAATATTGATTCTAGAGGTGTGGCTGTATGGAGATGTCACTAGCCTTGAACTGACGATTGCTTTCTTCAAACTTATTAATATTAATTTCTAGAGGTGTGGCTGTATGGAGATGTCACTAGCCTTGAACTGACGATTGCTTTCTTCAAACTTATTAATATTAACTTCTAGAGGTGTGGCTGTATGGAGATGTCACTAGCCTTGACCTGACGATTGCTTTCTTCAAACTTATTAATACTGACATCTAGATGTGTACACAGAAGAAGAAGAAACTCTTACCTTGGAACTGCATCTCCCATTCCCTGACGCTTTCCATCTGGAGACTGTTGAGGTCACTCAGATCATCATATTCACTCTTCAAGGCATCTTCCCCAAAGAGAAAGTTGCTAAGGCCCTTGAAGCATCATGGCCAGCAAACAAGCCATATGGGCCACCTTTGGATCAAAATAACAGAAAATTCTTTAATAAAAATTGACCATCCACTCCTCAACTCTTCTTCTACTGCTGTGTTATGTCAGCCCAATGATTGTTTCTCATCTTCCCCATGCAAACATAAATGGATGTTCTTCAATTTCTACTGCTGCATTAGCCCAACAATAATTTGTCATCCTCATCTACTGCTGCATTAGCCCAGCAATAATTTTTTATCTTCATCTACTGCTGCATTAGCCCAGCAATTATTTCTCATCTTCTACTGCTGCATTAGCCCAACAATTATTTCTCATCTTCTACTGCTGCATTAGCTCAGCAATTATTTCTCATCTTCTACTGCTGCATTAGCCCAACAATTATTTCTCATCTTCTACTGCTGCATTAGCCCAACAATTATTTCTCATCTTCTACTGCTGCATTAGCCCAACAATTATTTCTCATCTTCTACTGCTGCATTAACCCAACAATTATTTCTCATCTTCTACTGCTGCATTAGCCCAACAATTATTTCTCATCTTCTACTGCTGCATTAACCCAACAATTATTTCTCATCTTCTACTGCTGCATTAGCCCAGCAATTATTTCTCATCTTATTCTACTGCTGCGTTAGCCCAATGATTATTTCTCATCTTATTCTACTGCTGCATTAGCCCAATGATTATTTCTCATCTTATTCTACTGCTGCATTAGCCCAATGATTATTTCTCATCTTATTCTACTGCTGCATTAGCCCAATGATTATTTCTCATCTTATTCTACTGCTGTGTTAGCTCAATGATTATTTCTCATCTTATTCTACTGCTGTGTTAGCTCAATGATTATTTCTCATCTTATTCTACTGCTGCGTTAGCCCAATGATTATTTCTCATCTTATTCTACTGCTACATTAGCCCAATGATTATTTCTCATCTTATTCTACTGCTGCATTAGCCCAATGATTATTTCTCATCTTATTCTACTGCTGCATTAGCCCAATGATTATTTCTCATCTTATTCTACTGCTGCATTAGCCCAATGATTATTTCTCATCTTATTCTACTGCTGCATTAGCCCAATGATTATTTCTCATCTTATTCTACTGCTGCATTAGCCCAATGATTATTTCTCATCTTATTCTACTGCTGCATTAGCCCAATGATTATTTCTCATCTTATTCTACTGCTGCATTAGCCCAATGATTATTTCTCATCTTATTCTACTGCTGCATTAGCCCAATGATTATTTCTCATCTTATTCTACTGCTGCATTAGCCCAATGATTATTTCTCATCTTATTCTACTGCTGTGTTAGCTCAATGATTATTTCTCATCTTCCCCATTCCCCTGTAAAAGGATGTTCTTCATCTTCTTTGGCGATTAGCTAAACATTTAGAAGTTTAGACCAGCATGGGTCATGAACAGGTTAGTGCATTTAAGGTTTTCACAGATTCCCCATACTTTGTCTGCAGGGCTGCTTCCATGGGCTATTGTTGAGAGAGTTGCAGTTCTGTAGGATAGACCTTGGAGTTTGTCTGGATGTTCCGCAATTGCATATTGCAAAGTCACTGCGTCCTACCGCATGTTGAAAAGTCACTGCGTCCTAATGCATGTTGCAAAGTCACCAAGTCCTATTGCATATTGCAAAGTCACTGCATCCTACTGCATGTTACAAAGTCACCAAGTCCATTGCATGTTGCAAAATAGGGGACTGGTTGGTCTTCAGGCAAGACACCGGCCTCGAGACAGAGAGGCTGTGGGTTCAAATCCCGGTTGGTTTGGATTTTTATTTATGATTTCTCTCTGCGGCAACCACCCCTGGTCTCAGCAGCGAGGCCTGGCTTGAAACGTCAATTACTCATCGACGGAAAAAATATGAGTACCTCCGAAGTCAGAGTTATCTGCCTGTGCGGCGAGGGACCCCTGTTGCACACGGCTGCCATGGAAAAATGGATTAACGCGCAAAATTCAGTTCCTACTCTCTAGAGACTTCGTCAGAGGTAAAAGCTGGCGAACGAAAATAAAAACACACACGGAAGTGGATTTGAAAGTGTTTTTGGGAAATGTGAGAAACATAAAAGAAGTGGCAGAGATGATGGCGGGACTTCTTCCTGTGCGGAACTCTGAAGAACAAAGTCTACGCAACAAAACCATGTATGCTTGATGCCATGAGAGAGGTGATTGTGACTGCCAGTGAATCCATTCCTAAGGAAACCATATCACATGTTTGTAGATCTGGTCTACAAGGTTCCTGTTAATTTCTGCCATTGGAGGACATTTTGAGCATCTTCAACATTAGAACATCATCAGTAATGTTTTGAGCATCTTCAACATTAGAACATCATCAGTAATGTTTTGAGCATCTTCAACATTAGAACATCATCAGTAATGTTTTGAACATCTTCAACACTAGAACATCATTAGTAATGTTTTGAGCATTTTCAACATTAGAACATCATCAGTAATATTTTGAACATCTTCAACATTAGAACATCATCAGTAATGTTTTGAACATCTTCAACATTAGAACATCATCAGTAATGTTTTGAACATCTTCAACATTAGAACATCATCAGTAATGTTTTGAACATCTTCAACACTAGAACATCATTAGTAATGTTTTGAGCATCTTCAACATTAGAACATCATCAGTAATGTTTTGAGCATCTTCAACATTAGAACATCATCAGTAATGTTTTGAACGTCTTCAACATTATAACATCATCAGTAATGTTTTGAGCATCTTCAACATTATAACATCATCAGTAATGTTTTGAACATCTTCAATATTAGAACATCATCAGTAAAGTTTTGAACATCTTTGTGACAAAAAGAAATCATATTTTTCGTAATTTGTGTTTGAGTTATTAAAATTCAAACAGTGTAAACCCCTCTGTGGGACACTACTACATACCAAGACCCACAAAAACTGGCTCAAGTAAAAAGACATTGAACCCTAGAGCAAGTTTTTGCAGGTTTTATTTATTGATTTCCTTGCATCTTTTTCCACTAAAGCCTTCTCATTTTCTTATATAATCTCTTTTTCTGACTTCCCATGCAAACTATCCAAACAAAAAATGTGTTTTTAGATTAATTTTCATTTATTTTCTTGCTGTTTTTTTTTCAGATAGAAAATTTTTTTTTTTAATCAGCCGTGACACAACGTGTTAAACTCATTGGTAAGGAATGTATTAACAGCATGAAAAAGAGCATGAAATGGAGTTCTGAAGGCTAGCGACCATTTTAGTTTACTTGAAAGAGTTCCAGCTGAAGAATGAAACCTTGTTAACGGTAAACTGAGATATCCGTGCCAAGACACATCCTACTTTAGCATGATATTTTTGGGTATTGGGTTGCTTTCCTTCACTGATTCCCAAACACCTGGCCCGATTGGATAGTCTATGCAACCACCATTCAGAGGCAGAGTAGGGTCTCAACCAGTGGATGCAAGTGGTCAGTCGTTGACTGCTTTCAGCCAAGGTACTTTTAACACTTTACTGCCAAACCAGTGTGTGTGTTTTTCTTACCTTCCTCTGGTGTCCATTCGGGTGTCAATGAAGATACCAAATTCTGGTTCTCGTCCTTCAGGCAGCTTCAACTATTGCCAATTGATGTTGTTGCAGTGTTTCTTTGATGTTGTCTGTCCATCTTACTCTAAGTCCGTCCCTTGCTCTTCTCCATTCTCCTCTTTTAATATATGCTTTATATGTAAGGAATTACACCACATATTTTTCTATATGGGAAACCATTTTGTTTCTTGTTTTTGTATGTAGTTTAGAATTGGTTCAATAACCTATCTGAAAGAATCTCTGTCTCTAGCCAGGTTCCTCACTTCATCTGTTGTCATGTTCAATGTCTCTATGATGTCCTGAAACCACCTTCTTTTTGGTCTGCTCCTGAAACGTATTCCTGGAACCATGACTTCAATTATTGTTCTTTACAGCCTGCTTTGTCTTTTGTCATGGCCATAGTGTTTTAATTTCCTCTGTGGAATGGTGTTTATAAGCCAGTTCTTTTAATCTTTAAATCTTTAATTATGTCTCCATCGATCGCTTTCACTATCCAAAGTATTTTAACACATTCAATACCACAAGCCGCAAATGCAGTTTCTGTTGCCAGCATGCCAAACCAGGCCTTTAATCTATAGACATTTTGTAACTATTTCCGCTAAAAAACTTGTAATTCTCTTATTGCCTACTTTACTGACTTTTTTTATAAATATTCCAAACAAAATGTGTGTTTTAGATCAATTTTTATTTATTTTATCCCTGTTATTTCAATTTTTTTTTAATTTGGAAAAACGAAACGGCCACAAAATGTGAAACTCCTTGGTAACGACTGTGTTAAGGATTTTTCTGCAACATTTTGTTTTGAATAAATCGATTTTCTTCCTTTCAGTTTGTGAGAATGTCCATGATTCACAACCATGTGTTGCAAGCAGGAAGATACATGCCCTCTGTGATTTTAATTTTACTGCCATGCTCGTATTATGCCATATGTTCTTCATGGTGTTTAGAGCCTTTCATAATATTAGACTGAGGAAAATCCATTGGCCCATAGATACCACACTACAGACGAAACTATATAGGCCACTGCAAGAATTACAAAAGACAGTAAAATTTATACAGGAAATGACATTGCAGATATAGACAATGCTTCAGGCAAACGAATGATAAATAGATGGTGTTTAGTTTGTAATGATTACAACACTGATCATAAATAAGGAAGTAACATAATCGTGGTTTGAATCAATACCCAATATGTTGAGAATCGCTGAATATACCATTGCTACAGACATATGTATAATTATACCATTGCTACAAACATATGTATAATTATAACAGAGGTAAGCATCAATAAATTGACAAATAATATTTTAGAATAAGCCAACAATGCAACAGACAGAAAATATTGGGGATCTACAATAGCCAATTCTGATGTAGAAGTGCCACTCGGCTCATCTTAATAACATGGCAATGAGCGTCAAGACCTGTTCAAATTTAAATTAATTTGTAATAATTCAGATAAAGAAAGAAGGCTACAACCGTTACTTAAGAACTATATTCAGGTGTGGTTAAATAAAAACTTATTCATTTGTATTAAATTATACACAGCTGTTTGTCACTGAAGCTTTAGTTGCTTTGCTCATTTATGTCTTTCCAAAAATATAAAATGGACAAGTATCTTCTATTGTTCAATTAAGTTGGTTAGAAAAAGCCATATCTTAAAATGTAAAACCCTTTGTTGTTTAAACATTGTATATTTCAGCACTAGAAACTCTCATTTTTTCCAATCTTTCTTTTGTTGCAAACATAAAATATTCAACTAATGTATCACTCATACACCAATATTTACTTCAGCTAAAAATGTTAGGCTTTTTGCATGGTATCAAAAACAGAGACAAAAAAAGATGTAGCAAAATGTTACATTTCTCAATATTCCTTCCTGTATGGTGCAGAAACATGGACATTAGAAAAGAAAACAGAATAAAAAATTGAAGCCTTTGAAATGTGGATATATAGAATAATAGGTAGAATTGGATGGAAAGAAAAGAAAACAAATCATGAAGTTTTAAAACAACTAAAAATGAAAAGAGAACTACTAAACACAATTATCTATCTATTGACCTTTCGAGCCGTAACCGGCCCATAGGGCGTAGACCAAGATACACCTTCACCTATATGAATTTTTGTTCTAGCAGTTTTCTTTTAAAGATATTTTATCAAATCTCGCCATCTGTCTCTGTTCTGTGCAAGCAGTTCTATCTCATTGAGGGAGCCGATTCCTGCTGCTCTTGCCTCTCTCATCAATGTTCTTCTCAGTGTCTCCCTGGGTCTTCCTCTTTTTCTTTTACCTGTTGTTTCCCATATGAGGGCTTGCTTTGCTATTCGATTATTATCTCTTCTCATCACATGTCCAACGTATGACCATCGTCTTTTCTTTATTACTGAAGATATTAGTGGTTGATTGGCGATTTCTCTAATTTCCTCGTTTGTTTTGAATTCGTTCCATTCTATACCAAGTATTTTCCTTAGACATTTATTTTCGAATGCGTTCAACTTTGTTTCTATATCTCTTGTTGTTTTCCAGCTTTCACACGCATACGTAAGGGTTGATAGTACATTTGATTTGAATAGCCTAAGTTTTGTGTTTGTGCTAATGAGTTTTGATTTCCACAACTTTTCAAGGCTTCTGAAAGACATTGCTGCTTTAGCCAGTCTGATTCTAATTTCTTTGCTCGTATCCCCTTCTCGATCAATGTGACTTCCAAGATAGATGAAGTGATCGATCTCTTCTACTGGTTTGTTTTCCATGTATATTTTGTCACTTGTTGGAATTAAACTTTTCATGACTTTAGTCTTTTCATGATTGACCTCAAGCCCAATTTTGCTGGCTATTGATGATAGTTCATTTGTGTTTTCCTGCATCGTTTTTATCTGATTGCTGATGAGAACTATGTCATCAGCAAAGTCCAGGTCCTCCAAATGGTCTCCTTGTATCCATTCGATGCCTTTATTACCAGTGCAGCATTTCTTCATTATGAAGTCCATAACAATTCCAAATAACAAGGGCGATAAAATACATCCTTGTTTAACCCCAGTTTCTATTGGGAAACATTCGCTCAGTCCTTCCTCTGTTCGAACTGCACATGTGTAACCATCATACATGTCTTTGATAATATTTATGATTTTTGATGGTAAGCCATATTGCTTCAGAATTTTCCACAAAGAATCTCTATGAATACTATCAAATGCTTTTTTGAAGTCGATGAAGTTAAGTACAAAAGGTTTTTGCTTTTCAATGTGTTCCTCCAATATAAGTCGTAGAGTGAAAATGTGGTCAAGACAGCTTCTCCCTTTTCTAAACCCAGCCTGTTCTTCACGCATTACTGTATCTATTGAATCCTTTATTCTATTTAGGATGATTTTACAGAATAATTTTGAGGCAACTGACAAAAGTGTCACGCCTCTCCAATTGTTACAATCTCTAAGATTGCCCTTTTTTGGGATCTTAACAATGATTCCTTTTTTCCATTTATGAGGCGTCTTCTCTGTTTTCCAAATGATGTTGAACATTTTTTGGAGATGTATTAAATTATGGCTATCAATTGCCTTGAGGATCTCAGCTGTTAACTTATCCTCTCCAGCAGCCTTGTTATTGGTCATTAGCTTTAAGGTGGTTTCTATTTCACTCAAGGTGAAGTCATCTAAATTTACATCTAATTCTGCTGCTGGTGTTTCAGCTTCAAAATCTATTAAACTGTGAGGTAGTGGACGGTTAAGAATTTCTTTGAAGTGTTCCGCCCAACGGGCTTTTATGTCTGCGCTTGTTGTTAGCATTAATCCAGATTTGTCTAGAATTGGTGTTCCACTGGATGTATAGGTGTTTGTCAGCATCTTTTGTACAGTATAAAGAGTTCTGCTGTCTCCTGTAATTGCAGCTGTCTCTGCTTTCTCTGCCAAGTTGTCTATATAAGCTCTTGTATCTCTTCTTGCCGAACTTTTCACTTTGTTGTCTAATTCTTTGTATGTTGCTTTTGCCAGAACCTTTCCAAGATCTGTCTTTACATTAGTCATGGCTCTCTTCGCTTCTCTTCTTTCTTTGATGTATTTCCATGTGGTGTCTGAGATCCAAGCTCGTTTTTCCATTTTCTTCAGTCCAGCACTTGCTTCTGCTGCTGTCATTAGTATTTTGCTCTGTGAGTCCCACATTTCATTGATATCTAAGTCTATTTCACCAAGTGCTGAATAACAATTACTTAGCTCTATGTTAAACTTTTCCTTTATTGCTTCATCTTTCAGTTTATGACTATCAATTTTATGTGTAATTGACCTCTTCTGTTGGTTTCTAAATTTTAATCTTATTTTCCCAATGCACAGGTTGTGGTCACTATTAACATCAGCACCTCTGTATGCTCTTACATCTATTAATGATGATCTGAATTGTTGTTTAATACATAGGTGGTCAATTTGATTTGATGTTCTATCATCAGGAGATATCCATGTTGTTTTGTGGATATTTTTATGTGGAAATAATGTCCCACCTATAACTAAATTTTCAAACACAATTAGAACAAGATAAACCAAATTTTTGGGGTATGTTAAAAGACACAACAGCCTGATAAAAGTAATATTGGAAGGGAAAATACAAGGTAAAAAGAGGCATACCAAGACTAACATGGACGAGTAACATCAAAAGATGGACAAGTCAACCTATGACAATCTGCACCATCAAAGCAAGAGACAGAGTGGAATGGCGTACCATGGTAGCCAACCTTCGATGCGGAGATGGCACTCAATGATGATGATGATCAAAAACTGAAACCACCTCTGTAATATACTATACTGATGTTAAGAATGAGAGGAATTTACTAGGCTCAGAACTTCCTCGCGTGAAAATGATGATACACTTCCATGACGATACACTTCCATGACGATACACTTCCAGAGTTAAACTAAAATGCCACTTTTAGAATCAAACAGGCAGCTGTGTATAAGACTAGACTATTTTACATCAGATTGATTTAGGACAAGGCAATAAAATAGATTAAGGATATTTCTTACAAGGCAATAAAATAGATTAAGGATATTTTTTACAAGGCAATAAAATAGATTAAGGATATTTCTTACAAAGCAATAAAATAGATTAAGGATATTTCTTACAAAGCAATAAAATAGATTAAGGATATTTCTTACAAAGCAATAAAATAGATTAAGGATATTTCTTACAAAGCAATAAAATAGATTAAGGATATTTCTTAAAAAAGCAATAAATTAGATTCAGGATATTTCTTTAAAAAAGCAATAAATTAGATTCAGGATATTTCTTTAAAAAAGCAATAAATTAGATTAAGGATATTTCTTACAAAGTTAAGAATTTCTCTACAGAGTATAAAGTATTACATCTAGTTGCAAATTTAATATTCATTAATTCTGAGTACTCCTTGTGTTCATTCCTCCAACTTCCACCCCACTCCCTAAAAGTAAAAGTGGTCTACAGTTTGGCTTTTATCTTCAAGGCATTACTACAAGGCTTACAAGAAGAATAAATAAGCTCATTATTTTGACTTTTCATTTTCAAGATTTTGTTACCCTGACCTTGCATTTATGAAAATGTAACTTCAGGAAGGCTATGTGGTTAATTCTTTCTTGTCTCTTTCTCACTGATACCGAAAAGGTGTCGTGGTTATATCATTTGTCGTTCTTGAGCTGCTCAAACTGTCTGAATTAGTGATTTTCCTTTGTTGTTATGTCTTTATCATTGGATCTATCCATCTTCTTCCGGGTCTTCCTCTTGGTCTTTTTCCATGCATTCTCGAGAAGAACGCCCTTGATGGTGGTTGGTAAGGATTCATTCTGACCGGGTGGCCAAACCATTTATGTTGTTGTTGTTCTATATATTCTTAGCAAAGTTTAGTTCCTACCATTTTTCTGATGGTTTCATTTGGTATTCTACCTCTTCTTGTGTTGTTTGTTACTTTTCTCAAGCATCGCATCTCACATGTATTGATCTTTCTTAAATTGTGATTTAGAAAGGGTCCATGTTTGACTTTCATAGCACAAAGTTGGTATGAAAATGCTATTTATCATTTGTTGTATTAATTTTTTAATTAAATTAATAATTTAAATTAGGTTAATAATTTAGTTTAATGAAAACTACATAACAAAATTATTAGCACCCTGAAGTAGCAGATTAAATTAGAATTCTTTGGGAAAAGATATATATAAATATTACTTTTTGGAATTCCCAAATCTAAAAATAATAATTTAATAATTATTATACTGACATGACACAAAATCACAAATGACTTCTATTACTTCTAAGTCTCAAATGTTAATCTTCAATCAAGAGTTTAGTTACTCATTCAACTTTTATAAGTTAGTTAAGTATATCATTAGTCAGTGAGAGTGTGGTTCGTTAGTAACTTTACTTGTTTTATCTATCTATCTATTGACCTTTCGAGCCGTAGTCGGCCCATAGGGCGTAGACCAAGATACTCATTCTCTTATCTAAATTTTTGTTCTAGTAGTTTTCAATTCTTTTAAAGATATTTTATCAAATCTCGCCATTTGTCTCTGTTCTATGCAAGCAGCTCTATCTCCTTGAGGGAGCCGATTGCTGCTGCTCTTGCCTCTCTCATCAATGTTCTTCTCAGTGTCTCTCTGGGTCTTCCTCTTTTCCTCTTACCTGTTGTTTCCCACAAGAGGGCTATTTTTCCATTTTAATTTTTTGTATAGCACTTGTTTTATAACTACTAAAAAAAAAAAAATTAAAAAAAAAATAATCAGTATTAAAATTATTACATAGTAAATGATTACTCATTCACTTTCAATGATTCACTGGCAGTTTTAAGTTTTGTTTTTTAATTGTTTGTGACTAATAGCTGACTTTAACTAAACTACTGACTTGACTGACAGACATTGAACCTGACTGATTAGTTGACTGACTCAGTGACTGACTAAACTGACTTGACTACTAACTTTGTGGTTCTTTTCTTGTCTATAGTCAATAATAATAATAATATATAATAGTCTAAACTCTCTTCTAGTTCTAGTCTAAGTCTTGTCTTAGTCTAAGTCTATTTAACAGTAACACCTATGTGCTAAAAAACAGATAAAGACCATCGCGTGATTGATATTTAGCAGCATCAGAACTATCTCACCTGGTCCATAAAACCGTTTCCCCCGTGTCACATCAAAAACCTTGCCATTGACAGCAATGAGAACCCTTCCGTCCGTCCCTTTGCCGTCGTACTCCTTCAGTTGTTCTAACGTGAAGTCCTGCTTCTTCAGCGGTGCAAGTTCTGGCTCTTTCGCTGGTGCTGTGTCGGTTGATCGCCTGCTCGCAATTATTTTGTAGATAAGAAAACTGCATATTCCCAAAAGGGCTAAATTGAGAGGACTTCCAAAGAGTTCAGATACAATTCTGACGATTAAACTGCCTTCCGCTTGCCCCTGGCTTCTTGCGTCGTCCGCCATCTTGTTGGCTATAGCCTGACGTGTTTCATTAAGGTCAAGGGCACAGTTATGGCGCCATAAATTCGTTTACCCCCCATGGTAACCATGGTTAAGTCTGTCTTACAAGTGCAATAAATGTAATTAGTTTAACCATCACTCTAGTATAGAGCTAAAACTCATCAGTGTTAGCTGCGATGTGTTTGACTCAATTACCCTTCACTGAAAAAAATGTAACAAGTTATGAATAGACCCTATCTGGAATGGTGATAACTAACCAACATAGGAGATTTTCCAAGATAGGAGAAATGAAGTAAGACTGGTTAACAATTGAAATTCAGTCATTAAATATTATAAGAACAATTTCTACAATACCAAAAAAGCAGTAACGGTAAATTTACTGATGGCATGTATATATCTAACAGCAACATGGGGTTGCGAATCATGGACACTCACTGTAACATTAATGAAGAAAATGTGTTAATTTGAAGAAAAAATGCCTCAGAAATGTTATCACAATACCTTGGGTAATGAAAAAAAACCCTAAAACATTAAAGAGGTGTGGCTTATAAACAACATATTTCTTCTTCTTCTTTCCTTTCTCATCTGCTTTTCAGCGTCGAGGGGAGATATAATTTACGGTCTTTTGCTCTTCTGTTCGTCTCTGCTGCTGTTATGTTTCCTAGTGCTTCTAATATTCCATCGATCCATCTTTTTCATGGTCGACTCTTGGGTCTGGTGTTCTCACAACGTTTGTTAACAACATATTACACAGGAAAATTAAATATTTTGCGCCCCCCCCCAGCCAATAAATAAATAAAGACACGGTTTTCCTGAAAGAACAACAACGGAAGGCATGGTTCTAGGAAAACGAAATAATTGTAGACCAAGAGGTAGGGAATCAAAGGAACCTTCTTGAACTTGCCAACAGACTGTCAAAAAAGGAAGTGAAAGATCTAGCTAGAGGCAAAGATTCTTTTAGACTGGATGTAGCGATTCATGTATAAGAATGCTGAGAATACCATGGACAGTTAAGAAGAGTAATGAAAATGTTCTGAAAGAGGCCAAAGTAAAAAGAGAGCTAATATCCAATGTTAGGAAGAAACAATCATCATTTTGGTCATGTAATAAGAAGAGAACAGCTGGAATATATTGTGACAACTGGGAAAAGCATGTTGTGGTTTGAAGTATAACTGTGATATTTCGGCCCAAAATATCAAACTTGAGCACGGTTAAAGAATTAATTCGTCTTTTAAGTTGGAAGCATGGTACACTATTTGTTTCGGAATGACAAAAGTATTTTATATTTGAGTTAAGGTGCGTTAAACACCAGGGTGAAATATATAGTTAATGCTTCTGTGTTTATTATTAGCTGAGAAAACCTGTGTGGTGCATTACCTTTTGAAAGCCCCTTGTATGCTTAAATCGTCAGACATTATAAAGAGTAGACCACCAAGCATATGTTGGTATACGGATCAAAAAAGTGAAACAAAGAAAGAGATCAGAAGCAGGATAGAAAAACAGCAACAAATTAATTTTTAAAACCTGGACAAAATATGGGGGGTGGGGGGGGGAACTGATCAAGAAAACTAAACTTAAAATGTTGAACTCAAATGTATTATCGTGAAAGGAGGACACAACAAAAGAGATTGAGAAAAAACTACGCTTTTGAAGACAAATGCCTAAGAAAAACACTCTGTGTACAATGGAAGGAATTCAAGACTAGTATAGAGATAAGAGGCTACACAACCAACGATAGCATCTACAATTAGGAAGATAAGATGGACATATGTTGAGAAGAGACAACAAGAGAATCTCAAAACAGGCTCTTCGTCTACGGGAAACAGCAGGATACAGAAAAAAAAGAGGAAGACCTAGAAAGAAACTAAAAAAAGAACACTTATAAGAGAAGCAAAGTTGGCAGGCATAGACTCATTAGATAAGGTGGAACATCTCGTCAAGAATGGAGATGGAGGCCAACAACACAACAAGCGTTGTGTGACGTCTTCAAGCGATGGAAGGATCTAGATACAAATGATGAATGGTGTTTACAACTCTTTGTTTGTTGTTAGGATCATCATCCTTGCACACCAGACAATGCCATAGGTGCTCCGATATCCCCTACGACAAAAAATCCTGGCCCACGTGCACGAACTCCATAGCACGACCTGGGATCCACGGTGTGGGTAGGTTTTTACTCACAATTTGCCCGGGCAGCGGCATTATTTATAGCCTATTTTTCAGTTTTAACTGCCAGGGGATCTTTAACGTGCGCGAGTGCACACAGGACGTCCTGTTTAATGCCGTTATCAGAGACAGCTAGATATTGGGTCTCACTACCTGCGACATCAAGTGATGGTAACGTCATAAAGAAACCACGGATTGGTTGTTTAAATTCGTGAAAAACCACCACCACTTGTGGTTGGCTTTGAACCTGGATCATTTCTGTCGTGAGGCCAACGTCGTACATCTAGACAACCCAGCCCCACTGAGGTCGTACATCTAGACACTCCAGCCCCACTGAGGTCGTACATCTAGACAACTCAGCCCCACTGAGGTCGTACATCTAGACAACCCAGCCCCACTGAAGTCGTACATCTAGACAACTCAGCCCCACTGAGGTCGTACATCTAGACAACTCAGCCCCACTGAGGTCGTACATCTAGACAACCCAGCCCCACTGAGGTCGTTCATCTAGACAACTCAGCCCCACTGAAGTCGTACATCTAGACAACTCAGCCCCACTGAAGTCGTACATCTAGACAACCCAGCCCCACTGAGGTCGTACATCTAGACAACTCAGCCCCACTGAAGTCGTACATCTAGACAACTCAGCCCCACTGAAGTCGTACATCTAGACAACCCAGCCCCACTGAGGTCGTACATCTAGACAACCCAGCCCCACTGAGGTCGTACATCTAGACAACCCAGCCCCTTTTTTGGGGACTCAATGAAGATATCCCGATGGAAGAATAAAGTGTACTATTAGTCCCATAAATGATTCGCTTCCAGAGGTTTATGATGTAAACAAAGCAGTTTTGTCATTGCAAGTGAATAATGTTCACACCTATAATTGGTCAGGATTGTGTAGCAGCAGCAGCTTTATAGCGAACACAGAAAACATCATAGGATTGTGCTGTTCTGAAACAGCTATGCCATGATATCCTAGAATTGCCTTTAATGGGATTACTGTGACCACAAACCACTCTCCATGTGTGTGCCACATATTTACACCCCAGGAAGAAATACTGAATATAACAACATCATGTGCCGTCTGTGATATTAATGACCACAGACCAGGAGCCTCCAGTATGATTGATACAACTGTTGCACCAAGCATTTCATCAGCAGAGCCAGATCTATGGAATGTTAATCTGACATTGTTCTTGAATGATGTCCAAGTTAATGAGACATCAGAATCGTGTGGCGGCAGCTACAAGAAGGGAGCGGAGAACATCAAGTTCTGCTACTATAAAGGAGACTTGCCTTGCTATCCCAGAATTGCCTTAAATGGGATCACTGTAGTTGAAAACTTCTCCTCTTGTGTAAACTACACATTCACATCTAAGAGTGAATCAGTGAAGGTCACAAAATCATATTCTCTCTGTGGATTTACTAACTAAAGGTCATGTGGCTTCTGTTGGATTGGAAATGATAACTTACCACCACTGTGTGTCTATATGTTTGGAATTGGAGTCATCAATGACGGCCTAACATCATCAAGTGCTATGACGATCATCATTTTCGGGAGGACGTGAACTCCCATGGTATATGGTGGATAGGCGGCAGGAACCATTGAAGGCTATGTCTGAAAAGTGTTCCTTCTTGCAGTTTCCTCATATTCCAAGTCCGGCTTGTTGCAGGAGCTACTGAGTTAAGTGCTCTGTGCACACCGTGAGCTGTGTGTCTCATCCGTTTTGATCCTGCTTCGATATCCCGCTTCTTTACGATGAATGATGATATCGTATGACAGGGAACAGTTGGCTGTGGTCACTTTCTGCGCGGTTTCGCCTTATGTCTTTGGCGTGTGCTGAGACTGCTACGATGGGGACTACAGTTACCTTTCTTTGTTTGGGAGATGATTTAGTAATTCGGATGATTCCACTGGCACGGGCGGTTGAGCAATTATGGATTTTAATTCGTTTGCTGTGATACCGAGGCCTTCCATAACCAATAACAATAACAATAACAATAACCCAGCCCCACTGAGGTCGTACATCTAGACAACCCAGCCCCACTGAGGTCGTACAAGTAGACACCCCAGCCCCACTGAGGTCGTACATCTGGACAACCCAGCCCCACTGAGGTCGTACATCTGGACAACCCAGCCCCACTGAGGTCGTACATCTAGACAACCCAGCCCCACTGAGGTCGTACATCTAGACAACCCAGCCCCACTGAGGTCGTACATCTGGACAACCCAGCCCCACTGAGGTCGTACATCTAGACAACCCAGCCCCACTGAGGTCGTACATCTAGACAACCCAGCCCCACTGAGGTCGTACATCTAGACAACCCAGCCCCACTGAGGTCGTACATCTAGACAACCCAGTCCCACTGAGGTCGTACATCTGGACAACCCAGCCCCTATCCCCGGGTGTTTAAAATGTCAACCACAAACTAGTAAAGGCTCAGGTTCGTGGTGCAAAGTTCATTCCATCGTGCCGAAAAGTTAAACGACTTGCGCAATGACATAGAACCGTTTAATGATGGACTGAGAATTAAATGAATCATGTCACCGTATTTTGTCCAACAAAGAAATAACTCTAGAGGCTAAACGGGCACTCTACAATACAATCTTCATCCCAACGTTGTGCTTCCAATGTCAGTCCTGGATTCTATATGCAAGAACAATAAGCAAAATAACCTCTACTGAGATTAAATGTGTCAGACGAATGACAGGAAACAGTATGAGAGATAATATCAGAAATGAAGAGCTGAGAAAAAAAAAAAAAGCTAGGAATAGCCCCCGCCATAGGATATATAAAGAAACAGATAAAATGGTTTGTTGGTCACGTGACACGACAGAAAGATCAAAACACAACACAACGAGCCCCCAATAAACGTTGCGAGAACACCAGACCCACCGGCCGATCATGAAAAAGATGGATCGACGGAATATTAGAAGCACTAGGAAACATAACAGCAGCAGAGGCGAACAGAAGAGCAAAAGACCACAAATTATATCTCCCCTCGACGCTGAAAGGCAAATGAGGAAGGAAAGAAGAAAAAGATGTTAGCTAACTCTGTGGAAGAATAAATTATCCCTTTGACACGTCCCTTTCTTTTGTCTTAAACCCTTCTCTTTCTTCTATCTATCGTTCATTTACCTTTTCCTTCTGCCAGTCAATGCCATTTTATTGACATATTTTTCCGACTCGCGGCTCCAACCACCATCCTTCAAAAGAATTACAGGAACGTGACCTAACATAACTTAATATAGGATGTGGGTTTTTGTTTGCTCCAGTTGAATATCTGTTAACTGCAGAATAAAAATTATCAGGTGTCTAGGTCATAGACCAGCGCTGTCCAATTTGTTTATAAATTGGAGTGCGTCTGGCATACAGGGAGGATTTGATTCTTTATTATTTTTTTTCTGTTCATTTCTCCTTCTTGTTCGAAATTATTGTACTTGTTAAAAATTATTTTTTTTATTTTAAATATATTTTTTTTCACGTTTGTTTGTATGTTCGTTCCAGTTAAAGGACTATAGCGCCGAAACGTTGTTCTGGTTTGTGTTGTCCGCTTGTTACGTGAAGCTTTAAACATTGCGTTTTAAAAAAAAAGTTTCTGTATTTTTAAATTCTCCTCACAATTTGTTTTCACTGCAGATTCATATATTGATGTATTTATATGCATTTCTTTGCCTACCCTACCGGTATGTCTGATTGCTGGCCTTGGTGAAATGGGCGCCAAGTTGCTGTTCCAATAATAATAATAATAATAACACATATACACAGATGGCTCTGCTACAAATGCCACCAGAAATGGAGGGGAAGGTGTGTTCTTGACGCTGAATAATCAGGACGAGATCACCAAGTTAATATCTATCTATCTATCTATTGACCTTTCGAGCCGTTGCCGGCCCATAGGGCGCAGACCAAGATACACCTTCTCATATCTGAATTTTTGTTCTAGCAGTTTTCTTTTAAAGATATTTTATCAAATCTCGCCATTTGTCTCTGTTCTGTGCAAGCAGCTCTATCTCATTGAGGGAGCCGAATCCTGTTGCTCTTGCCTCTCTCATCAATGTTCTTCTCAGTGTCGCCCTGGGTCTTCCTCTTTTTCTCTTACCTGTTGTTTGCCATGAGGGCCTGCTTTGCTATTCGGTTATTATCTCTTCTCATCACATGTATCCAAGTCAATAGCTACTGGAAAATTCTCAAACAACTTTAAAGCAGAAACCGAGGCCATCAGAGATGCTGCAAGACTGGCTACTCAACACAAAAATAACATGCACAATAAATTGGTGATTCTAACTCTAAAAAGTCCCAAGAACAATGAACTAGATGACTTGAGAACAACCCTGGACCAACTATGCAATAACTTCCAGAGAGTAGTCATTCAGTGGATACCATCACACTGTAATATACACGGGAACGAACGTGCAGACAAATTAGTTAAAGAGGGAGGGAGATTACCGCAAGAGAACCATCCGCTGAGTTATGATGAAGCCAAATCCATCCTCAAGGGTCAGTTCCATGAAAAATGGAAACGAGAACACCCAAAGCATAACGAAAGTGACGGATACCACCAAATATCAAGGAGGGATCAAGTTATCATACTTCGCCTATGCACTGGCTACAATAGAATGAGAAATCACATGTTAACCAAATTCAAAATAGGTACAACCAGCCAATGCCACTGTACACTGTGAACAATATGACTACAAAATATGTTCTACAGGATTGCCCCCAGAACACAGACCTGAGAAGAGCAATGTGGTCCACACCCACCTCCCTGGAAGAGAAACTATATGGGGCAATCGAATCGCTTAAACAGACAGCTGACTTCATGAGAGAGTCTGGAATCCTACTCTGATTGAGTCTTCATCGCAGAGAGAGATAATAATAATAATAATAATAATAATAATACAACTATAGCTGCTTTAGCTACAACTATCGTGAACATACTATAACCAGTAGTGAAAAATACTGAAATAAACAAAATAAACAAACTGAAATAAACAAAAGAATAGGAATGGAAAATAGTAATTTTAATGCCATGAAATGCCATATTAACATCAAGACAAATAACAGCAGGTCTAAAACTAAGGATAGCAAGATGTTATATCTTCTCAACATTCCTGTATAGTTCAGAAACTTGGACAGTAGACAAGAAAACAGAACAGAAAATCGAAGCCTTGGAAATGTTGATTTATAGAAGAAAGGGAAATATTGGATGGAAAGAAAAGAAAACAAATGATAAAAAAAAACTATCTTTACGACACATAGTACCATTGCTGGTGTATGTAGGGCCGCAACGATAGAATCCGAGGGATAAAGGCCGCTTGGTCAAGCAGTCGCCACGACGTGTGAGACTCAGGATTTTTATTTCACCCCCGACAGAAAAATGAAGTCTTAAAAATACTAAAAATGAAAAGAGAACTCCTAAACACAATTCAAACAAGACAAATGCAATTTTTGGTAGCATGTTAAAAGACACAGCAGCCTACTAAAAGTAATCTTGGAAGTGAAAATATAAAGTAAAAGAGGCAGAGACAAACCAAGACTATGAACGAGTAACATCAAAAAATGGAGAAGTCAGCCTATGACAACCTGCACCATCAAAGCAAGAGACAGAGCGGAGTGGCGCTCCATGGTAGCCAACCTTCAATGTGGAGACGGCACTCGATGATGATGAACCACTGTGGGCTGCCATCTGCTGCCAGGTTTTTCCCCATCCCACTGGTGACAGAGAATGATCTCAAGGAAGCACTACAAACATCCTTATATATCCTTAATGTAATATACAAACACAGAATGGTTTTATGCAGCTAAAATAACAGAGAGACGAGACAAATTACGTTGTTTCGGCAAAAGCCTTCATCAGGGTCAAAACAAAATAAATACAAAGACACAAATCAGGATGCCTTATATATTATGAATAGATATGAACAAGTTATCATTATACGCCTCAGAACAGGACACAATCGACTCCATAGTCACATGTATACAAAATTCAAGCTCAGCACCTCAACTACTTGTACATGTGGACAGGTGCCCCCAGACTGTTGAACACATACTTCAAGACTGCACTGAATATAGTAGAATGACGAAAACCATTGGTCCATAGATACAACACTACAGGCGCCCCCAGACTGTTGAACACATACTTCAAGACTGCACTGAAAATAATAGACAGGAAGATCCATTGGCCCATAGATACAACACTACAGGCGCCCCAGACTGTTGAACACATACTTCAAGACTGCACTGAATATAGTAGAATGAGGAAAACCCATTGGTCCATAGATACAACACTACAGACAAAACTATATGAGCCACTGCAAGAATTACAAAAGACAGTAACATTTATACACGAAACGACATTGAAGATATAGACAATACTTCAGGGAAACGATAGACAGACAGACAGACAGACAGACAGACAGACAGCCAGAGAGATACATAGACAGATAGATAGATAGATAGATAGATAGACAGACAGACAGACAGACAGACAGACAGACAGACAGACAGACAGATAGACAGATAGACAGATAGATAGATAGATAGATAGATAGATAGATAGATAGATAGATAGATAGATAGATAGATAGATAGATAGATAGATAGATAGATAGATAGATAGATAGATAGATAGATAGATAGATAGATAGATAGATAGATAGATAGATAGATAGATAGATAGATAGATAGATAGATAGATAGATAGATAGATAGATAGATAGATAGATAGATAGATAGATAGATAGATCATTTTGTGTTTATTTAACTTTATTCTATACAGATCATCTCTCGACCACGAAAATCATTCAATATTTTATATCTGTGCAACTTTCTCTGTCCTTAAGCGTACTGTTGGCAAAAAGGCTGTTATGTGCATTTACGTCATGTGATGAACTCGGAGATAGGAGGGTTAATATTCTTTGTCCATTGTGGCATGATAATTACCGTTATTAACCCACTCTGCTAACGCCCCACCTCCACGACTTTTTAACTGTATATTCCTGCATGAATACCCCACTCTTCTTCACACACACGTGCACTCGTTGATCACGTGACTAGTCATACTTCTGTATTGCTAGCATGGTGTATGTTGGCAGAACTGCGAAAATGGGACAACATTAATTTTTTTTTTTTAATTATTATTTTTTTCCACAAATTCTTGCCGCGAACATTGAATCAGCAAAAAGGCGAATTGAGTTTCAGCAGTTTAGTCACGTGGTGATGATGACGGTGATGATGATGAAAACAATTAAAATTTAAAAAAAAAAAAAAAAAACCTGGAAAAAAAGTAGGATAGTAACAGTTTTACGTAGGTGAGAACCAAACAACAAGTAGAACGAAGTTTCGGCCAAGAAAACTTTCAGCTGGTACAACAAACATCGACACAAAAATATATCAGGATAAACATAGAAATCTATCTACATGGCGATAATATTTAGATTCTTACAAAAGGGGAAATAAGTCACTTCCCTGCGGCCCGGAGATAAGAAAATATACTGATAATATCATCATTATCAAGTACCGGGCCTAGTGGCGTAGGTGATCATGTCTCTCCACAACTTTCGATCTCGGCAGCTATTTATCATTTCTGTTGTTGACCTTCTGCCAAGCCATTCTCTTAAGCTGTGTTGTATTTTTTTCTTTGCTTTCCTCTATCTCTACTTCCCTCAATTTTCCCAGTTGTTACAATATATTTCAGTTGTTCCCTTCTCATAACATGGCCAAAAAATGATGATTGTTTCTCCCTAATATTGGAAATTAGATCTCTTTTTGCTTTGACCTCTTTCAGAACGTTTTCATTACTCTTCTTAGCTGTCCATGGTATTCTCAACATTCTTCTGTAAAGCCACATTTCTACAGACTCCAGTGATTTTCTTGTTTGTTGTCCTATTGCCCATGATTCACATCCATATGTTAAGACTGACTCTACATAACATTTAAGAACTCCTTTTCTTGTTTCGATTGTCAAAAATGGATTGCATAGTATCTTCCTCATTTTTTTGGAAAGCTGCTTTTGCCTGAGCCATTCTGCATCTCACCTCTTTTGTACATCTTCCGTCTGAGGTTAACAAAGTTCCCAAATATCCGTCAGATACATGACAAAAATATCCTTATAATTACACGAATATTTAAATTTAATTTGAGAACATCTTCAGACATTCATCATCATCATCGAGTGCCATCTCCGCAACGAAGGTTGGCTATCATGGAGTGCCATTCTCTTGCTTTGATGGTGCAGGTTGACATAGGCTGACTTGTCCATCTTTTGATGTTACTCGTCCATGATAGTCTTTGCATGCCTCTTTTACCTTGTATTTTCCCATCCAAGATTACTTTTAGTAGTCTTTTGTGTCCTTTAATATGGCCCCAAAATGTTATTTGTCTTATTTGAATTGTAATTAGTAGTTTTGGTTATAGTATATATATATATATATATATATATATATATATATATATATATATATATAGACACACTTATGAAGTGCCTCATTTAACTCGTTCTAAAATTTATCAATTGTTTCCTCTAGACTGCCTGCTGTTGGTGCATAAACTTGTATAAGATTTATGTCTATTGGCTTTCCATTCAATTTCACTGAAAGGACTCTGTCAGATATTGGGTAAAAGCCTTTCACTATTCTTGCTCTTTCTGCATCCAAGATGATACCTACTCCTCTTTGGTGTTCAGTACCTCCAGAATAGATTATTTTATGTTTATCAGAATACATCTCCCCTGATACGGTGTATCTCATTTCGCAAAGTCCCAGTAATTGTAAACCCATTCTTTTCATTTCTTGTATGATGTTTTCTAGTTTACCTTTATGCATGAGTGTTCTCACATTCCAAGTACCTATCTTTAGAGTTTGTTTTATCTTTATTTTGCTTACAGTAGCTTGATGACGATCGGGTATCACCTGTAGCACATGATGTCCCCTACCGAACGAGGGTTTTCTATTGGAATCCCCCTTAACGTTATTGTCGTTATTTCGTGGCGATTCATGATTGTACTAAGAAATTACGACGGTGGTTTTCTGTTGCCTTCCGTCGGTTTGTTTACGGTTGGCTCCACTAGCCTTTGACTAAAAAGTCTCACCCACAAGGCAGTGGGGTTGTTTTACTTCGGGGTTCCCTCCCTTAGCCTTTTACTCTCCCGAGCTTACCTGCAAGGCAGCAGGGCAGCCACAGGTTGTACTGTTTACTGCATACAGTAGCAGGTAAAATTACCCGACCTGACAAATAAATTGGGAATGTTTCAACAAATAAAACAGGGTGTTAGACAAGGTTGTGTGCTGTCACCAGATTTGTTTAATATTTATAGTGAGATTATTTTAAGATACATAAGGGGCATGCCTGGAATAACAATCAGAGGTCATAACATAAATAATCTAAGGTATGCTGATGATACAGTCTTAATCGCTAAGAGTGAAAATGAGTTACAAGAAATGTTGGACATTATAGTGAAAGAAAGCAAAAATAAAGGACTCAGCCTTAATAGCAAAAAGACAGAGGTAATGGTAACAACAAAGAAAAAGACATCACCTCAGTGCAAAATAGGAAGCCGCGATAGCTCAGTGGTTAGTGAACTAGACGACAAAGGACAAGGGGTAGGGTTCGATCCCAACCGACGGCCTCTGGGTTCACCCAGCTTTAAATGGGTACCGAATTTTTTTCTGGGAAAGTAAAGCAGCACGGGCGTAATACCGACCACATTACTCAAAAAATCATGTGCTGAAGGTCTGTAAAATATAGGGTCACTAACACCATATTTCCCTATACGCCACTTGGCGTGACTGGGGTACTTTACTTTTTTTTTTCAGTGCAAAATAAAGACAAGTAGAACACTATTAAAACAGGTAGGCCTAAATGAATTTAAATATTTGGGAACTTTGTTAACCTCAGACGGAAGATGTACAACAGAGGTGAGATGCAGAATGGGTCACACAAAAGCAGCTTTCCAAAAAATGAGGAAGATACTATGCAACCTATTTTTGACAATAGAAACAAGAAAAAGAGTTCTTAAATGTTACGTAGAGCCAGTCTTAACATATGGATGCGAATCATGGACAATAGGACAACAGACAAGAAAATCACTGGAGTCTGTAGAAATGTGGTTTTACAGAAGAATGTTGAGAGTACCCTGGGCAGCTAAGAAGAGTTATGAAGATGTTCTGAGAGAGGTCAAAGCAAAAAGAGAGCTAAGTTCCATTATTAGAAAGAAACAATCATCATTTTTTGGCCATGTAATGAGAACGGAACAGCTGGAACAGGAATATATTGTAACAAGTGGGAAAATTGAGGGAAGTAGAGATAGAGGGAAGCAAAGAGAAAAAATACCAGACAGCTTAAGAGAATGACTTGGCAGAAGGTCAACAACAGAAATGATAAATAGCTGCCGAGATCGAAAGTTGTGGAGAGACATGATCACCTACGCCAGCAGGCCCGGTACTTGATGATGGTGATAGTATGGACATTCTTCAGACATTGAAGAGTGCATTTTCGGCAAGAGTTACCTTCCGTGATAAACATGGCAGCTCTCACTGTTTTGGAAGTTCAAGCTGTGAATACATGAATGAATATATATGGCCACTCTCGGAGAGATTAATTCAGAATGATATTTTTATGCCAACTGTTTTTATTTACTCAGCTTACTGTTACCCATTTGTTTGCCACAGAGGATGGCATTGCTTCTAAATTGATGTCCGAAAAAATTAGGAAAAAGTAAGTGTGTGTGGTGTGTAACTACTGTAACAACAACACTCACAGCACAGTGGTCTCACAGTCACACTCAATTTACTATAACTAATTACTAAGGTGAAGTCCTAGTTTAAGCACATAAATTAGTAAATTATTTAAGATCGGGAGACTACGTCCACTTGCCAAGTAACATTGCATTTTATTCACTGGATACTATATAAGGTACTTTGATAAAAATGTCAAAATATGGAAAATAATCAAACAAATTTAAACATAATATATCTTTTCATTACTTTTCTTAGCTGTCCGTGGTACTCTCAACTGACAACATTCTTCTGTAAAATTTTTTTTATATTTGAGCATTTTTGGGTACATTTTTTCCCCATTAATTTTGCTTGAGCACTGGCCATTTTTAGCTGACTCTTTATAATTCCGACTGTCAATGGTTCTTTTATGTGCACATAGTGCACGGTTCCTTATGTATTTTGTCATTATCTGAGAGAGCTAGACAATGGATCTCACTATCCAGAGACCGGGAAGTGGTAGAACCTTGAAGAAACCACAGATTTGTAAGTGAATAATTTATAACCCCCCCACCTTTCTTTTTCCCCCCTCCCTGAATGGGATTGAAACCTCATATCTTCTTGTTCAGAGGCCAACATCCTACCTTTAGGCCACCCATTGTTTCTGATATTACAAGTGATAAGGAACACAGGAAAGGGATAAAAGGAGAGACATAACTGTCTACAGCTGAAGGCGTGATGCTTGATGATGATTAAGTCACTTTCAAAACTGATTATCTCTCTTATCTATTGTTCTTTCAAGCTGAAAACAGCACATAGGGCAAAACTTGTAGAATCTTCTGTCAGACAATCTTAAATATCAAGAAGTATCACACCTTGCATTTGTATCTAGCCACATGGCTCTGTTCTGGACGAGCTGTTTAATCTCAGTGAGGAAGCCGGTATCTGCTGTTGTTGCATCTCGCCTTGGTGTTGTTTTGGTGTTAAAAAATTATTGATAATACTGAAGTATAAATTGTGACAAGTTCGACTTTTAAATTAATTAATTTTTTTTCTTTTTGCATTATGAAGATGCCCATATCGGCTGAGAAAACTTTGGCAGACAGATGTCAGTTCTTTCCCCTTTGCAGCAGCCCCACTGGTGGTAGACGCTGATGGAGATGGTGGCTTGGACATTGTGGCAGCTCCGTTCGGGGAGTCTCTGGCTGTTATAGAAGGAGAGACTGGGAAGCCCCTACATGATACTAGCTGGCCACAGCACAATTTGGACAAATCTGTTCATTCTTCTCCACTGCAGGTCAGAGGTTGTTTACTTTGGGGGGGGGGGGGGGGGTCTGGAGGTCATTAGTTGATATTTAGTCCGTAGAAACCATTTTAGAATCAGAATAGCTAAAGCAGCAATGTCTTTCAGAAGCCTTGAAAAGTTGTGGAAATCAAAACTTATCTGCACAAAAACAAAACTTAGAATATTAAAATCAAACATACTATCAACCCTTAGATATGCATGCGAGAGCTCGAGAACAACAAAAGAAATAGAAACAAAGTTGAAAGCATTTGAAAATAAATGTGTAAGGAAAATACATGGTATAGTGTGGAAGGAATTCAAAACATACGAGGAAATTAGAGAAATCGCCAATCAACCACTAACATCGGTAATCAAGGAAAGATGAGGGTCATATGTTGTATATATGATGAGAAGAGATAATAACCGAATAACAAAGCAAGCCCTCAAGTGGGAGACAGCAGGTAGGAGGAAAAGAAGCTGGCACAGAGAAACACTGAGAAGAATATTGATCAGGGAGGCAAAGGCAGCAGGAATTGGCTCCCTCAATAAGATCGAGATGCTTGCACAGAACAGAGACAAATGGCGAGATTTGATAAAAGATCTTTGCAAGGATTGTGACTGCTAGAAAGATCTCAAAACAGGGAAACAGTATCTGGGTCTGTGCCCTATGGGCTGAATACGGCTCGAAAGGTCGATAGATAGATAGAAGTCATTAAGTAATTTGACCTATCTAGGCAGCAAAATGCCCAGAGATGGAGACATAACTTCAGTAATCATGACACGCATTGCACTAGCATCAAATGTTTTCAATAAACTGACAAACATCTGGAGATCCAAAGTTCTCAGTAAATGATCAGAATGTAAACTGTTCAACTCCTGTGTGATAACAGTGCTAACATATGGATGTGATACCAGTGCTAACATATGGATGTGATACCAGTGCTAACATATGGATGTGATACCAGTGCTAACATATGGATGTGATACCAGTGCTAACATATGAATGTGGAAGTTGGAAATCCACCCAGACTTTAAATAGGAAATTAAATGTCTTTGAAAACAAATGTCTCAGTAGGATCTCAACCATAAGCTGGAAAGAATACATTTCAAATGAACAGATAAGAGACGAATCAAAACAAGAATACATCTCAAGCTTTATAAGAAGGAGTTGGAAATACATCGGTCATGTGCTGATAATGAACGAGGAAAGACTTCCCCGTAAGGCATTCATGTGGAAACTATCTGGTAAAAGAAAACAACATAGATCAAGAGAATTGCTATGCAGATACAATTAATTAGGAAGGCTCAACCATGGGACTAATGAAACAACCAAGAACTAGCAGCACATTGTCAGTCATGGAGAACTATGACTTCCACCCTCTGTCTGTGCTGCCTCCAGCTCGAGAGGAAAATAAAAAATGAAAGTCATTAAAAGGATATGCTACCAATGATCTCATCTATAATTTGGAAGAGAAGGTGGACATATGTCGGACATGTGTTGAAAAGAGATAACAAAAGAGTTTCAAGAAAGGCTGTTCTATGGGAAACACTAGGATAAAGGAAAAGAGGAACCTAGATAGACACTAAAAAGAAAATTAAACGCTGTGGAGGGACACGTAACATGATACCAACAAAGCAGTAAAATTAAAATTATTGAGGGTATGTATCTTCCTGATTGCAACATATGGTTGTACTGGAACACTACACCGCCACTGTCAGAGAAAGCCCTTAGAGTGGCGTTCTTTACCCGAATCATAGTGCTAGCTCGGTGATAAATTCGAATGCTGTGAATCTTCTGGGGCGTGGCAAAGTTTAGATACAAGTAAACAGAATTGGTTCCATTTCTCAATTGTGTGTGTGTGCAGTCATTGTCATAGAGATTGGTCTTTGTTTTGCCATTAACTGTGGCCTCTGGTCCACATCCGTCTCCTGTATAACAAGCATTAAATGTGTCAGTCTGGTTTGTGTTCTGTTTGAGAGCCACATTCAGACTCCCGCCAATGTAGATGGAGCAGATATTTGCAACTATCGCCCCTTCAATCCGTAACTTGTTGATCAGACCAGCTCCAGAGCAAAGACATCAATCTCGTGCGAACTAACTACAAACCTTGATTCATTGTTACATGAGGCAGAACCATTTAGTTTTACCGTGAAACTGTCTGGATATGTTAAGTCATTCACATAAATCCTAAACCAGGAGAATGGCAAAGATTGATTGAGAGTTGCCTCAACTGATGTAGAATCTGTGTCCGGATTACATGTGGTGTCGTTGTTATCAAACAGGAAAGCAGGTTCAGATTTTTGGGCGTATTTGTAAACAAGATCCAAGTACTGACACTGGGGTCCGAAATATTCGTGCTGACAACTGTCATTGTTTGGGCATGTCCCTGTAGTTTTGTCACAAACTGAGTCATTATAGCAGTGACATTGTAACATACAATTCGCCCCAAACCAACCGGCTGCACAAATTAGGTCATTAACTTCCAAGGTCGCAAACGAAGCCAGCAGAATAAGACTTGATCTACAGTGGTGGTTAACGAACTGTGCACAAACATTTATTATCAAACCCGTGGTTACATTTCTAAAAATTCGCCAACTCGCTGTGATAACAGATAGCGTGATGTTCAAAGTCAACATTGTTTACACCATGGCACTGACGCGAACAAGCTTCCATCTTGGTGCGTCCCATGACGTCATCCCCCATATGTTTCATTCTACTATATGGAAGTGAGTCATGGACAATAAGCAAGACAACATAAAGAACATTAGAGGCAGCTGAGATGAAGTTTATTAGAAGAATGCTACGGGTTCCATGGATAGCAAAACTTACAAATGAAGAATGTTTAAAACGAGCTGGAGAAACCAGAAATATCATCAAAATCATAAGGAAGATACAATCTACATTTATTGGACTTGCCATGGGGAAAAAAGGTATTTAGAATACTATAACAACAGGCAGAATGAATGGAAAGAAGAGCAGAGGAAAACCAAGAGAAAAAATATTGAACAGTTTATCCAAATGACATAATAAAAGATCACCGATTGAAATTATGACATATATGGAGGACTGAGAGATGATTGCCTACACCAACTGGCATGGCACCTGATGATGATGCTGCTGATGAAAGTAAGGTAATCTTTTCTAAACTAAATAAAAATACCCCAAACTAACTAGCTCGCTGATTAAACATATTCACAATCTGGTATTTTTATTTGTCCTAGTCACGTTTTAATGAAAAATCCTTTCAGTTTGTGTAATAATAAATAAATAAATAATAATACATAAATAATAATTAATTCTTCTTCTACCTTTTTAGCTCCCAGTGGAGCATACGTCCTCAACAAACACTTTCCAAGTCGTTCTGTTTTTTGCCATTCTTTTAAGATCATTCCATGTTTTCCCCATCATCTTCATCTCTGCTTCTATCTGTCTTCTCCAAGAATTTCTTGGTCTTCCTCTTTGTCCCTGGGGATTCCAAAAAAGGGCCTGTTGTGTAATACTCTCAGTTGGCTTTCGCAGTGTGTGTCCTATCCAGTGCCATCGTCTTCGCTGTATCTCTTTATCCACTGGTATTTGACTAAATAATAATTAATAGATAATAATAACACACAATTATAAATAAATAATAATAATACACAATTCTAAATAAATAATTAACATAATGTTTCAGTACGATATTAATGGTGATGGAGTTCTTGACATCTTGTTCATGACCACACAAGGTGAAGGACTGTTTTATTCCGGAGTCGGACATACTCTCAGTAAATATACCTTTCAGGTAAGTTTTTTCATGTCAAACTATTTTGTAATTTGTGTTATTAGTTTGTGATGTTTAAGCTATATAGGAGACTGAAATTATAATCAGTATATATTCACAGAGTATTCACATCTTATATTTAAAATAATTATATTTCAAATACGAATTCAGTGTGCAAAATACATCAGAGTTGCTTCTCATTATTCATTATTCTTTCATTATGGTATCAATCAAGCGTAAGGATACAATCAAAATATTATATTTTAAAAAATTATTTTTTTAAATATTATTTTAAAAAAACTTATTTTATTTTATTAAAAAATTTTTTTAATTTTTTTAAAATTTTTAATACATATTAGTATGTGTGTTGTATGTTTGTTCCTGTTGAAGATCTATTGCGCCGAAACGTCGTTCTGGTTTGTGCTGTCCACTAGTTGTGTGAAGCTTTAACTATACCGGTTTTTTTTTTTTCAATTTTTTTTGCTATATCTATTTTTTTTTTTCATTTCTCCTGTCAGAATACAGGACGATTAAAAAAAAGTAAGTAAAGAACTCCGTCACGCCAAGTGGCATATAGGGAATATGGTGTTAGTGACAATAATTTTTATAGACCTTCAGCACATAATTTGTAGGGTAATGTGGTCGGTATTATGCCCGTGATACTGGATAGTCCCTCTCACTTTTTTGTAACACATTATCAGTCGTTAAAGCACATTATCAGTCATTAAAGTACTATCTCCATATTCCCTGCCCAGGCAGAGTAGGCAAAGTGAAATGAGGAAGAAAGCACCAATGTTTAAACTTGGCACAGGGAACATATGGACCATATGCCCTGGACTTGTTAAAGCAAACACACTGAAAGAAGGACAAATTAGAACAACAGCCCTCATAGATAAAGAACTAAATAGGCTACATGTTGATATTGCTGCCCTCCAAGAAACAAGACTCTCAGACTGTGGTTCTGTAAAGGAAGAAAATTATACTTTTTTCTGGCAAGGTCTAAGCCCTGAAAAGCCATGTCTACATGGAGTAGGCTTCACTGTACGTAACAGTCTAGCGAATGGAAGAAAAACGCATCCCCAGGCAAATACTATATGGTGAACTAAAACACAGAAAAAGACAAATCGGCAGACCTAAACTAGCATATAGAGATATATGTAAATCATCTATGAATGACTTCTTCATCTGCGAAAATGACTGGGAACATCTGGCAAGTGATCGCACATCATGGAGAGCATGTATAAGGAATGGTATAACGTCATTCGAGACTGTGCTAAGGCAAAACTTAGAAGAGAAAAGACTCATGAAAAAGGATGGAAAACCCTGTGGATCAGTGGGCCTGACTTGTTCATTTTATGACAGCGTGTGTTTGTCAAACATTGGTAGAATTAGCCATGAGAGAAGCTGCTTGACAAAAACAAAACCTCAAAAAAATACACAATAGCCTCCACTAGGCAGTCTGACAAGATGAGAAGGGTTATATAATATCAGTCATGGGCTGAGATGCCCTCCAACATTAGGCTGAAGGTGTGAGTTATTCATATCTGACTGCTTGCATCAGGATATTAGTCAATGATCAAGAACCAATCTGACATAGAAGATTGAAGAGAAAAGCAGCCTGGTACCAGAATGTCATGATGAAGTTTATTGCACTGGGCTAAAAGACGCAGATATCACAACCCACTGTAAATGATAACAGCACATTTTTGTGCCCATTGAACATCCATTTAGATCTGAATATGGAGGCAAAGGCGCGCCTCACAGCACCAGAGCTGGAAGTTGTCAGCGACCCACAACTGATGGGTTGCGCCAGGATCGGTGAACCAGAACCATCCAGACCCTGTTCCACCTCTCTGTGGTGCCTCCAGTAACAGACTAACCTGTCTAGTCTGGCCAAGCGAGCAGGGATCGAAGAGGGAAGACAACCCGGTACACAAAAATGTTGTGCTGAAGTCGGATGTGTTGGGCCGAAATGCGCAAATATAACAGTTATACTGCAAACCACAACACAACGCAGACACGTCCACTTAATGTCCTTTTAAGAACGGATTACGAAGAGGAATTCTACGGTCTACGAATACTCTAGAATACTTTTGTCATCGGGCGAACGCAAGCAAGCAAGATTTGAATATGAAGACTACATATGGATGTGGATGCTGGAAACCTGCTTAGAATTTAGATAGGGCATTTTTTTTTCTATTTTTTTGGTAATCTCTTTTTTTGCGCATTCCTTACGTTAGTCATGACAAGTTCAACAGGGCAACATGCAGGTTTAGCACCAAAGACAGATAGGAAATTAAATGCCTTTGAAAGAAATGCCTCCAAAGAATCTTAAACATAAGTTGGAGAGAATACATTTGAAACAAACTGATAAGAGATGAATACATGTTCTACAGAATTGCCCCCAGTACACAGACCTGAGAAGAGCAATGTGGTCCACGCCCACCTCCCTGGAAAGGAAACTATATGGGGCAATTGAATCGCTTAAACAGACAGCTGACTTCATAAGAGAGTATGGAATTCTACTCTGATTGAGTCTTGATCGTAGAGAGAGAGAGAGATAAGAGGTGAATCAAAACAAGAATATATTTCTAACTTTATAAGAAGAGGGAGTTGGAAATACATCGGTCATGTGCTGAGAATGAATGAAGACAGACTTCTCTGTCAGGTATTCATGAAGAAACCACATAGTAAAAATAAAACATGACAGACCGAGACCTATGAAAAACAACTGAGACCTTATGAACCAGTAGCAAATCTTCAGTCGTGGAGAACTATGATTTCCGCCCTAGACCGAGACCTATGAAAAACAACTGAGACCTTATGAACCAGCAGCAAATCTTCAGTCGTGGAGAACTATGATTTCCGCCCTAGACCGAGACCTATGAAAAACAACTGAGACCTTATGAACCAGCAGCAAATCTTCAGTCATGGAAAACTATGATTTCTCCCCTATATGCTGTCTTTGGCCAAAGAGGGAAATTGATGAATGAATGAATGAAGGGTAGTAATTGGATGAATACAGTAAAAGTATCATTTGGAGTTACATATCAACTAAACCTCACAGCCAGTGAGTCACTTCTTTTTATCCACATGATCACTAAGGTTGACTGTTCTTATGAAGTTGATGTCACTTGTCATCAGATATCTTGACTCATAAGTTAGTTGAGCCATAGCGTGTTTAAGGAAAGCCTCGGTGGCTGAGTGGTTATTGTGCTAATGACTGATCAGAATGGTCTGAGTTCTTCTTCAGCGTTCAAATCTTGCGATCATGTGAACTTGAGTGTTTGTCCTGTTTCATGACGGAGGGGTAAGAACAATAACATGACACACAATGTGCTGGTCACATGCTTGGTACTAATATATAGAGGGGCAAGAACAACATTATGACACATAGTGAGCTGGTCACATGCTTGGTACTAATATATAGAGGGGTAAGAACAACATCATGACACACAATGAGCTGGTCACATGCTTGGTACTAATATATAGAGGGGTAAGAACAACATCATGACACACAATGAGCTGGTCACATGCTTGGTACTAATATATAGAGGGGTAAGAACAACATCATAAAAAATGGTGAGCTGGTCACATGCTTGGTACTAATATATAGAGGGGTAAGAACAACATCATGACACACAATGAGCTGGTCACATGCTTGGTACTAATATATAGAGGGGTAAGAATAACATCATGACACACAATGAGCTGGTCACATGCTTGGTACTAATATATAGAGGGGTAAGAACAACATCATAAAAAATGGTGAGCTGGTCACATGCTTGGTACTAATATATAGAGGGGTAAGAACAACATCATGACATATAGTGAGCTGGTTGCATACTCGCGTGTGTCATGATTTTTCCACCAAACCTGCTCTGTCTTCCACAGGCCTGAGTGTTTCCCACCAATTTCTTTTTCACACGACACCCCATATGTGTCTGTTAAAATTCCCTCTCCTGCCTTAGTAGGAGCATGGTAAATATGGTGTCAGTGACCATATTTTTATATGACTATGGCACATTTTTTGATAATGCGGTCGGTATCATGCCAGGCCGACTTTCTATCTATCTATTGACCTTTCGAGCTGTAGCCGGCCCATAGGGCGTAGACCAAGATACTCCTTCTCTTTATCTGAATTTTTGTTCTAGCAATTTTCAATTCTTTTAAAGATATTTTATCAAATCTCGCCATTTGTCTCTGTTCTGTGCAAGCAGCTTTATCTCATTGAGGGGGCCGATTCCTGCTGCTCTTGCCTCTATCATCAATGTTCTTCTCAGTGTCTCTCTGGGTCTTCCTCTTTTCCTCTTACCTGTTGTTTCCCACATGAGGGCTTGCTTTGCTATTCGGTTTTTACTTCTTCTCATCACATGTCCAACATATGACCATCGTCTTTCCTTTATTACTGAAGATATTAGTGGTTGATTGGCGATTTCTCTAATTTCCTCGTTTGTTTTGAATTCGTTCCATGCTATACCAAGTATTTTCCTTAGACATTTATTTTTGAATGCGTTCAACTTTGTTTCTATGTCTCTTGTTGTTTTCCAGCTTTCACGCGCATACGTAAGGGTTGATAGTACATTTGATTTGAATAGTCTAAGTTTTGTGTTTGTGCTGATGATTTTTGATTTCCACAACTTTTCAAAACTTCTGAAAGACATTGCTGCTTTAGCTATTCTGATTCTAATTTCTTTGCTTGTATCCCCTTCTCGATCAATGTGACTTCCAAGATAGATAAAGTGATCGATCTAGTCCACTGGTTTGTTTTCCATGTATATTTTGTCATCTGTTGGAATTAAGCTTTTCATGACTTTAGTCTTTTCATGAGTGATTTCAAGCCCAATTTTGCTGGCTATTGATGATAGTTCATTTGTGTTTTCCTGCATCGTTTTTATCTGACTGCTGACGAGAACTATGTCATCAGCAAAGTCGAGGTCCTCCAAATGGTCTCCTTGTATCCATTCGATGCCTTTATTACCAGTGCAGCATTTCTTCATTATGAAGTCCATAACAACTCCAAATATCAAAGGGATAAAATACATCCTTGTTTAACCCCAGTTTCTATTGGGAAACATTCGCTCAGTCCTTTGTCTGTTTGAACTGCACATGTGTAACCATCATACATGTCTTTGATAATATTTATGATTTTTTATGGTAAGCCATATTGCTTCAGAATTTTCCACAAAGAATCTCGATGAATACTGTCAAATGCTTTTTTGAAGTCGATGAAGTTAAGTACAAAAGGTTTTTGCTTTTCAATGTGTTCCTCCAATATAAGTCGTAGAGTAAAAATGTGGTCAAGGCAGCTTCTCCCTTTTCTAAACCCAGCCTGTTCTACACGCATTACTGTATCTATTGAATCCTTTATTCTATTTAGGATGATTTTGCAGAATAACTTTGAGGCAACTGACAAAAGTGTCACGCCTCTCCAGTTGTTACAATCTCTAAGATTGCCCTTTTTTGGAATCTTAAAAATGATTCCTTTTTTCCATTTATGAGGCGTCTTCTCTGCTCTCCAAATGATGTTGAACATTTTCTGGAGATGTATTAAACTATGGCTATCAATTGCCTTGAGTATCTCAGCTGTTAACTTATCCTCTCCAGCAGCCTTGTTGTTGGCCATACGCTTTAAGGTGGTTTCTATTTCCCTCAAGGTGAAGTCATCTAAATTTACATCTAATTCTGCTGCTGGTGAGGCCGACTTTACTTCCAGAAAAATCTCTGGTACCCATTTTTAGAGGCTGGGTGAACCCCGGAACCTTGTCAGTCCTGAACAAAAAATCTGTCACTGCTGGGGATCGAACCTGGACCCTTCTAGTCAGGAAGCGAGCACACTAACCACTCAGCCCTGCTGATGCTCCATGTGCGCCATGTACTCATAGGAAATAAAAACCATGCGTGTGCCTTTATAATGATAAGATTCCTTAACCCTTTCCGTACGGAAGCTTTGTATCGATGCAACGGAAGAGATTTCAGAGACAACATTTTTCATGGTTTTAAGAATCAATCTACACATTTATATTTCTCTAACATATTATATATGAATTTTTAGATAATTGAACAAGGTATTAGATTTCACCAATACCAAGATGATACAAGACATGTAAAAAGAATATGGTTTGATGACGTTCACACTAACCAAATTGACAGTGGCACACTATGTGGTGAGATGTACGCGGCTGAAATTGGCCTTGTGGCTGAGATCGGCCTGGCGCACAGTGCAGCAAAACGTACGGAAAGAGTTAACAATTTCTTAATAAAGTGCAAAACTTTTTGATTAACTCTTATAAACTCACGGTGAACTATAGGGAATACTGCTGCTACGGAGCTTTATTTGGAAAAACTTGAAGAGAGTTAACTCCCTCTTGCTAGACAGTTATTACCAAACATATTACATTTGACTTATTTCTACTTCAGCAGATGTATTGATTACTCATTTATGTGTTTTTTTTATGTAAACAGTGAGGTACGTCATGATCAATTCAGAAGACATACATCATTATGTTGTTTTTATCTATAAGTATATATGTAACAGAATGTAAGTAAAGTAAAGCCTCTGGACACAAAGGTGTCCTGGGTTCGAATCCTGCCAGAGCCAGTGGGAATCTTTCACTTTGAATCCATGGTTTGCTCATGCTTTTAACTCCATTTGGTCTCCCAGTGGTGAGATCTGATGTCTAGCCTCCTCGAATAACAACAATAAGCAGGTGGTCCCGTGTACACTTGCACATGTCAAAGATCCCTTGGCAGTTAAAATCTAAAAGAGTAGGTCACAAATATGGCTGCTGCTGGGGAAACATTTTCAACAGAAACCTACCCTCACCGTAGATAGGGTTCGATCCCAACCGATGGCTTCCGTGTTCACCCAGCCTTTAATGGGTACCGGATTTTTTTCTGGGAAAGTAAAGCGGCACGGGCATTATACTGCTCACATTACCCCAAAAATCATGTGCTGAAGGTCTGTAAAATTCATGGTCACTAAAACCATATTCCCTATATGCCACTTGGCGTGACAGGGGCTCTTTACTTTTTTTAAGTGGTAGTAATTTTTACTATGGTATTGTAAACAAGTAAGTCACACATAGGTATCATAATTAAGGGTTAATTTGTTCAATAGGTCAACACTCTCAACACATACATTACTTATTTCATCAAAAACTTTCAGGTCATCTACAAATCCAGTGTAATAGAAAGTGGAGATAACCTGGTCTTCACTGATGTCAGCGGACGAACATCATTTGAGTACACGTAAAATTATGACAAAATGGAGACAGTCTTGATGAAAATTGTATTATTTTTTCATTACAGCTTGACGCAGCTTATGTCAAATCTGACTGGTACAAAACAGTTACTGGTGCCAGCCATCAAGATATACATCATTATGTTACAGACAAACCTGTAAGTTAACAAATGTTACTGTTCAGTTTTGTAATAAATAAATGTCAAGTACAAGACTTCAATCGGCGTCCTAGCACATGAGTTTTCACCCATATGTGCTCATCCGCCTATCCAGAAGTGTTCAGAGACTTCTGAATAGTGTTGCTTCAAGCATCAAAACTCACGATGCGAGGTGGCATTCCTCATCTTCCCACAGTAATACCCTGGTACCCATTTGTGCCAGTGGTTTAGGTTGACAGCGGGGATATTTTTTCCAGCCATGAGTACAAATCAAACTACTTCCAATGGGAATCGAACACGGGTTGTCCGAAAGTCGGTAGCCCAGTTGGATGGTTTTCCCAACTAGGCCACCGAAGCTCCCTTGTAATAAGTAAATGGGGCAAAGACACCTCACAGCAGCAAAGCTGGAAGTTGCCAGCAACCAACACCTGATGGCATGTGACAGGATCAATGAATCAGTACCCTTCCAGACCCTACTCCACCTCTCCGTGGTGCCTCCAGAAACAGACTAATTTGTCTAGTCTGGCTAAGTAAGTAGTGATCGAGGAGGGAAGATAACCCGGTACTAAAAAATGTCATGCAGAAGTCGGAATGTGTTGGGCCAAAAGGCACAAATCTCAGTGTTTTATTGCAAACTACAACACACCGCAGACAGGCTCCCGTAACATCCTTTTAAGAGTGGGTGACGAACAGGTGTAACCTTTAGTCATTGGGTGAAAGTAAACGTAATAAGTAAAGGTTGTAATATAGGAAATAAATTCTATGATTTTGTGAATTTATAAAAAATGTCAGTGTTGAAGCTGCAGTTATTGAGTTATTGAGTTATTTGCGGGTCATCATCATTGCACTCCGAACATGTCCATAGGTGCTCAGATCCCCTCCTCAGCAATTCCCTCAGTGTCCAGCGACTGACGACTCCAGTTCTATGTTGGTTGGTAAGTCTTCTTCTTACACAGCCACCAAGTTTCTCATTTCTGGCTGTGCCAGAAGCTGCAGTTTTGATGAGGAAAAGGGGGGAGAGAATTCACCGCTGTTCATTGCTGTTATCACTTTTTTTTCTAACTTTATGTGATCTTGTTGTATTATGTTCTTATAATTATATGAGGTCTTCTTGTTGATGAATTATTTTGCTCAACTCTGTGAGGTCTTGTCAGTGAATTTTTTTTTTTTTAATTTTGTGAGGTCTTCTTTCTTGTCAGTGAATAATTTTTTTTTTTTAACTCCGAGGTCTACCTGTCATGAATTATTTATTTGTAATTTTGTGAGCTCTTATTTCTTTTTGGGTTTACTCTGTGAGATATTCTGCCTGTAAATTATGTTTTTTTCTAGATCCATGAGGGAAATACAAAAAGGTCCCTAACCACCCCATACACCACAGACTAACTGGCTTTGGAAAAGGAAGACTAAAAAGAAGCAACTTCACAGCAGTCTCAAAAGAATTGACAACTAGCGATCCAGTACTGTCCCAAACAATGCCGAAACCCATATGCCCATCCTGTATGACTTCCCATGGGAAATATAAAATACCAGAACTTAAGGAAGACTATCATCATCAAGTACCGTGCCTGCTGGCGTAGGTGATCATGTCTCTCCACAACTTTCAATCATGACAGTTATTTATCATTTCTGTTGTTGACCTTCTGCCAAGCCATTCTCTTAAGCTGTCTGGTATTTTTTCTCTTTGCTTCCCTCTATCTCTTCGTCCCTCAGTTTTTCCAGTTGTTCTCTTCTCATTACACAGCCAAAAAAGGATGATTGTTTCTTCCTAATATTGGAAATGAGCTCTCTTTTTGCTTTGACCTCTTTCAGAACATTTTCATTACTCTTCTTAGCTGTCCATGGTATTCTCAACATTCTTCTGAAAAACCACATTTCTTTAGACTCCAGTGATTTTCTTGTCTGTTGTCCTATTGTCCACGATTCACATCCATATGTTAAGACTCGCTTTACATAACATTTAAGAACTCTTTTTCTTGTTTCTATTGTCAAATATGGATTGCATAGTATCTTCCTCACTTTTTGGAAAGCTGCTTTTGCCTGAGCCATTCTAAGGAAGACTTCAGGAATGATGAAAAAAAGGCACCCAGACCCAGACAGAAAAACACATAGATGACAACTACCCACAGGGCTCCTGGTCACACATATACACAGATAGCTGTGCTACAAACGCCATCAGAAATGGAAGAGGAGGTGTGTTCTTGAGGCTGAATAACCAAGAAGAGATCACCAAGTCAATAGCTACTGGGAAATTCTCAAACAACTATAAAGCTGAAATTTAGCCCTCAATGATGCTGTAAAACTGGCTATTCAACACAAAAATAACGTGCACATGAAGTTGGTGATACTGACTGATGCACTGTCAGTCCTAACAGCTCGAAAAACCACCAGGAACAGCGAACTAGATGACCTGAGAACAACCCTAGACCAATTGTGCAATAACTTCCAGAGAGTGTTCTTCCAGTGGATACCATCACACTATAATATACACGGAAACAAATGCGCAAACTAGCTAAGGAAGGAGGGAGATTACCACAAAAGAACCATCTGGTCACCTACAATGAAATCAAAGGCCGGTATCATGAAATCATGATAGGCACATGGATCGTGAACAGCTAGGGTAAATGTTGCTGGTTAATTAGGTTAAATACAAAAATAAAAATTTTCAACTCAAATGTTAAGGCGGTCCTATTATATGGATGTGAAACATGGGGAACAACAAAATTGACAATCACGAAGATACAGACTTTCATTAATGGGTGCTTATGCATAATAAAAGGATGGAAATGGCAGGACAAAATCACTAACATAGAATTATGGAAATGTACCAGTCAAATACCAGTGGATAAAGAGATACAGCGAAGACGATGGCGTTGGATAGGACACACACTACGGAAACCAAATGAGAGTATTACACAACAGGCCCTTTTTTGGAATCCCCAGGGGAAAAGACAACGAGGAAGACCAAGGAATTCTTGGAGAAGACAGATAGAAGCAGAGATGAAGATGATGGGGAAGACATGGAATGATCGTAAAAGATTGGCAAAGAACAGAATGACTTGGAAAGTGTTTGTTGAAGACCTAAGCTCCACTGGGAGCTATAAAGGTAGAAGAAGAAGAAGAGATGGATCGTGAACATCTAGCGTAAATGTTGCTGTCATGTAACTGCATTTTAATGTAAAATATAGTAAATCTCACTGGCTTGTTTTGCTTAGGTGAAGACAACCAAGGGGGGTAATCTGTTCTATTCGTGGAATTAGTATCAATGCAGCTGGGAATTCCCCATATCCGCTCCACTTATGTCACAGCTCCCGCTAAGGCACCTTAACAAATTCTTTTGACATGGTTGAACTACTGTTCAGCTCTAAATAGCAGCACACAGACGACAATTCCAAACGACTTCCATTAAATAGAGAGTGCACAGTCACTTTCTAACTCCAGTTTCCATGAAAGAACAAAACAAACAAAGCAACTGAAACAGTTTAAGCAACCACGTTAGTCTCAGCAAAAACAGGGCGACATGCAGTCATTTTGATTTTGCCTTTTTGGTTCACAGCCAGCCAGTGCAAGCTCAATCGACTGCATGGACAACAATTTCAAACGACATCTCCGAAAAGAGAGTGTCCACAGTCAAACTCCAATTCACTCAAATAAATAGGAAAAAAACACATAGAAACCAGTTTTTGGCATTCTCTAAAGCAAATACAAAACTTAGACTACTCAAATCAAATGTACTATCAACCCTTACATATGTGTGTGAAAGCTGGAAAACAACAAGAGACACAGAAACAAAGTTGAATGCATTAAAAAATAAATGACTAAGGAAAATAGTTGGTATAGCGTGGAACGAATTCAAAACAAATGAGGAAATTAGGGAAATCGCCAATCAACCACTAATATCTTCAGTAATAAAGAAAAGACGATGGTCATATGTTGGACATGTGATGAGAAGATATAATAACCGAATAGCAAAGCAAGCCCTCATGTGGGAAACAACAGGTAAGAGGAAAAGAGGAAGACCCAGAGAGACACTGAGAAGAACATTGATGAGAGAGGCAAGAGCAGCAGGAATCGGCTCCCTCAATGAGATAGAGTTGCTTGCACAGAACAGAGACAGATGGCGAGATTTGATAAAATATCTTTAAAAGAATTGAAAACTGCTAGAACAAAAATTTAGATAATAGAAGGAGTATCTTGGTCTACGCCCTATGGGCCGGCTATGGCTCGAAAGGTCAATAGATAGATAAATGGATGGATGGACGGATGGATTATCTAAAGGGGCCATGTCCGCCATCTTTCCCGGAAGTTAGGGGATAATCATCATCTGTCAAAAACATCAGAAGAAACTGATTTATTAAATTTCAACAAATATATAAAAAGTTATCTTAAATGATTGATTTATTTGATTGTTCTTTTCTTGTCAGACACCAGGTTACATTCCTGTAGATCCTCACATCTTAAGCACACCTGTTCTCCATCGCATGCAGTGGCTGGTCATACCTGTATCATTTTTCTTTGATAATGATGATGATAACTATGGGTAAGTTATCTGTCTGTGGATGATAGATCTACGACCAATTTGTGCCTTAACTTGGGTTTCAGTAACAGAGACGACAATTTAAAAATGAATTTGTGCTATAATTTGGATTTCACTAACAGATGTTACACTTGTAAAGCAAATTTTTGCATTAACTTGGGTTTCAGTAACAGAGACGACAATTTAAAAATGAATTTGTGCTATAATTTGGATTTCACTAACAGATGTTACACTTGTAAAGCAAATTTTTGCATTAACTTGGATTTCAGTAACAGAGATGACAATTATAAAACTAATTTGTGTTATAACTTGAATTTCAGCAGTGATGATGGTCTATAGGTTATTGTAACTTTGACATGATGGTCTATAGGTTATTGTAACTTTGACATGATGGTCTATAGATTATTGTAACTTTGACATGATGGTCTATAGGTTATTGTAACTTTGACATGATGGTCTATAGATTATTGTAACTTTGACATGATGGTCTATAGATTATTGTAACTTTGACATGATGGTCTATAGATTATTGTAACTTTGACATGATGGTCTATAGATTATTGTAACTTTGACATGATGGTCTATAGATTATTGTAACTTTGACATGATGGTCTATAGGTTATTGTAACTTTGACATGATGATCTATAGATTATTGTAACTTTGACATGATGGTCTATAGGTTATTGTAACTTTGACATGATGGTCTATAGGTTATTGTAACTTTGACATGATGATCTATAGATTATTGTAACTTTGACATGATGGTCTATAGATTATTGTAACTTTGACATGATGGTCTATAGATTATTGTAAGCTTAGATGATCTATAGATGATTGTAAACTTACCATATGAGCCTATTTATTATTGTAAACTTGACATAGATGTCCATAGATTATTGTAAACTTGACGTAGGAGTCTACAAATTATTGTAAACTTGATGTAGGAGCCTATAGATTATTGTAAACCTGACATAGGAGCCTATAGATTATTGTAAACCTGACATAGGAGCCTATAGATTATTGTAAACCTGACATAGGAGCCTATAGATTATTATAAACCTGACATAGGAGCCTATAGATTATTGTAAACCTGACATAGGAGCCTATAGATTATTGTAAACCTGACATAGGAGCCTATAGATTATTGTAAACCTGACATAGGAGCCTATAGATTATTGTAAACCTGACATAGGAGCCTATAGATTATTGTAAACCTGACATAGGAGCCTATAGATTATTGTAAACCTGACATAGGAGTCTACAAATTATTGTAAACCTGACATAGGAGCCTATAGATTATTGTAAACCTGACATAGGAGCCTATAGATTATTGTAAACCTGACATAGGAGCCTATAGATTATTGTAAACCTGACATAGGAGCCTATAGATTATTGTAAACCTGACATAGGAGCCTATAGATTATTGTAAACCTGACATAGGAGCCTATAGATTATTGTAAACCTGACATAGGAGCCTATAGATTATTGTAAACCTGACATAGGAGCCTATAGATTATTGTAAACCTGACATAGGAGCCTATAGATTATTGTAAACCTGACATAGGAGCCTATAGATTATTGTAAACCTGACATAAGAGCCTATAGAAGATTGTGAACTTTTCCAGAATTGTTTCTTCTCACAGAGACATGACTGGAACAGGACCTTGGGGAAATGTTGATGCTAAAGACAAATTTTATGTAGCAGCTGTGGCTGTTGTAGATCTCAAACAGCTACAGGTCAGCAAAAATGAAGGCAGTGCCGTCAAAAGTTCACCAGTCATCAAAGTTTTTTTCCTGGAACTGTCACAGGTAAATATCTTCTTGTTGTGTTGTAAAAGTGAAAGTAGGGTAATGTGTTGCAATATGGGGTATAAGACATGAGAAAGTTCATCATCATCATTGGGTGCCATCTCCGAAACGAAGGTTGGCTACCATGGAGCGCTATTCTGCTCTGTCTCTTGCTTTGATGGCGCAGGTTGTCATAGACTGATTTGTCCATCTTTTGATGTTACTCATCCATGTTAGTCTTGGTCTGCCTCTGCCTCTTTTACCTTGTACTTTCCCCTCCAGGATTACTTTTAGTAGGCTTTGTGTCTTTTAACATGGTCCAAAAATCGCATTTGTCTTGTTTGAATTGTGTTTAATAGTTCTTTTTTCATTTTTAGTTGTTTTAAGACTTCATCGTTTGTTTTCTTTTCCTTCCATCCAATTCTACCTATTCTTCTATATATCCATATTTCAAAGGCTTCAATCCTCTGTTCTGTTTTCTTGTCTAATATCCATGTTTCTGCACCATATCTCTCTCTCTCTCTGCGATCAAGACTCAATCAGAGTAGGATTCCAGACTCTCTCATGAAGTCAGCTGTCTGTTTAAGCGAATCGATTGCCCCATATAGTTTCTCTTCCAGGGAGGTGGGCGTAACCACATTGCTCTTCTCAGGTGTTTCGCTCTGCACCATACAGGAATATTGAGAAGATGTAACATTTTGCTATTCTTAGTTTTAGCCCTGGTGTTATTTATTTTAATGTTAGTATATTTTTCATGACATTAAAATTACTTTTTGCCATTCCTATTCTTTTGTTTATTTCAGTTTTACATTTTCCATCACTGGTTATAGTATGTCCAAGGTAGTTGTAGTTCTGAACTGTCTCCAGGTCTATTCCTTCAATTTTGATATCCGTTTGAGGGTTTTGAGTATTTTCTTTGTTTATGATCATATTTTTTAGTCTTTTTGAAATTCCTTCTAGTCCATATTTTTTGCCTTTCCTGTTTATTTCATTAAGTAATTGTAGATCTTTAGGATTTTCTGCTAGTAGTACAGTATCATCAGCATATCTTAGGTTATTGATTATCTTTAATGAGAAAGATAATAAATTGATAAAGGAATAATACTGAGCTATTGAGTTTTTTGGCAGGCCATCATCATTGCACTCCAAACATGTCCAGGTACTCAGATCCCCACCTCAGTAAGTCTCGCTGTGTCCAGCAAATGATGACTCCATTTCTGTGTTAGAATAATAATGAGAGTGGTCTCAACTTGGGTCAAGGACACTAGATGAGTGAGCTAGAGTCGAACATGTTAAGCACGGAGAAGAGTTGCTTGCATTATGAAAGTCAAGCACATCAGGGAGTTACAAGACTATGTTACCTAGATTATGGGGTAAGGTGTTCGTGAAGACAAATTGAGATGAACATGATAGCTGTATTGTTAACACTGGGCCTCTCTCACATCACAATGTGTACCAGCAATTGACTGCTTTCTCTGTCTCTCACATCACAAGTTGTACCAGCAATTGACTGCTTTCTCTGTCTCTCACATCTCAAGGTGTACCAGTAATTGACTGCTTTCTCTGTTTCTCACATCACAAGGTGTACCAGCAATTGACTGCTTTCTCTGTCTCTCACATCACAAATTGTACCAGCAATTGACTGCTTTCTCTGTCTCTCACATCACAAGTTGTACCATCAATTGACCTCTTTCTCCGTCTCTGACATCACAAATTGTACCAGCAATTGACTGCTTTCTCTGTCTCTCACATCACAAGTTGTACCAGCAATTGACCTCTTTCTCCGTCTCTGACATCACAAGTTGTACCAAACAATGACTGCTTTCTCAATCTGGACCAAGAAAAAGAAGAATGGTTGTAATAGTTGGCAATGTTAAAACTTGAACAAATTATTTGATTTTAATATTTCAAATATTTGATTTCAGACTCCATTGTTCAATATGTTCAGCCCAACTTTTGTTGATGTGGATGGAAGTTTTGGAGATTCAGAAATTATCACAGGATTGTCGTCAGGTAACCTCTATCTCATGTCTCAGAATGGTGTGCATCGACCAGGATTTCCAAAATTTGTCGGACCCATATCAGGCAGAGTAAGCCAATCCTAATATATACCATTTATTTAATTTATTATTTTTATTCATTTCCTTTTTCTTCTACCTATTTTTAACTTTCTCATTTATTTAAAATGTGTAGAGGTATGAACTTGATAGTTTGTATGTAACCTTGAACTTTTGGTATGAACTTGATAGTATGTAGGTAACCTTGAACTTTTGGTATGAACTTGATAGTTCATATGTAACCTTGAACTTTTGGTATGAACTTGATAGTTCATATGTAACCTTGAACTTTTGGTATGAAACTTGATAGTATGTATGTGTTTAGGCTTGTGAGATATTGACCTGTACAACAGAACTGCAAAATGAAGTACCAGCATTAACCCCAGATTACTATACATAAGGGAGCCACGATAGCTCAGTGGTTAATGAACTGGACTACAAAGGACAAGGGGTAGGGTTCGATCCCAACCGACGGCTTCCGGGTTCACCCAGCCTTAAATGGGTACCGGATTTTTTTCTGGGAAAGTAAAGCAGCACGGGCGTAATACCGACCACATTACCCCAAAAATCATGTGCTGAAAGTCTGTAAAATATAGGGTCACTAACACCATATTTCCCTATACGCCACTTGGCGTGACGGAGGTACTTTACATTTTTTTTACTATACATATATATGGCTGATGTTTTCACAAGACCGTCATTAAAATTACTACTATTTAAATGTTACATCTGGGCTCCAAAAATAGTATTTTCTTTGAACTTTTGCTACACGATTGTGTGCTTACCAAAGTAGAAATATGAGAATGGGATACTGTAATATTTTCCTGGTTACGTTACATTTATGACCTGAAATTTGAACGCATTGCACTGTGGCTACCGGAGGTATTACATTGTCTATTGACACATCGGCCATCAGTCCAACTGTATGTTTGGCTTCCTCATAGTATCATTCGCTACCTATCCCGTGTTACAAAAGTTTGTTTGACAACGAGATTTCTCCCGTCATAAGTAAAAAATAACAAATAAATCTGTTCGAAATCACACACAAGAACACTTGAATCTCTTTTTACTATGGGCTTTGAAATTCATTTATAATTTAAATTTGACATCGCAAAAAATGTGTCGTGTTGCCAGCACAGTCACACACAGGAAAAGAATGCATGGAAAAAGACCAAGAGGAACACCTAGAAGAAGATGGATAGATGCAGTGATAGAGACATGTAACAACAAAGGAAAAATCACTAATTCAGACAGTTCGAGCAGCTCAAGAATGACAAATGATATAAACCACGACACCTTTTAGGTATCAGTGAGAAAAGAGAAAAGAAGAAGATGGATAGATGCAGTGACAGAGACACGTAACAACAAAGGAAAAATCACTAATTCAGACAGTACGAGCAGCTCAAGAACAACAGATGATATAAACCATGACACCTTTTAGGTACCGGTGAAAAGAGAAAAGAAGAAGATGGATAGATGCAGTGATAGAGACACGTAACAACAAAGGAAAAATCACTAATTCAGACAGTTCGAGCAGCTCAAGAACGACAAATGATATAAACCACGACACCTTTTCGGTATCATTGAAAAGAGAAAAGAAGAAGAAGATAAGTAAAAAAAAAAATGAATTTCTTGAAAATTGGCGAAATTTAAAAAAAAAAAAAAAGAAAAAAAAAACAGAGCGTTTTTACAACTAAATTTTACAAAGAATATGTTGGTGTTTGGGACAAAAAATCCAATATCAAAAGTAATAAACCCAACACCCAGGGGTGACCGGAAGTAATAATGAGGAAAGTATTGGGGGGCAGGGGGATGTTTGCTCATGGCAAACTGTCAAATTCCAAGAATGTTTATTTTGTCTTCATCATTTTTATGAAAGTATTGTAATTAAGGTTTAACTCTTTCCGTATGTTTCGTCGCACTGTGCACCATGTCGATTTTGGCCGAGTACATTTCGCAGCATAGTGTACCACTCTCAATTTGATTAGTGTGAACTGTCATCAAACCATATTCTTTTTACATGTCTTGTATCATTTTGGTATTGGTGAAATCTAATACCTTGTTCAATTATCTAACAATTCTTATATAATATCTATTTATCTATTGACCTTTCGAGCTGTAGCCGGTCCATAGGACGTTGACCAAGATACTCCTTCTCTTATCTAAATTTTTGTTCTAGCAGTTTTCAATTCTTTTATAGATATTTTATCAAATCTCGCTATTTGTCTCTGTTCTGTGCAAGCAGCTCTATCTCATTGAGGGAGCAGATTCCTGCTGCTCTTGCCTCTCTCATCAATGTTCTTCTCAATGTCTCTCTGGGTCTTCCTATTTTCCTCTTACCTGTTGTTTCCCACATGAGGGCTTGCTTTGCTATTCGGTTATTATATATATATATATATATATATATATATATATATATATATATATATATATTGGGCTTGAGATCAATCATGAAAAGACTAAAGTCATGAAAAGCTTAATTCCAACAGACGACAAAATATACATGAAAAACAAACCAGTGGAAGAGATCGATCACTTTATCTATCTTGGAAGTCACATTGATCGAGAAGGGGATACAAGCAAAGAAATTAGAATCAGAATAGCTAAAGCAGCAATATCCTTCAGAAGCCTTGAAAAGTTGTGGAAATCAAAACTCATCAGCACAAACACAAAACTTATATAATATGTTATATGTTAAATAAATACTATAAAAAATATATACGTTGATTCATAAAGCCATGAAAAATTTTGTCACTGAAATCTCTTCCGTTGCATCGATAAAAAGCTTCTGTATGGAAAGATTTAAAAAACACTGAAATTCTCATTCTTAAAGATATTTCTTTTCATGAATATTTCTTACGATTCCAGGTATCGGTCGCAGCTCTGAACAAAGAACCTGGTCTGGAGTTGATTGTCATGAGCACCAGTGGAAATGTGACGTGTCTTGACTCGAAGACAGGAAGAGTTGATTGGTCAACGCAAATTGGAGGGAAGACATTTACGGGCAGTCAGATTGTAGATGTTGATCTTGATGGTCAGCTGGATGTTGTAGTTGCAACCGATGAGGGGTGAGTGATGTTTTTGTGGTTTGTCTTTACAATAACCTGATCATCACCATGTCTTCACAGACAACTGATTTAAGTGATGATCCGAGCGAAGCCGCGCCTCCCTGCAGCAGAGCTGGAAGTTGTCATCGACCCACAGCTGATGGCTTGCGCCAGGATCGGTGAACCAGAACCATCCAGACCCTACTCCACCTCTCTGTGGTGCCTCTAGTAACAGACTAACCTGTCTAGTCTGGCCAAGTGAGTAGGGATTGAAGAGGGAAGACAACCCGGTACTCAAAAATGTTGGGCTGAAGTCGGATGTGTTGGGCTGAAGTCGGATGTGTTGTGCTGAAGTCGGATGTGTTGGGCTGAAGTCGGATGTGTTGGGCTGAAGTCGGATGTGTTGGGCTGAAGTCAGATGTATTGGGCTGAAGTCGGATGTGTTGGGCTGAAGTCGGATGTGTTGGGCTGAAAGGCGCAAATATAACACTTATTCTGCAAACCACAACTCAACGCAGACACGCTCACTTAACATCCTTTTAAGGGCGAACGCAAGCAAGCAAGTGATGATCTTTTATTGCATCTGCAAGATTTCTGGAATATTGTTATGGTGTGTCTTTACACTGATGTAATTTCAGAAATGTTTCTTCATTATGTCTTCACACACAGGTGATATAAAATATGTTTCTATTGTATATCTTCAGTATTCAATTCTTTTTCTATTCTATTTTATTTCTATTCCATTCTATTCTATCCATAGAACTAGTTTCTTTGCAGTCAGGCAAAAAAACTGTAAAATTTATACAGGCGACTATTACGACATGCATGGCAGGTAACAGTGGCTCTATTTTTTTCTCCTCTCACCATGGAGACCCGGTAGCCATGTGGAGTGTATGTCTTCACATCCAGGTGATGTCAAAAAATGTTTGTGTGGCATGTCTTCACACTTACGTGAAGCCTGTAGATGTTTTTGTGACACAAAACTATTATCTAGATGTGTACAAAGGAAGTTGTTTGTTTCTATACACCAATTTTTATTTAAATCTCTAACAAAGTCCAGAGGGACTGAATCTTGAGTGAGTATCACTTCCTATTTTTCGCACAACTGTGGTTGTTTACTCAAGTGTCCTTCACCATACAGGCAGATATTCTCCGACTTTAAAGGTACTCTCATTTTTTTTTCCTGCCATAGAGAATTTGTATGTTTTGGATAGATTTTTTTATTTGCCAATTTGCCCACCGCCTAAGATAGAAATCAAACCCAGGACCTTCTTGTTCAGAGGACACCATCTTACGCATCATCATACCCAGTCCTCAGAAAGAAGCAGAGGACACCATCTTACGAATTATCTTACCCAGTCCTCAGAAAGGAGCAGAGGACACCATCTTACGCATCATCATACCCAGTCCTCAGAAAGGAGCAGAGGACACCATCTTACGCATCATCTTACCCAGTCCTCAGAAAGGAGCAGAGGACACCATCTTACGCATCATCTTACCCAGTCCTCAGAAAGGAGCAGAGGACACCATCTTACGCATCATCTTACCCAGTCCTCAGAAAGGAGCAGAGGACACCATCTTACACATCATCTTACCCAGTCCTCAGAAAGGAGCAGAGGACACCATCTTACGCATCATCTTACCCAGTCCTCAGAAAGGAGCAGAGGACACCATCTTACGCATCATCTTACCCAGTCCTCAGAAAGAAGCAGAAAACTACTTATAGCACCACCCTGCCAATGGCGCTACTTCTGTTGTCTCATGAGACTGATGACATCTTACATGGTGCTATTATGCAGAGTAAATGCATGTAAGCAACACTCACATACATATTTAATTACATTTTTTAACCCTTAATTATCTGTCCTGTGCATCACATCTGTATGGTATGACACCTGTCCTGTGCGTCACGTCTGTATGATACTATGATACGTTCATAAAAATTACGATCACTAATTGTTACATTTAAAGGTAGGAAAATAAAATTTTCTTTGAACTTTTGCCACACATCTGTGTTTACCTAAGGAGGGACATAGGAATTGGATGCTGTAATAATTTCCTAGCGTAGGTTAGATTTGTGGCCTGAAATTCAAACGCATGGTGCTGTGACTACTGAAGGTGTTACTTTGTCTATTGACATGTCACCCATCAGTCCAACTGTATGTTCAACTTCCTCTTAGCGTCGTTTACTACCTATCCCATGTACAAAGGTGTTTGACATCTCTCCGACAACTGAAGAAGTTTCCCCTGTCATAAAAAAGAAACATATTTCTTGAAAATTGGCCAAATTAAAAAAAAAAACCAGCTGCATTTTTACAATAGCTTCATACTTAACGCGCGATGGTTGTTTTAAAAAAAAAAAAAATTCCAGTATGAAAGGAAACAAATGCAACACTGAGTGGTGTCCGTAAGTAGTAATCAGGAAGGTGCAGGAAGGGAGGAAAATGTTTGCCTATGGCAAACTATCGAATTCCAAGATTATTTATTTTGTGTAGGTGTCATAATGAACTCTTTCCATCTCTTTTACCTTTTAGCTCCTGGTGGAGCATAGGTCTTCAACAAACACTTTCCAAGTCGTTCTGTTTTTTGCCATTCTTTTAAGATCATTCCATGTCTTCCCCATCATCTTCATCTCTGCTTCTATCTGTCTTCTCCAAGAATTCCTTGGTCTTCCTCTTTGTCTTTTCCCCTGGGGATTCCAAAAAAGGGCCTGTTGTGTAATACTCTCAGTTGGCTTCCGTAGTGTGTGTCCTATCCATCGCCATCGTCTTCGCTGTATCTATTTATCCACTGGTATTTGACCGGTACATTTCCATAATTCCACGTTAGTGACTTTGTCCTGCCATTTCCATCCCTTTATTCTGCGCAAGCATCCATTAATGAAAGTCTGTACTTTCGTGATTGTCAATTTTGTCATTCTCCATGTTTCACAGCCATATAATAGGACCGACTTAACATTTGAGTTGAAAATTTTTATTTTTGTATTTAGCCTAATTTCTTTGGATTTCCATATGTTTCCCAGTGCAATGAAAGCTCCTCTTGCTTTTGATATCCTTATTTTGGTATCATTTTCTGTTCCTCCCTCTTTATCTATATTACTGCCCAGATATATATAAGATTGTACGTCTAGTAGAGGTATTTCTCCTAGTTTTATATGGTTATTGCCAACTGCATTAATTCTCATAATATCTTTCCATACGGCAGCTTTTTATTGACGCAACGGAAGAGATTTCAGAGACAAAATTGTTCATGGTTTTAAGAATCAATCTACATATTTATATTTATCTAACATATTATATATGAATTTTTAGATAATTGAACAAGGTGTTAGATTTCACCAATACCTAGATGATACAAGACATGTAAAAAGAATATGTTTTGATGACGGTTCACAATAATCAAATTGAGAATGGCGCACTATGTGTCGAAATGTACGCTGGTGAAAGTTGGCATGGCGCATGGTGCGGTGAAACGTACGGAAAGAGTTAAAGGTTAATCTGTCATTTAGTTATTTTTTTGGTTGCTGATGGTTGTTCATGTGAAATGTGTTCTCTTATTACATACCTTTTTTTTGTGGCTGCTTATTTTTATTCTTCTCATAAACTTTGTCATTTTTTAATTCCATAAATTTCCACAGAAAAGTGTTTGCTTTACATGGAGACAGTGGATCAGTTGTTGCAAATTACCCCTTTAAGGCTGGGCAGAAGATAACAGGACCTGTGCTGGTGACCAAATTCAATGCTATCAGAGGACCTGTTGATCTGGTAAGTTTGTTTGTTTGATTTTAGTGTTGTGGTCTGTTTACAGAAGTTGGCATGAGCCAGTTCTGATGGCCTCAGCCCTGACTGATCAGATCTGACACCATGCAACATTATAACTCAATAGATGTTCTACTATAACATGAAGTTGAATGCATTAAAACTTCACCAGTAGAGCACCTGTACAAATTTGTGCCTCTGACGTGTCTCCACCACAAAATACTAGAGGAGCCTGTCTGCCCATATCCCCAAGAGCTGTTTTGGTGCTAGTCATACATCATCCCTGAAAGGGGAGTAAAGAATAGTGGCCCTGTACCCTACTAGACATGTTCGTAAGAGGCAAGAAAGGAGGGTTGGGCATGGGACTGGCTATCCCATACTGTAAAAAAAAATAAAACTTCACAAACATGGACAAGAAAAGACAAAGAGGAAGACCAAGAAATTCTCGGAGAAGACAGACAGAAGCAGAGATGAAGATGACGGGGATGGTGTCCGGTTAGCGCAATCGATAGGCGGTTGGCTTACCACGGCAACAGCCGAGGTTCGTACCCTGGCGAGGACACCTGGGTTTTACTAATTCCCTAAAAATTAGTACCTCTGAAGTCGGAGTAAATCTGCCTGCATGGCGAGGGGCATCCTGTAATGGGATAAAACAGACTTTACACGCAAAATTCAGTCCCACAAAATTGAGTGGATGGGACTTTGTCAGAGGTCAAAGCTGACGAAAGCGAACGAACGAACGAAGATGACAGGGAAGACATGGAATGATCTTAAAAGAATGGCAAGAAACAGAATGACTTGGAAAGTGTTTGTTGAAGACCTATGCTCCACAGGGAGCTGAAAGGTAGAGGAAGAAGAAGCATCAATTTATAAATGTCTCAACTCTTTATGCAAATACAAAATAGTTTTGCAATTATTTTTAGTTGCTTTTGTTTTTTTAAAACAATTTTCTGATTTACAATTTTCGTGGTATATATTTTTGGGCAGGTGTTTTTGTCAGACGACGGGATACTGAACATTTTGGCAGCAGATCACAGTTGTTTGTCTCAGGTTATTATTGATGATCTCTCACTGGTCGAGATTCTTGTTCAGAATGTGCTGCTCATGAATCACGGAATGGAGCTGATTGTAGCAACTTCAGATGGCAGTTTGATTTGTCTTGGTTCTGGCAGTGAGAGTTCGGTTGAGGAACTTTTCGAGGAAGAGTTTATACTTATGGCCAGCAGGATAGCATTTCCGTCAAGTCCTCATGCACATAATGATTTTGTTTTTACTGTAAATAAGGTTTGTAATCTCTTACGTTATTATTTCATTTACGTTAATTTATGAGAATGTTTCTGAAATTATCACCCATAACATATGATTGTTTGGTGAGCTTTTTATTGCAGTATACACCCATAAAAAGAGTTCTTTTATGTCAAAGGGATCTGGTCGATATGGAGTGCTTAGAGCGAAAAGCAGATGTATTTACAATCAATACCTTATAGGAACAATATATTTTGAGAAATGCAGGGATGGGCGGTGGAGTGGATATGGGGATGCCTCAACTGCAATGAAACTAATTCTATGAATAGAATAGAAATTTCCCTCTGTCCCTTGACTCAACACAAACGAAGATGATGTAGCATCGTTTGGGGCCATTATGAGGCAGGCAGCCTGGTACTCTAGAGGATGAGCATTATCTCCCTTCTTCTAGATTGTGACATCTTCATAGTGAGAATTATGTTGCACTGATATCTTAGGCATGTAGCCCAGTGCATCTGATTTCATTATTTGATCTCTCTTTTCCTGGTCCCAGCTCTTTGACCTTTCCAGTTTGAGTAATTCCTTGGTAGCATTGCTACCACTAGAACAGCTCTTGGGGGTATGGACACACAGGCTCCTCTACCACTAGAACAGCTCTTGGGGGTATGGACACACAGGCTCCTCTACCACTAGAACAGCTCTTGGGGGTATGGACACACAGGCTCCTCTACCACTAGAACAGCTCTTGGGGTATGGACACACAGGCTCCTCTACCACTAGAACAGCTCTTGGGGGTATGGACACACAGGCTCCTCTACCACTAGAACAGCTCTTGGGGGTATGGACACACAGGCTCCTCTACCACTAGAACAGCTCTTGGAGGTATGGACACACAGGCTCCTCTACCACTAGAACAGCTCTTGGAGGTATGGACACACAGGCTCCTCTACCACTAGAACAGCTCTTGGGGGTATGGACACACAGGCTCCTCTACCACTAGAACAGCTCTTGGGGGTATGGACACACAGGCTCCTCTACCACTAGAACAGCTCTTGGGGGTATGGACACACAGGCTCCTCTACCACTAGAACAGCTCTTGGGGGTATGGACACACAGGCTCCTCTACCACTAGAACAGCTCTTGGGGTATGGACACACAGGCTCCTCTACCACTAGAACAGTTCTTGGGGATATGGACACATAGGCTCCTCTACCACTAGAACAGCTCTTGGGGGTATGGACACACAGGCTCCTCTACCACTAGAACAGCTCTTGGGGGTATGGACACACAGGCTCCTCTACCACTAGAACAGCTCTTGGAGGTATGGACACACAGGCTCCTCTACCACTAGAACAGCTCTTGGAGGTATGGACACACAGGCTCCTCTACCACTAGAACAGCTCTTGGGGGTATGGACACACAGGCTCCTCTACCACTAGAACAGTTCTTGGGGATATGAGCACACAGGCTCCTCTACCACTAGAACAGTTCTTGGGGGTATGGACACACAGGCTCCTCTACCACTAGAACAGTTCTTGGGGGTATGGACACACAGGCTCCTCTAATACTTTGTGGTGGAGACATGTCAGAGAAACAAATTTGTACAGATTCTCTACTGGTAAAGTTTAATGCATTCAATTTCATTTTATAGTAGAACATCTGTAGAGTTATAATATTGCATGGTATCAGATCTGATCAGTCATGCGTAAGGCTATCAAAGCTGGCTCATGGTATCAGATCTGATAAGTCATGAGTAAGGCTATCAAAGCTGGCTCATGGTATCAGATCTGATCAGTCATGAGTAAGGCTATCAAAGCTGGCTCTTGGTATCAGATCTTATTGGTCATGGGTAAGACTGTCAAAGCTGGCTCATGGTATCAGATCTGATTGGTCATGAGTAAGGCTATCAAAGCTGGCTCATGGTATCAGATCTGATTAGTCATGAGTAAGGCTATCAAAGCTGGCTCATGGTATCAGATCTGATCAGTCATGAGTAAGGCTATCAAAGCTGGCTCATGGTATCAGATCTCATTGGTCATGAGTAAGGCTATCAAAGCTGGCTCATGGTGTCAGATCTGATCAGTCATGAGTAAGGCTATCAAACCTGGCTCATGGTGTCAGATCTTATTGGTCATGGGTAAGACTATCAAAGCTGGCTCATGGTGTCAGATCTGATCAGTCATGAGTAAGGCTATCAAAGCTGGCTCATGATGTCAGATCTGATCAGTCATGAGTAAGGCTATCAAAGCTGGCTCATGGTGTCAGATATGATCAGTCATGAGTAAGGCTATCAAAGCTGGCTCATGGTGTCAGATCTTACTGGTCATGAGTAAGGCTATCAAAGCTGGCTCATGGTGTCAGATCTTATTGGTCATGAGTAAGGCTATCAAAGCTGGCTCATGGTGTCAGATCTTACTGGTCATGAGTAAGGCTATCAAAGCTGGCTCATGGTGTCAGATCTTACTGGTCATGAGTAAGGCTATCAAAGCTGGCTCATGGTGTCAGATCTTATTGGTCATGAGTAAGGCTATCAAAACTGGCTCATGGTATCAGATCTGATCAGTCATGAGTAAGGCTATCAAAGCTGGCTCTTGGTATAAGATCTTATTGGTCATGGGTAAGACTGTCAAAGCTGGCTCATGGTATCAGATCTGATTGGTCATGAGTAAGGCTATCAAAGCTGGCTCATGGTATCAGATCTGATTGGTCATGAGTAAGGCTATCAAAGCTGGCTCATGGTATCAGATCTGATCAGTCATGAGTAAGGCTATCAAAGCTGGCTCATGGTATCAGATCTCATTGGTCATGAGTAAGGCTATCAAAGCTGGCTCATGGTGTCAGATCTGATCAGTCATGAGTAAGGCTATCAAAGCTGGCTCATGGTGTCAGATCTGATCAGTCATGAGTAAGGCTATCAAAGCTGGCTCATGATGTCAGATCTGATCAGTCATGAGTAAGGCTATCAAAGCTGGCTCATGGTGTCAGATCTGATCAGTCATGAGTACGGCTATCAAAGCTGGCTCATGGTGTCAGATATGATCGGTCATGGGTAAGACCACCAGAGCTGGCTCCTGCGGGTGAGCAATAAGTTAAAAATAATACAGGCATGTCGCAAGAGATCATCTCAACGAGATAGAGTTGCATGCACAGAACAGAGACAAATGGCAAAATTTGATAAAAGATCTTTACAAGGATTGAAAACTGCTAGAATAAAAATTTAGATAAGAGAAAGAGTATCTGGGTCTATGCCCTACAGGCTGGCACAGCTCGAAAGGTCAAAAGATAGATAGATAGATGTTGCAAGATCCATCTTCTTCTTCTTCTTCCCTTCCTCATTTGCCTTTTCAACATTGAGGGAAGATGTAGCTTGCAGTCTTTTGCTTTTTTGTTGACTTCTTCTGCTGTTGTGTTGCCTAGTGTTTATAATACTCCATATTATTCATGTTCAGCATTTCAGATTCAGGCTTACTGAGTTGTATTTTTATTTGTCTGCCTTGTCATATGGCCAAACCATTTTATCTGTTATTTTGTTATGAATACATCAATGGTGGAATCCCTGGCTTCTTTCTCACTTCTTTATTCCTCATTTCTCAGTCTCTTTGGGAGCCGCGATAGCTCAGTGGCTAGTGAACTGGACTACAAAGGACAAGAGGTAGAGTTTGATCCCAACCGACAGCTTCCAGTTCAACCAGCATTAAATGGGTACCAGATTTTTTTTGGTCTGGGAAAGTAAAGCGGCACGGGCGTAATACCGACCATCATCATCATCATCGTGTGCCCTCTCCGCAACGAAGGTTGGCTACCATGGATCGTCATTCTACTCTGTTTGTTGCTTTGATGGTGCAGGTTGACATAGATTGACTTTGATGATGATTGGTAGCATAACTTTGAGTTGAAGATTGTGCTGTAGAGTGTTTATTTTGCCTCTAGTATTATTTCCTTGTTGGACACTAGATGTGACATTTGTCCAATAATTTGACAAACTTTGTTGCATCTTGAGTCTGTCTCTGCAGTTTGTATGCATTATCTTTTGTCACTAGACTTCCTAGGTGTTTAAACTCCTCCACTTGTTTTAACTGTCTGCTCTCTATTGTTATGCTGATGTTCTGTATTTCTTTTGCAATTTTTATAACTTCTGCCTTGTGGTATTCTTATTGTTCAGGGTACCTATATTGTTAAGTCTTTTTACTTGTTTTTGGAGGTAATAATGCTTCATTGTCTGCAAATAAAACCACCTTTGATTTCATTGCCTCAGGTGGGGGGGGGGCTGGGTAGACTGGAGATATGGTGTCATCCTCAGGTCAGGAAGGACTTGTGTTCAAAGCACACCAGAGGCGGTGGTGATTTAAAACAAAAATTGGAAAAAAATGTTTTTTAAATGACATTATCCTCTTCTGGTTCTCTTGGTTAGTGAGATTTGATGTCTAGCCCTCTCTGGGTAGTGAGATCCGATGTTTAGCCCTCTCTGGGTAGTGAGATCCAATGTCTAGCCCTCTCTGGGTAGTGAGACCCAATATCTAGCCCTCTCTGGGTAGTGAGATCCGATGTCTAGCCCTCTCTGGGTAGTGAGATCCGATGTCTAGCCCTCTCTGGGTAGTGAGACCCAATGTCTAGCCCTCTCTGGGTAGTGAGATCTGATGTCTAGCCCTCTCTGGGTAGTGAGATCCGATGTCTAGCCCTCTCTGGGTAGTGAGATCTGATGTCTAGCCCTCTCTGGGTAGTGAGATCTGATGTCTAGCCCTCTCTGGGTAGAGAGATCCAATGTCTAGCCCTCTCTGGGTAGTGAGATCCGATGTCTAGCCCTCTCTGGGTAGTGAGATCCAATGTCTAGCCCTCTCTGGGTAGTGAGATCCAATGTCTAGCCCTCTCTGGGTAGAGAGATCCAATGTCTAGCCCTCTCTGGGTAGTGAGATCCGATGTCTAGCCCTCTCTGGTAATGGCAATAAACCGGAGGACCAGTGTGAACTCATGCACGTTAATGAACCCTTGGCAGTTAAAATCAAAAAGAGTAGGCCACAAATGTGGCCACTGCCTGTTGGTTTGGTTGTTGGAATGGGAGCGTAGCAGATATCGGAATATCCAGCCTGTAGTGATGCCAATCTGTTTTAACATCTAAAAGATGACAGCAATGTTTTGTAAAACATCTTTGGAGGCAATCATGTCTGATTGAAGACAGTATCTTTGGTGTTGATGTTTGATTGATGGATATCTTTGGGGACAGTAATATTTCACTTGTGACAATATCTTTGGGGACAGTAATATTTCACTCATGGCAATATCTTTGGGGACAGTAATATTTCACTTGTGACAATATCTTTGGGGACAGTAATATTTCACTCATGGCAATATCTTTGGGGACAGTAATATTTCACTTGTGACAATATCTTTGGGGACAGTAATATTTCACTTGTGACAATAGCTATGGGGACAATAATATTTCACTTGTGACAATAGCTTTGGGGACAGTAATATTTCACTTGTGACAATAGCTTTGGGGACAGTAATGTTTCACTCATGACAATAGCTTTGGGGACAGTAATATTTCACTTGTGACAATAGCTTTGGGGACAGTAATATTTCACTTGTGACAATAGCTTTGGGGACAGTAATATTTCACTTGTGACAATAGCTTTGGGGACAGTAATATTTCACTTGTGACAATAGCTTTGGGGGCATTAATGTCATGTTGAGTTGAAGAACAGTATCTGTTGTAACAGATCACCAAATGTTTGGTGATAGCAAGGAATGGATGGGTCTCAGCTTTGCTAAATCATAATCTATCTATCTATCTATTGACCTTTCGAGCCGTAACCGGCCCATAGGGCGTAGACCAAGATACACCTTCTCCTATATGAATTTTTGTTCTAGCAGTTTTCTTTTAAAGATATTTTATCAAATCTCGCCATCTGTCTCTGTTCTGTGCAAGCAGTTCTATCTCATTGAGGGAGCCGATTCCTGCTGCTCTTGCCTCTCTCATCAATGTTCTTCTCAGTGTCTCCCTGGGTCTTCCTCTTTTTCTTTTACCTGTTGTTTCCCATATGAGGGCTTGCTTTGCTATTCGATTATTATCTCTTCTCATCACATGTCCAACGTATGACCATCGTCTTTTCTTTATTACTGAAGATATTAGTGGTTGATTGGCGATTTCTCTAATTTCCTCGTTTGTTTTGAATTCGTTCCATTCTATACCAAGTATTTTCCTTAGACATTTATTTTCGAATGCGTTCAACTTTGTTTCTATATCTCTTGTTGTTTTCCAGCTTTCACACGCATACGTAAGGGTTGATAGTACATTTGATTTGAATAGCCTAAGTTTTGTGTTTGTGCTAATGAGTTTTGATTTCCACAACTTTTCAAGGCTTCTGAAAGACATTGCTGCTTTAGCCAGTCTGATTCTAATTTCTTTGCTCGTATCCCCTTCTCGATCAATGTGACTTCCAAGATAGATGAAGTGATCGATCTCTTCTACTGGTTTGTTTTCCATGTATATTTTGTCACTTGTTGGAATTAAACTTTTCATGACTTTAGTCTTTTCATGATTGACCTCAAGCCCAATTTTGCTGGCTATTGATGATAGTTCATTTGTGTTTTCCTGCATCGTTTTTATCTGATTGCTGATGAGAACTATGTCATCAGCAAAGTCCAGGTCCTCCAAATGGTCTCCTTGTATCCATTCGATGCCTTTATTACCAGTGCAGCATTTCTTCATTATGAAGTCCATAACAATTCCAAATAACAAGGGCGATAAAATACATCCTTGTTTAACCCCAGTTTCTATTGGGAAACATTCGCTCAGTCCTTCCTCTGTTCGAACTGCACATGTGTAACCATCATACATGTCTTTGATAATATTTATGATTTTTGATGGTAAGCCATATTGCTTCAGAATTTTCCACAAAGAATCTCTATGAATACTATCAAATGCTTTTTTGAAGTCGATGAAGTTAAGTGATTAATTAAGTGAATAAATCATAATAGCAGCAGGAAATAGGGAGAACCAAATCAAGATTAGTTGATTATGGTCATGGGAAAGGCAAAGTTAACAGGACCTGTCATCTTCTACCACAAATATCTAAAAGGCCATTAACACTTGCTTCTTTTCTTTTGTTATTGATTGAGTCTTTTCTTTTGTTATTGATGAGTCTTTTCTTTTGTTATTGATGAGTCTTTTCTTTTGTTATTGATGAGTCTTTTCTTTTGTTATTGATTGAGTCTTTTCTTTTGTTTAATGATTGAGTCTTTTCTTTTGTTATTGATTGAGTCTTTTCTTTTGTTATTGATTGAGTCTTTTCTTTTGTTATTGATTGAGTCATTTCTTTTGTTATTGATTGAGTCTTTTCTTTTGTTATTGATTGAGTCTTTTCTTTTGTTATTGATTGAGTCTTTTCTTTTGTTACTGTTATTGATCCAGCAGCCTGTGAGCGAACTCTCTTTGGCCCTTACCTTCTGTTATCAAACAGCCAAGATGATAATAAGGTTATCAGTTATAGTTTGTTGATGATCCATGTTTATTGTTATCAGATTGTTCTTTTGATTGATTGGAAACTAAAAACAAAGAAGGAAGTCACAGGCAGCTCATTTGACCTTCATTTTACCATTTACGGAACTGACAATGGACAGAAGTTTGATGTACGGGTAAGTTGCTTCCCTTTGTTTTTTTTATGTTATATGTTATACAATATTTTTTATTATTTATTATATAGAGCCAATTCTGACCTATGTAGGTGAATCACGGACAGTAGACAAACAAATGAAAAGACGATTAGAGGGCTACAGAGATGGGATTTCTCAGAAGAATGTTAGGAGTTCCCTGGATAGCTGAAAGACCAACGAGGAAATTATCAATGAGGCCAACACGAAAAGGGAGCTCCTAAAAAAATATCAGAAGGAAACAATCATTTTTCGGGAACATCATGAGAAGAGGAAAGTTGAGATACTTGGTTACAACTGACAAAATACAGGGAAAGAGAGATCGTGGATGTCAAAGAGAGAAGATATTGGACAGTTAAAGCATAGCACTAAACACTAGTTTTCTAGTGAAGCAAATGTTGAAAGAAGATAGCAATACTAAATAAAGAAGAACAAAAGTGGTATGGTGACAGCTTTACGTGGTAATGGTTAACAGCTTTACAGCAGCTTCGCATCTTTACGCATCTTGATGCCTTTACTTCTTTCAAAGAAGATACTATTTTTAGAATTCAAAATGTAACAATTGGGTTTCGTAAATTTTTCAAAGTGGTCTCGTAAAAACAATAATTCGAGAGTAGGTGACGTAATTAAGAGTTAACTACTTTTCCCGACTCCCTGAGCAAATTGTCCGAACAAGCTGCATGTTTTTGATTCATTTTCATTTATTTTCTTGGTATTATTTTTAATTAAAAAATATTTTGCGAAAAACGGCCATGCCACAGTGTGTAGGCCTTTTGGTAGTGAATGTTTTACGTGTGCCTGGGTGTGTTGTGTCACTAGTTGCGAGGCCGTGATATCTGTGCCAATCAGTCCGACACATCTGCCCTCAACAGGGGAAGATTTGCTTAACAATTTTGTCAAGGCAGCAGTCCTCTTGACCCAAACATTTTTTTACTTTAAACCACCAAAGGTTAATTAACATGTGCAGAGTGCACATGGGGCCTCCTGTTTTTCACCGTTATCCAAGCTGTTTAGACATCAGATCTCACTGCTCAGAGACCAGGAGAGAGCGAAGCCACGAAAAGACCACAGATTCAAAGTTAAACATGCCCACCACTTGTGACAGATTTTGAATCTAGGACCCTCCTATCCAAAGGCCAATGTTTTACCACAAAACCATCCATGACTATAACCACAATGCTAATCACACACTGTTGTAATAACAGAACCACAATGCTAATCACACACTGTTGTAATAACAGAACCACAATGCTAATCACACACTGTTGTAATAACATAACCACAATGCTAATCACACACTGTTGTAATAACATAACCACAATGCTAATCACACACTGTTGTAATAACATAACCACAATGCTAATCACACACTGTTGTAATAACATAACCACAATGCTAATAAGAAAGTTGCTTGGCTGAACTCTATAATGCTTGTTGTACTATTTTCTTACTCTTTGCCTCCATTGTTTTACTCTCTGGCTCCATTGTTTTGCTCTCTGGCTCCATTGTTTTACTCTTTGCCTCCATTGTTTTGCTCTCTGTAACTCCATTGTTTTGCTCTCTGGCTCCGTTGTTTTACTCTCTGGCTCCATTGTTTTGCTCTTTGCCTCCATTGTTTTGCTCTCTGGCTCCATTGTTTTACTCTTTGCCTCCATTGTTTTACTCTTCGCCTCCATTGTTTTGCTCTTTGCCTCCATTGTTTTGCTCTCTGTAACTCCATTGTTTTGCTCTCTGGCTCCATTGTTTTACTCTTTGCCTCCATTGTTTTGCTCTCTGTAACTCCATTGTTTTGCTCTCTGGCTCCATTGTTTTACTCTTTGCCTCCATTGTTTTGCTCTCTGGCTCCATTGTTTTACTCTTTGCCTCCATTGTTTTACTCTTTGCCTCCATTGTTTTGCTCTCTGTAACTCCATTGTTTTGCTCTCTGGCTCCATTGTTTTACTCTTTGCCTCCATTGTTTTGCTCTCTGTAACTCCATTGTTTTGCTCTCTGTAACTCCATTGTTTTACTCTTTGCCTCCATTGTTTTGCTCTCTGCCTCCATTGTTTTGCTCTCTGTAACTCCATTGTTTTGCTCTCTGGCTCCATTGTTTTGCTCTCTGGCTCCTTGCTCTCTGGCTCCATTGTTTTGCTCTCTGGCTCCTTGCTCTCTGGCACCATTGTTTTGCTCTCTGGCTCCTTGCTCTCTGGCTCCTTGCTCTCTGGCTCCATTGTTTTGCTCTCTGGCTCCTTGCTGTCTGGCTCCATTGTTTTGCTCTCTGGCTCCTTGCTGTCTGGCTCCATTGTTTTGCTCTCTGCTCCATTGTTTTGCTCTCTGGCTCCTTGCTCTCTGGCTGCATTGTTTTGCTCTCTGGCTCCTTGCTCTCTGGCTCCATTGTTTTGCTCTCTGGCTCCTTGCTCTCTGGCTCCATTGTTTTGCTCTATGGCTCCTTGCTCTCTGGCTCCATTGTTTTGCTCTCTTCTCCATTGTTTTGCTCTCTGGCTCTATTGTTTTGCTCTCTGCTCCATTGTTTTGCTCTCTGGCTCCATTGTTTTGCTCTCTGGCTCCATTGTTTGCTCTCTGGCTCCATTGTTTTGCTCTCTGGCTCCATTGTTTTGCTCTCTGGCTCCATTGTTTTGCTCTCTGGCACCATTGTTTTGCTCTTTTCTCCATTGTTTTGCTCTCTGGCTCTATTGTTTTGCTCTCTGCTCCATTGTTTTGCTCTCTGGCTCCATTGTTTTGCTCTCTGGCTCCATTGTTTCACTACCTAATTCTACCTAGAATACAACCATGAGTCCACGTCACTCCTTCGGATGAAAGAGATGGGAGTTAAGATGGGCACAGCCAGAAATGAGAAACTAAGTGGGCGTGTAAGAAGACTTATCAACCAACACAGAACTGGAGTCGTCGATCACTGGACACTGCAAGACTTGCTAAGGAAGGGATCTGAGCACCTATGGACATGTTCGGAGTGCAATGATGATGACCCACAAATAACTCAATAGCCTAGAATACCTTCACCTCCAAACCTTGTTGATCACTAAAAGTAAAGGTAATCCCATAGCAATTGCTATTGTGGAATGAAGTGTTAGAAATGTTATTGCATTAAACCTCAGCCTCATGAGATGGTCAGTTCCCTTTCTTGTTGTCTTTCCTTCCAATAGAATATCTCTGGTGACCATTAAAGAGACTAGGTGGACCCCAAGATCCTTTTAACCCTACCAGACCTGTGGCCCTGATCCTAACTGTCCCCTATACCTGGGATCCTGAGAGAAAAGAAAGAGAAAAAAACCAACATGATATAGAAAAATGTAAGTTACATGCAAACAAGTGTTTAGAATAAGATAGAACTTGGAGACATTGTAGAAAATAGGTCTACCTTTCATCTAGCACTAATATTCCACCTTTGTGTGTCAATCCACCCAGCAGGATGAGCCTTGTTTCACACTGAGGTATCCCCATCATCTATTTGAGGGACGTGCCCCCCCCCCCCTTCTCTTACCATTGATCTAGATCTATAAGGTTCAAGATTCTCTTCATCGCTCGAGCTCTCACTGTCTGTGTCACTTGAACTGGAAACATATTTTTTATGAAAATCTGACTCCTCAAAGTCTGAATCAACCAAAGTATTGATCTCCTGTTGGAATGTGAAAAGCCTAGACCTACTTCGCTTTTCTGTTGAAGTGTTCAACTGAACAAGTGGTTCATCAGCCACTCGTTTCATTGTCAATTTTCATACTTTTTTCACATCAAACCACACAAAGTCAATTCAAACACATGGGGACAGACATTTGCAATGGCTAACCATGACGTTTGACCACGATTGGTTAGTTATTTTTAGTTTGTGATGCATTTTTTCACATACTAGGCAAAGTACCGAAAATTAGGGACAATGGCATAGCGGCAGATTCGAAAATTACCGGAAACTAGGTACAGCGGTCTACAAGGGGTAGGGTTCGATCCTAACCGACGGCTTCCAGGTTCACCCAGCCTTTAATGGGTACCGGATTTTTTTCTGGGAAAGTGAAGCGGCACGGGCGTAATACCGACCACATTACCCCAAAAATCATGTGCCGAAGGTCTGTAAAATTTATGGTCACTAACACCATATTCCCTATACGCCACTTGGCGTGACGGGGGTACTTTACCTTTTACTAGGTACAGCGGTCTGGTAGGGTTAAGTCTGTAAGAATTAGAGCCCAACTAATATCAGAACCCTAAACTTTTAGGTCAGCCGGCAAATGCACTGACCACAACACCACCAGGCTCTTTTGGTAAACACCATGTAATGTAATAGCCTGTATTATTGTTTCCAACCTCATACGGTATTCTTCCATGTTTACTGCAGGTCTACATGGGTAGTGAGGAAGTCCATCAACAAACGATGGACCATGTTGGACCCACGTGGCTCAAGGTCCGAACCCCAGAACAACCGGGTCAGGCCGAGATCACAGTAGTTGTGTATGATCAGCATGGTTTTCTGTCAAGTGATTCCATGTTTCTCAAGTAAGTTCTTGTCATCATTATCCTTCTGTGTTTGTGTTGGAGTTTTTTCGTAGCGCTGTAAACATACCTCTTCCTCTGAAATGATTCGCTGATTATCGCCTCGGAAGTTTCCCTCTATAATAATATTCCTTTATTATTATTTGTCCCTTGATCAGCTCTGACGCTCACAGATCCTGATACAGGCAGCCAGCTATGGGTAACCGACTGCACTCGGCTCTGTAGCTGATACATGCAGCCAGCTATGGGTAACTGACTGCACTCGGCCATGTAACTGATACATGCAGCCAGCTATGGGTAACTGACTGCACTCGGCTCTGTAACTGATACATGCAGCCAGCTATGGGTAACTGACTGCACTCGGCTCTGTAGCTGAATGGGCGCCTTGGCACAGTCATCACTACTCATTGTCTGCTATGTTCTACAACAGACTTGTACCAAATGTTGGAGTATGTGGGAAAATGTGATTGTGGGACAGAATACATCCTTTATTCCTCTTATCCTATAGCTCTTTGTGAGACCAACACATTTTTCTCACCATCTGAGCAGTTGATAAAGATCTACATATCTGTATATAGATATCTGTATTGAGCTGAAAGTCAAGCCAAAAGATGGAGATCTCAACACTCCTCTCAACATCGGAACAATTAGAAAAAAAAAAAGACATGAAAGGGCAAGGTGTTTTGGGGGACAAATAATTGTTGGTGTGGTGTCATCAGGACAAATAATTGTTGGTTTGGTGTTATGGGGGACAAATAATTGTTGGTTTGGTGTTATGGGGGACAAATAATTGTTGGTTTGGTGTTATGGGGGACAAATAATTGTTGGTTTGGTGTTTAGGGGACAAATAATTGTTGGTTTAGTGTTTAGGGGACAAATAATTGTTGGTTTGGTGTTTGGGGAACAAATAATTGTAGGTTTAGTGTTTAGGGGAACAAAAATTGGGTGTTATTTTGGGGGAAATTATTGTTAGTATAGTGTTAAGCTGGTATATTTTAGGGGTAAATAGTTTGTTGGTACCATGTTGATTGGGAACAAAATAATTGGTGGGGTGTTTAAGGGACAAAATGGTTGTATGTACCATGATCTGAGGACCAAATGGTTGTTGGTACCATGATCTGAGGACCAAATGTTGTATGTACCATGATCTGAGGACCAAATGGTTGTTGGTACCATGATCTGAGGACCAAATTGTTGTATGTACCATGATCTGAGGACAAAATGGTTGTTGGTACCATGATCTGAGGACAAAATGATTGTTGGTACCATGATCTGAGGACAAAATGGTAGTTGGTACCATGATCTGAGGACAAAATGGTAGTTGGTACCATGATCTGAAGACAAAATGGTTGTATGTACCATGATCTGAGGACAAAATGGTTGTATGTACCATGATCTGAGGACAAAATAGTTGTTGGTACCATGATCTGAGGACAAAATGGTTGTATATACCATGATCTGAGGACAAAATAGTTGTTGGTACCATGATCTGAGGACAAAATGGTTATATGTACCATGATCTGAGGACAAAATAGTTGTTGGTACCATGATCTGAGGACAAAATGGTTGTATGTACCATGATCTGAGGACAAAATAGTTGTTGGTACCATGATCTGAGGACAAAATAGTTGTTGGTACCATGCTTTCGGGACAAAAGTTGACAACCTTGTGTTGGCAGCAAACAAAGTCTTGGTAACATCATAGTCTAGCAATTTTATAACCAAGTCCTTGACAAATGTACTTGATCTAACCTTTGACCTTTGATCTCCAGGTTCAATCAGCTGATTCTCCTTGACCTCCAGTGGCTCATACTGGCACCTTTCATTGCTATGGTCATCATTTTACTGGTCAATCACGGATTTCCTGCCAAAGATCTCTTGCCCGTCACATTCCCATTGAAGTCAAAGTGATTTATTAACTTGTTGTTTCAAATATTTCCATGACTGTTGTGTGGGTTGACTTGTTCATATTTGTTTTTACCCTACATTACGATACCTATATACAAGTCATGTTTTGACGATATGTTCGTAAAACTTTAAGCTTAAGGGAGCCGTGATAGCTCAGTAGTTAGTGAACTGGACTACAAAGGACAAGAGGTAGGGTTCCCTCCCAACCGACGGCTTCCGGGCTCACCCAGCCTTAAATGGGTATTGGATTTTTTCTGGGAAAGTAAAGTGGCACGGGCGTAATACCGACCACATTATCCCAAAGAATCATGTGCTGAAGGTCTGTAAAATTTATGATCACTAACACCATATTCCCTAAACGCCACTTGGCGTGATAGGGGCTCTTTACTTTTTTTTTTTAACTACTATTTAAGTTTATTACAGAAATTTATATTTTAAAACTTTTGTGGTTAAAAATTGAATATTGCCTCTCCCAAGACTCTAAATAATTTGCCAATCTTTGATCTTTTTTTTTTTTATGAGCTTCAACTACTAAAATTTCATCCACAAATATGTAATGACTTGAGCTGAAAACCTCACTTTTTGTGTGTGGTTTTGAAACAACTTCCATGAAATCTCAGTTTCAAGAGTGTGCGGAATGTTCTAGGCTTAACTCTTTCCTGACTTTAGGTTTTCATTAGGATCGGACCAGATTAGTTTTCAATTTAGAAAAATTCCATCACGTGTATTTTTCTTTTTACAATTTCACGCAATAATATAAATAAATGTGGCACATGATATACATGTACAAGATAAAGGAATAAGCAAAGATCTTTATACATCATAAGATCTTTAGTAGAAAGAGTCATAAAAGTTAAAACAGATCTATACCTATGTTTCATAGATAATACCAAAGCATTTGACAAAGTAAAGCACCAAGAAATAATCATAATTTTAGAAAGCATAAACATAGACAGCAAAGATCTAAGAATAATAAAGAACATGTACAAACAGCGGCCATAAGAACTGGAAATCAATTGGAAATGTTTCAACAAATAAAACAGGGTGTTAGACAAGGTTGTGTGCTGTCACCAGATTTGTTTATTATTTATATTGAGATTATTTTAAGATCCATAAAAGGCATGCCTGGAATAACAATCGGAGGTCATATTATAAATAATCTAAGTTATGATGATGATACAGTCTTAATCGCTAAGAGTGAAAATGAGTTACAAGAAATGTTGGACATTATAGTGAAAGAAAGCAAAAATAAAGGACTCAGCCTTAATAGGAGAAAGACAGAAGTAATGGTAACAACAAAGAAAAAGATATCACCTCAGTGCAAAATAAAGACAAGTGGAACAATATTAAAACAGGTAAATGAATTTAAATATTTGGGAACTTTGTTAACCTCAGACGGAAGATGTACAAGAGGTGAGATGCAGAATGGCTCAGCCAAAAGCAGTTTTCCAAAAGATAAGGAAGATACTATGCAATCCATTTTTGACAATAGAAACAAGAAAAAGAGTTCTTAAATGTTACGTAGAGCCAGTCTTAACATATGGATGTGAATCATGAACAATAGGACAACAGACAAGAAAATCACTGGAGTCTGTAGAAATGTGGTTTTACAGAAGAATGTTCAGAATACTATGGACAACTAACAAGAGTAATGAAAACGTTCTGAAAGAGGCCAAAACAAAAGGAGAGCTAATTTCCAATATTAGGGAGAAACAATCATTATTTTTTGGCCATGTAATGAAAAGGGAACAGCTGTAATATATTGTAACAACTGGGAAAATTGAGGGATGAAGAGATAGAGGGAAGCAAAGAGAAAAGATACTAGACAGCTTAAGAGAATGGCTTGGCAGAAGGTCAACAACAGCAGAAATGATAAATAACTGCCGAGATCGAAAGCTGTGGAGAGACATGATCACCTACGTCAGCAGGCCTGGTACTTGATGATGATGACAAGCTATACATCACCGGAAAGGAAAATAGTTGAAGAAAATGAAAACAACAATATAATGGTGATATCTGAAGGAAAATTATATTATTAATTATAAATAGTCTAAAAATATTCAATGGCAGATAATTTTTAATTTAAAATATAATATTTCATGTACCTCTATTTTTCCCTGACCAGAAGCATGTTGCTATCCATTCTTATATATATTATACACAAACTAATCAAAAGTTCTTGAAAATACACTTTACTTGGTGCAGTTATGCCCACAAATAATGAAATTAGGCACAAGGAAATGTGTGGCCACTATTTGTCACAAAAATAAACACACATTTACTTGGAAACTGTAACCACTGTCTCTTAAAAAAAATACCTTGTGGTGATCGAAGGAAGTAATATTGAAGCTTCATCTGGATAATCAAATACAAGTATTTGTGAATATTTATACAGAATCATTACTTTCATCATCATCGAGTGCCGTCTCCGCATTGAAGGTTGGCTACCATGGAACGCTATTCTGATCCGTCTCTTGCTTTGATGGTTCAGGTTGTCATAGGCTGGTTTGTCCATCTTTTGATGTTACTCATCCTTGGTCTGCCTGTGCCTCTTTTACCTTGTATTTTCCCCTCCAGGATTACTTTTAGTAGGCTGTTGTGTCTTTTAACATGGCCCAAAAATCGCATTTGTCTTATTTGAATTGTGTTTAGTAGTTCTCTTTTAATTTTTAGTTGTTTTAAGACATCATTATTTGTTTTCTTTTCCTTCCATCCAATTCTACCTATTCTTCTATATATCCACATTTCAAAGACTTTAATTCTCTGTTCTGTTTTCTTGTCTAATGTCCATGTTTCTGCACCATACAGGAATGCTGAGAAGACGTAACATTTTGCTATTCTTAGTTTTAGCCCTGGTGTTGTTTTGATGTTAGTATGTTCTTCATGGCATTAAAATTACTTTTTGTCATTCCTATTCTTTTGTTTATTTCAGTTGTACATTTTCCATCACTGGTTATAGTATGTCCAAGGTAGTTGTAGTTCTGAACTGTCTCCAGGTCTATTCCATCACTGGTTATAGTATGTCCAAGGTAGTTGTAGTTCTGAACAGTCTCCAGGTCTATTCCATCACTGGTTATAGTATGTCCAAGGTAGTTGTAGTTCAGAACTGTCTCCAGGTCTATTCCATCACTGGTTATAGTATGTCCAAGGTAGTTGTAGTTCTGAAATGTCTCCAGGTCTATTCCATCATTGGTTATAGTATGTCCAAGGTAGTTGTAGTTCTGAAATGTCTCCAGGTCTATTCCATCATTGGTTATAGTATGTCCAAGGTAGTTGTAGTTCTGAAATGTCTCCAGGTCTATTCCATCATTGGTTATAGTATGTCCAAGGTAGTTGTAATAATCGTTGCTTTACTTTAAAACATTCAACCGTACCCAGTCTGAGTCAATGTGTTAGATTTTAGTCTTGTATGCCTTCTTAAGAGAAGCCGTTGTGTCGGTTAAAAGTCCGGAAAGAGTTAATATAGGTTAAAAGTCCAGAAAGAGTTAATATAGGTTAAAAGTCCAGAAAGAGTTAATATAGGTTAAAAGTCCAGAAAGAGTTAATATAGGTTAAAAGTCTGGAAAGAATTAATATAGGTTAAAAATTTGGAAAGAGTTAATATAGGTTAAAAGTCCAGAAAGAGTTAATATAGGTTAAAAGTCCAGAAAGAGTTAATACATCAACCATAAATGATGTATAATTTTCAAGACTAAAACACTACTTTGAGATGAAAACAAACAGCTGTAATTAACTCTTTCCTTACGTTTCGCCGCACTGTGCACCATGCTGATTTCTGCCTCGTACGTTAGCAGTATAGCGCACCATTCTCATTTTGATAAGTGTGAACCATCAAACAATATTCTTTTTACATGTCTTGTATCATCTTGGTATTGGTGAAATCTAATACCTTGTTCAATTATCTAAAAATTAATAATATAATATGTTAGATAAATATAAATATGTAGATTGATTCTTAAAACCATGAGAAATTTTGTCTCTGAAATCTCTTCCGTTGCATCAATAAAAAGCTTCCGTACAGAAAGAGTTAATATCTATCTATCTGTTGACCTTTCGATCGAGCCGTAGCCGGCCCATAGGGCGTAGATCAAAATACTCTTTCTCTTATCTAAATTTTTGTTCTATTAGTTTTCAATTCTTTTAAAGATATTTTATCAAATCTCGCTATTTGTCTCTGTTCTGTGCAAGCAGCTCTATCTCATTGAGGGAGTCGAATCCTGCTGCTCTTGCCTCTCTCATCAATGTTCTTCTCAGTGTCTCTCTGGGTCTTCCTCTTTTTCTCTTACCTGTTGTTTCCCACATGAAGGCTTGCTTTGCTATTCGGTTATTATCTCTTCTCATCACATGTCCAACATATGACCATCGTCTTTTCTTTATTACTGAAGATATTAGTGGTTGATTGGCGATTTCTCTAATTTCCTCGTTTGTTTTGAATTCGTTCCACCCTATACCTAGTATTTTCCTTAGACATTTATTTTTGAATGCGTTCAACTTTGTTGATAGTTAATATATAGTTACTTTATTATTATTATGTATGGTGACAGCATATCACTATTAGTATGTGAGGATTGTTTGGCATGTCTTAGATTGATAGTCTATTGCTATTATTATGTGTCATGCACATATATGATTGTTCAATGTGTGTGTTTTTAAAATAAAAATATCATTAAACATGTTTTCTTAATTCAAGCATTTCTATATCTTTGACAGAGAGAGAGAGAACTTATCCGTGTGAAATTGTTGTTGTAACAAATGAGAAATTTCTGTGAACACTTGTTTTCAATTAACACCTGACCACTGACAGTCAGTTTGTGTGAGCAAAACATAAGTTTTGTTTTGAATACAAAGAATGTAATTTGAATTTGGCTTATGTTTTTTTTGTCTTCTGATTAGTTTTACTTTAAGATTTCATTCGCAATTTTGCACATTTAATGGTGTATATTCGTTGCAACGATCACAACATAAATAATTTGCGATATGCGAATGACACAGTCTTAATAGCAGAGACAGAGAATGTGCTACAAGAAATGATAAGACATAATAGTAAAAGAAAGCAAATAGAAAGGTCTCAGTCTGAATAGTAAGAAAGCAGAAGTAATGGTCATATCAAAGAAACAATCATCACCATCATGCAGCATAAAAATAAACAGGACAAATTTGAAACAAGTGCAACACAGAAATAAAAAGCAGAATAGCTCAGGCCAAAATAGCATTTCAGAAAATGAAAAATGCCTTATGCAACAAATCTATGTCAATAGAAATGAGAAAGAGAGTTCATCCGTGCTATATAGAACCAATTCTGACCTATGGAAGTGAATCATTGACAGTAGACAAACAAATGAAAAGACGATTAGAGGCCACAGAGATGGGATTTCTCAGAAGAATGTTGAAAGTTCCCTGGACAGCTAAAAAGACCAATGAGGAAGTTCTCAAAGAGGCCAAAATAAAAAGGGAACTCCTAAAAAACCTCAGAAAGAAACAATCAACATTTTTTGGGCACATCATGAGAAGAGAAAAGTTGGAATACTTGATTACAACTGGCAAGATAAAAGTAGAGAGACTGCGAACGACAAAGAGAGAAAATACTGGATAGCTTGATGCCATGGCATGGAAAACAGTCAACAACAGAACTGATACGATGCACTGTAGATAGAGGATTGTGGAAGGACATGGCACATGATGATGATCACAATATAGGGTTACATTTTTGAAAAATGTGTAAACTTGAAATAAATGAAACACTTGAAATTTGTTTTCAATTAATTTTTTTATTTTTACATCATTTTTTGATAATTCATAATGCCCTGAAAGAACCTGAGCACAATACGGTGAAGAATAAAAGACGTCATACGTGTAGTCGTACACTGACATCCCATGTGTGAAAATGTCAACATATGCAGATCCTGTATACATAATTTCTACAACCTATTAGACAAAGCTATCAACATGTTACAGGTCTAACATCCTGGGTGTACGTTGGGATTTTTATTTGTAATTTCTCTCTACTACAACCACCCCTGGTCTCAGTAGCATGGCCCGTCTTCAAAAGTCAATTACTCATCAATGGAAAAAATATGAGTACTTTAAAAGACAGTTATCTGTCTGTGTGGTGAGGGACACACTGCTGCCAGGGAAAAATTGATTAACACACAAAATTCAGTTCCTGGTCTCTTATCTCCAGGGACTTAACCAGAGGTGAAAACCAGCCGAAAAAAAAAAAAAAAAAACACCAGGCAGCTTCCATTATTCCAAGGCCCAATTAAAATGACTGAGATCCTTAAAGTAGAATTAGAAAGGGCAATACCAGTTTTAGAAATGTGATACCATAAGATTCGTACAGAGATCACGATGCACATGAGAAAGTGTGGAAAGTGATACAAATAAAATAGGCTTGTGAGAAAAGCTCATAATGGTCAGTTTTAAAATATCGATACATGAATTTAACAGCCTGTGAAAAATATCTGAAACAGTGAAGAGGAAGAAAAATTATCACCAATAGCTTTGGTACATCTAACAGCCATAAGAAAAGCTTTATACTTTTGCAGTAACGTAAGGAAAAATGATGTTGGTGTGAGATTGCCACATGATCTAACTGCTATTTCATCAAAACCATTTTACATGGATTAGCAAAAGAGAAAATATGAAGATGTAATAATGAATAAAACCTATTGATGGTGTTGAACATTGGAACAGACAAACTGTCGAACATTGGAACAGACAAACTGTCAAACACTGGAACAGACAAACTGTCAAACACTGGAACAGACAAACTGTCGAACATTGGAACAGACAAACAAAACTAGATAATGGTATAAAATATGGAAGTTGTTGATAAATATCATGGACAACTCAACCAAAGGATTGGATAGGTAGAATAGAATTAAACCATGGTAAACTATGGACAATAGGACAACAGACAAAGGAAATCACTGGAGGATGTAAAAATGTGGTTTTATAAAAGAATGTTGAGAATACTAAAGAAGAGATTGAAGCTATAGGTGATTTTGGAATGGAAATAATAACAAAAATATTGAATGATATCTACAACAGCGGATATATGCCAGATGACATGCTCAAATCAATATTCATAACCCTACCAAAGAAATCGGGCGCGATTGAATGCGATGATCATCGCACAATAAGCCTTATGAGTCATATGACTAAGATATTAGTAAGAATCATCATGCGAAGAGTGCGAAGCAAAATCAGTCCAGAAATTAGCGATGAACAGTGTGGTTTTGTTAGAGATAAAGGAATAAGCAATGCCATTTATATCATAAGATCTTTAGTAGAAAGAGCCATAGAGGTGAAAACAGATCTATACCTATGTTTCATAGATTACACCAAGGCATTTGACAAAGTAAAGCACCAAGAAATAATCAAAATTTTAGAAAGCATAAACGTAGACAGCAAAGATCTAAGAATAATAAAGAACATGTACTGGCAACAAACAGCGGCCATAAGAACTGGAAACCAATTGGGAATGTTTCAACAAATAAAACAGGGTGTTAGACAGGGTTGTGTGCTGTCACCAGATTTGTTTAATATTTATAGTGAGATTATTTCAAGATCCATAAAGGGCATGCCTGGAATAACAATTGAAGGTCATATTATAAATAATCTAAGGTATGCTGATGATACAGTCTTAATCGCTAAGAGTGAAAATGAGTTACAAGAAATGTTGGACATTATAATGAAAGAAAGCAAAAATAAAGGACTCAGCCTTAATAGCAAAAAGACAGAGGAGACAATGGTAACAACAAAGAAAAAGACACCACCTCAGTGCAAAATAAAGACGAGTGGAACAATATTAAAACAGGTAAATGAATTTAAATATTTGGGAACTTTGTTAACCTCAGACGGAAGATGTACAAAAGAGGTGAGATGCAGAATGGCTCAGGCAAAAGCAGCTTTCCAAAAAATGAGGAAGATACTATGCAATCCATTTTTGACAATAGAAACAAGAAAGAGTTCTTAAATGTTACGTTTACGTAGAGCCAGTCTTAACATATGAATGCGAATCATGGACAATAGGACAAGACAAGAATCATTGGGGTCTGTAGAAATGTGGTTTTACAGAATGTTGAGAGTACCATGAACAGCTAAGAAGAGTAATGAAGAAGTTCTGAAAGAGGTCAAAGCAAAAAGAGAACTAATTTCCAATATTAGGAAGAAACAATCATCATTTTTTGGCCATGTAATGAGAAGAGAACAACTGGAATATATTGTAACAACTGGAAAAATTTAGGGGCGAAGAGATAGAGGGAAGCAAAGAGAAAAAATAACAGACAGCTTAAGACAATGGCTTGGCAGAAAGTCAACAACAGAAATGATAAATAGCTGCCGAGATCGAAAGTTATGGAGAGACATGATCACCTATGACAGCAGGCCCGGTACTTGATGATGATGATGTTGAGAATACCATGGACAGCTAAGAAGAGTAATGAAAATATTCTGAAAGAGGCCAAAGCAAAAAGAGAGCTAATTTCCAACATTAGGAAGAAACAATCATCATTTTTTTGACATGTAATTAAAAGAGAACAGCTGGAATATACTGTAACAACTGGGAGAATTGAGGGATGAAGAGATAGAGGGAAGCAAAGAGAAAAGATACCAGGCAGCTTAAAAGAATGGCTTAGCAGAAAATCAACAACAGAAATGATAAATAACTGTCAAGATCAAAAGTTGTGGAGAGTCATTATCACCTATGCCAGCAGGCCTAGTACTTGATGATGAAACTAGGGAAGTTGAGAAACTAAAGAAGACTTTATTATTAGTTTCTTATAGATCAAGATTTTTTCCCATATGGCTACCGCTGCTCTGACCAGCTGAGGGGAGAAAAAAATACAGCCACTGTCACCTGCCAATCATATCTTATGAGGTGACTATGGAGGTTTTGGGGATAAGATATTTGTAGGTGCCATGCAGTTCAAGCATCTGAGCTGAAGCCATCTTCAATGATTAATGATTTCGCCAAAGTGTGGTAGGCTAATTTCATACCTGGGAACATGCTGAGGAGGGGATCTAAGTACCATGGAGTTGTCTGTTGTGTCATGAAGAGGATCTTTCAACTAAATTAAGATGAAGTACTGAAATCAATTCGGGAGACAAAATATTTCTGCACTAACTTTGACACAATTTAACAGAAGAAAAACGGCATGTTGAGTATTTTTTTTTAATACAGGCATTACTGTACAACCACTAAAAACAGTTTCCACATATTTCCATTCACTATCAGTACTGAGTTTTACTGTAAGTCCTATCATATTCAACAAGCATTCTAGACAACAATTTTATGACCCACACATCATGCAATCTTCTTTATTTTGTAGAGAACAGGCCAACACAGCCATGTTTTTATTTCTCCGGCTGTCAACTCCTTCATCATCTGATAGATTCTCCTTGTTATCTTCCCCTTGCTCTAAACTGAGTTTCTCCAGTTTGACAACTTCCGAGCTTGCAGAAGTAGCGGTCAAATTGTTGGACTTGTTAGCGCTGGCAAGCCGAGTTTTGTCAACTGTGAACTGGATAGCATGAGCTGCAGGTTTAGTTCGGAGATAATACATTCCTGTTTTTAGGCCCTGCAATGGAAATAAATACACACTGGGTTAGAGACTATTATGTTTACAAAGTATAAAAGGTATACAACCTATCTCTGACAATGGAAGAGTTCTTTAGTGTTATGTAGAGCCAGTCTTGATTATGAGAGTAAATAGTGATCAGTCAATTAGAGAGATGAACATACAATTCCTTATTCTTCCGTTCAACCCCCTGTGAAGCATAGGCCTTCAACAAACAGTTTCCAAGCCGCTCTGTCTCTCGCCACTCTTTTTATATCATTCCATGTCTTCTCCATCATTATCTGCTTCCACCTATCTTTTCCAAACATAATTTGGTCTTCCTCTTTGTCTCCTCTCTCCCTTGGGGAGTCAAAAAAAAAAAAAAAAAAAAAAAATAAGGATTTTTCTTGGAAACAAGTAATATACAGTAGATGTCCTTTGGTATGGAGTGTATTGGACATCAAGTGCATTTATGATTTTCCAAATCGTAGAGAGCATAATTTGCCAGTTGTCAACCTGTGACTGAATGTGTGTGCGTGAAAGTCTACCATAATTACATTTGCCGCTGAATGATGAAAAGATTTGAGCAGCGGTATTGCATCAAATTTTGTCAATGGCTAGACAATATCATCAGATTTTGTCAATGGCTAGACAATATTTGGGAGCCGCGGTAGCTCAGTGGTTAGTGAACTGGACTACAAAGGACAATGGGTAGGGTTCGATCCCAACCGACGGCTTCCGGGTTCACCAAGCCTTAAATGGGTACCAGATTTTTTTCTGGGAGAGTAAAGCAGCACGGGCGTAATACCGACCACATTACCCCAAAAATCATGTGCTGAAGGTCTGTAAAATATAGGGTCACTAACACCATATTTCCCTATACGCCACTTGGCGTGACGGGGGGTACTTTACTTTTTTTTTACTTGACAATATCTAAGTGGAAACCACTCCCATCAGATCACCATATGAGTACTTGCAGACATTGTGGGGATAAGCACTGCTTGGCATACTGCATGCACCTTATGGTTTTAAATATCAAACTACATGCTTTATCTTCTTCACTGTAATCTTGTTGAACACAAGTATCCAACACGAGACTTTATTTGTATTTGGCCACATGGTGCAACGAATCATAAAGATTTAAGACTTTGATCAACAAAAATAATACACAACTTACAAGCTTCCAGGCGTAGAAATGCATGCTGGACAATTTTCCGTAGTTTGGCTCTGCAATGTGTATATTTAAGGACTGGCTCTGGTCAATGAATGCTCCCCGATCTGCTGCCATTTCCAGTACAACCTAAGATAAGAAAAAGTGCAACATGGGAAGTGTACATAAATGTTGAACAAGAAACATAAAGTTTTGAGTAGTAAAGTTGTCAACAAGCAAACTAATAGACATTTGAGATAAACTAACAGACACTTAAATAAACTAACAGACATTTGAAATAAACTAACAGACATTTAAAATAAACTAAAAGACATTTGAAATTAACAGACACTTAAAATAAACTAACAGGCACTTAAAATAAACTAACAGACATTTAAAATAAACTAACAGACATTTAAAATAAACTAACAGACACTTAAAATAAAATAACAGACACTTAAAATAAACTAACAGACACTTAAAATAAAAATATTTGTAATCAAGAAAAGTAGTAAAATGTTGCCAAGAATAGACATGGTTGGCAAAAAATACCACAAGCACTATGAAATATCTAGCAACTCTGAAAGGATCAAGATACAGAATGTATTAATTTTACTGTATACCTTTTGTTTGATCTCCCATACAGTTTTGTAAAGAGCTTTGAGGTCATTAGGAATTGTGGGTATTCCTTGGATCGATCCCCCGGCTGCTATCATCTGATTTTTTACATCCTCATTCCATAATCCCATCTCAGTAAGATCTGAATAAGGGTTGGAAACAAAAAAATTCAATCAAAAGACAAATAGCCAATGGATAAAAAATAATTCTAAAAAAAAAATAATACTTTATTTCCATGTCTTGATAGACACTAAGGAGATCATGGTGTTAGCGACAATATCCGTAATGTTACCAAATAGAATGGTAACAAAAATCAAGTAACATTCCATCAGACATCAGGAGAAGAAAGTCCTCAAAATTGACATCAGTACCAGCTGACAGGTGCAATCATTCCTTTATTTGGCCCATTGCTAAAAACATGATAGCCAGTGTATATGTCAAGAGCTTTACTATCACCAGGACATGCCACATAATACATGGTTTACAAATTTAATGTTTGTGAAATATAGTGTCTGTGGCAGGATGGCTCTACAGTGAGTGTGTTAGCTCTTAATGTCCATGGGAACGCTGTCATGGTTACTTCCTTATTTACATTTTGCCAAGCGAACACTGACATGATTACTTTCATTTTGTTTCGTTATAGTGAAAACTACACATTTTAAACTACCACATCTGCAAGGGATATAACTCTATATAGAATTTCCTGTCTGTAGACATACGTCGGTCGATCAACGTGGGCTTAATTTGTTCATAAAATTGTCAAAATTTGTGTTGTTTTCTAAAGTCTTCAATCAGCTGATTCGTGTCTATAAGTGAAAAATGGCTAGCATCAGTGAATTATTGTTTGTCCCTAAACGCAAATTATTATTGACATCAGAAAAAGCTAGAGAATTATGTCATGAGAACTTTGAATGTGATAGTGATCTCGGTGATGTTGAATCTATTTAGTCGTGTAATATATTTAGTTTACTACTACCCCTCCCTTCTTAGGTACATAAAAAATGTCACATAAAAATGACGTACTATGAAGAATTGTGTGTATAGTGCAAACTAGTTTTCATAGGATAGTGAAACTTTCCTAATTTGTTCACAAGTGGATATATTTACATGGAAACTCATTTCCAACAGTCGGATTAAAATGTACACCCACTTTGGGTAGGTGAGTACCAATTTTTATTTTTTAAAAATCTTTTTCCAAAAATTTTGATTCTTAATTGCTTACATTTTTATCTTTCAATTTTTTTTTCAAAATATTGTTTCTGATTATAAATCTATGTCCTTTTCCCTTAAATTTGATGCCTAATATATATGTCTATGACTTGTTATAGTGAAAATATGATAAATTTCGGATTAAAATGTACACCCACTTTGGGTTTGAGTACCAATTTTATATTTAAAAAAAATCTTTTTCCAAAAATTTTGATTCTTAATTGCTTACATTTTTATCTTTCAGTTTTTTTTCAAAATATTATTTCTGATTGTGAATCTGTGTCCTTTTTCCCTTCAATTTGATGCCTAATATATATGTCTATGACCTGTTATAGTGAAAATGTGAAAGATTTAGTGAAAGAAGTATTTTTCAGGTAGAACAAATTCTGGCAAAACACTAGTGACTGGGTAGAAAAACACCAGGCATTAAGAGTTAAACTAGGTGTACTGTCCAGGGCATGCTGGTGTACATGGCAATGAAATAGCCAATAAGCTCATTGGCAGCTCTGACACAGAGTGTGGTCTTACTCTGAGCAAAGAGGACATCGTCAAGTTTGCTCTTCATTCCTTAAAAGAAGAGAAGGACGGGTGGGACAGACTGAAGAGTCTAAAGATCGAAGGTCTGGTCAATCTGGAGTGCATTGTGGGGGAAAAAGATGTTTCTCCAATCAAGACTTTACAGGAGCAATCAGTTTGCATACGCCCAAAGAAACTCATTCCATGCATAGAATTCTTGTCAAGTCAATTAACTCAGTTTTCCTCTTCAATGATGCCCTCACAGTTTTCCTCTCCAATGGTGCCCTCACAGTTTTCCTCTCCAATGGTGCCCCCACAGTTTTCCTCTCCAATGGTGCCCCCACAGTTTTCCTCTTCAATGATACCCTCACAGTTTTCCTCTCAATGATACCCTCACAGTTTTCCTCCTCATTGATGCCCCCACAGTTTTCCTCTTCAATGATGCCCCCACAGTTTTCCTCCTCAATGATGCCCCCACAGTTTTTCTCTAACAGATATCCTTTGTTTTAAGTCTGCAAATGCAAGCTGTCGTATACATGTAGAATTGCTCTGCGTAAAGTGTCTTAACTATCTTAATACTGACCTCATCCTTGGCAATGTAATTCTCAAGGCAAAGCAAATACCAAAGATGTAACCTAGAGGTCTACACAGATAAACATCATCATAAAGTACAATGTCTGCTGGCTTATGTGTCATGTCTCTCCACAACTTTCGGTCTCGACAGTTATTTATCATTTTTGTTGTTGACCTTCTGCCAAACCATTCTCTTCAGCTGTATGGTATCTATTCTCTTTGCTTCCCTCTACTTTCCCAGTTGTTACAATATATTCTAGTTGTTTCCTTCTCATCACATGGCCACAAAATGATGATTTTGTTTCTTCCTAATATTTGATATTACCTTTCTTTTTTGCTTTGGCCTCTTTCAGAACATCTTCATTACTCTGCTTAGCTATCTATGGTATTCTCAACATTCTTCTGGAAAACCACATTTCTACAGCCTCCAATGATTTTCTTGTCTGTTGTACTATTGTCCATGATTCACATCCATATGTTAAGACTGGCTCTACATAACATTTAAGAACTCTTTTTCTTGTTTCAATTGTCAAAAATGGATTGCACAGGACCTTCGTCATTGCTTGGGAAACTACTTTTGCCTGAGCTATTCTGCATCTCACCTCTTTTTCTCAGACAAACATACACACACAAAGTAAGACAAACCTTTGAGGAGGTGGTGATTGACAATTTGAAATTCTCCTGACAAAACTCTTCTTGTATAAATATTGCTGGTGTACGCCTCTATGGACTCGTTGTTCCCAAGGATCTGTGCTGTAGATGCTGTGGGCATGGGAGACATCAGGAGACTGTTACGAACTCCAAACTTGGCAATGCGTTGTCTAAGACCTGCCCAGTCAAGATTGGTTGTCTACAATTAGAGAATTTAGAAAAATATTGAAAACATACAACAACATAAAAGAACATCCGAAATCAAGATCAACTACAACTAAGTGCAATACTATCTTTTATCATATTCCTAATGGAGGCGAAGGTGCGCCTAACAACAGCGGAGCTGGACGTTGTTAGCGACCCATAGCTGTTGACTTGCGCCAGGATCGGTGAACCAGAACCATCTAGACCCTGCTCCACTTCCCCGTGGTGTCTCCAGTAACAGACTAACCTGTCTAGTCTGGCCAAGTGAGCAGGGATCGAAGAGGGAAGACAACCTGGTACTAAAAAATAAAATGCTGAAGTCGGATGTGTTGGGCCGAATGGCACAAAGATCTCAGTTATACTGCAAACAACAACACAACGCAGACATGCTCATTTAACGCCCCTTTAAAGGCAGATGACAAAGAGGTGTACTTTAGTCATCAGGCAAAACACAAGCAAGCATATATTCCTAATATTTTAATTTTATATACCTGTTCCCAATCTGTAGAATTAAGATATTTTGTGCATATGTTAGTGTGGGTTTTTGTTTATTTTGTTTGATTTTGCCAGCTGTACAAACACATCTCTAGCAAAGACCAGAGGACTGAACTTTGCATGAATATAACATTTTCCAAATTATCACACCGTCAGCCATATGCTCAGGTGTCTCTTGCCGTACAAGTAGATATTCTCCCTAATCAGAGATACTTTTATTGTTACAGTCTAGTGTTTTAACGTTTTGGGGAAAATTTTGTAATTATTATTTTTGTTCAAGCAGCCGCTACTTTTTGGCCTGTCTTTTCAGTTCCCAGCTGCCAATGGTTCTTTAACATGTGTTGCGTGCACACATGACATCCCGTTTTTTCACTTTTTCTGAGGGGGTCAGACATCGGATCTCACTACCAAAAGACCAGAGGGTAAAGCCACACAGTAGCCACCGATTCAATTATAAAAAAATTTTCCGCAGCCAGAAGTGGGAATCCAACCTGGAACCTTCTTGTTCAGAGGCAGACATCTTACCTCTAGAACTCCCAGTGTGGATAATATTTTTTTAAAGAAAATTTCATCCCAAATATGTTCAACACATTATTTCAACTGGCTATTTATGGAAGGGAGTTGCATGGTACGTGGCTATTTAAAGAAAGAGAGTTGCATGGCATTTGGCTATCTATAGAAGGGAGTTGCATGGCATTTGGCTCTTTATAGAAGGGAGTTGCATGGCATTTGGCTATTTAGAGAAGGGAGTTGCATGGTATTTGGCTGTTATAGAAGGAAATTGCATGATATTTTGCTATCTATAGAAAAGAGTTGTATTATATTCGGCTGTTATAGAAGGGAATTGCATGGTAGTGGCTATTTATAGAAGGAAATTTCATGGTGGTGGCTATTTATAGAAGGAAATTGCATGGTAGTGGCTATTTATAGAAGCAAATTGCATGGTGGTGGCTATTTATAGAAGGAAATTGCTTGGTAGTGGCTATTTATAGAAGGAAATTGCATGGTAGTGGCTAATACAAAAAAGCTGTATATTATTCTGTATTTTTGGATTTTCAAAGCGCTATCAAACCACTTTTGTCCCTCTGCAATTTAACTTCCATGAAAGTTACATAAAGCTTTAAAATTCTAAAACAAACATATATTCGTTTCTACAAATTTAACTTTAAAAAAACAAAAAACAAATGATGGATTATAAATTCTAATTTAGTTATAAAATTCTAAAACTCACAGACTGCACAGCCCACATGTCATGCTGCAAGATTCCCTTGCTGATTGGACATCCTGGATATGTCTCATATGTTCCATATTGTTCCGCAAGTTTACAACTAGCATCTAGAGCTGCAAAATACATGGTCTCAAAAATCTCTTTGTTGAGTTGTTTTGCTTCAGGACTATCAAATGGAAATCGCATCAAAATGAAAGCATCTGCTAGACCTTGAACTCCAATTCCGATGGGACGGTGCCGTTTATTTGATCGTTCAGCCTGAAGAAGAAATATAAGAAAGTTCAGCTTAAATAATAAATATAAGAAAGAATCCTAAAGATCTACAACAATTACTTAATGAAATAAACATGACAAGCAAATAATATGGACTAAATATGAATATCAAAAAGACTAAAACTATGATCATAAACAAAGAAAATACTTAAAACCCACAAGTGGATATCAAAATTGAAGGAATAGACCTGGAGACAATTCAGAGCTACAACTACCTTGGACATACTATAACCAGTGATGGAAAATGTACAACTGAAATAAACAAAAGAATAGGAATGGCAAAAAGTAATTTTAATGTCATGAAGAACATACTAACAGCAAAACAAATAACACCAGGGCTAAAACTAAGAATAGCAAAATGTTACATCTTCTCAATATTCCTATATGGTGCAGAAACATGGACATTAGACAAGAAAACAGAACAGAGAATTGAAGCCTTTGAAATGTGGATATATAGAAGAATAGGAGGAATTGGATGGAAGGAAAAGAAAACAAATTATGAAGTCTTAAAACAACTAAAAATGAAAAGAGAACTACTAAGCACAATCCAAACAAGACAAATGCGATTTTTGGGCCATGTTAAAAGACACAACAGCCTACTAAAAGTAATCCTGGAGGGGATAATACAAGGTAAAAGAGGCACAGGCAGACCAAGACTAACATGGACGAGTAACATCAAAAGATGGACAAACCAACCTATGACAACCTGCACCATCAAAGCAAGAGACAGAGCAGAATGGCGCTCCATGGTAGCCAACCTTCGTTGCGAAGACGGCACTTGATGATGATAAGAAAGATATAAATGAGAATAAAAAATCTATTATGCAAACGCCTTAATTATAATGGGGTATATGTACAGTTCTCCTGTGTGTTAACGGGGCCTCATTATGTGGAAGTAAAGAATAGTGACACTGTGACCTTCCAGGCATGTCGTAAGATCCGACTAAGGAGATTGATCGATGGCTTGACAAGCTGTCATTGTAAAAAGTATTGTTATGGAAACAGAGCCATAGATTTTAGAAGCAGTGATCTCTGCAGTATGTGCCATTTTGGCATGCAAGGTTTCTGTTTTTGAGATTGTAGTTCTGCCCTATGTGCCGTCTTCGGCTTCAAAGGACAATAGATAGATAGGTAGGTAGGTAGGCAGATAGATAGATATGTACAGTTTGGTAAAGGTAAAGTACAAGACTTGAATCGGTGTCTTAGCACGCAAATTTTCACCCATATGTGCTCGGCCGCCTATCACTCCCAACACTTCTGGACAGTGTAGTTTCAAGCATCTAAACTCACCATGCAAGGCAGCATTCCTCACCTTCTCAGAGTACTACATACCCATTTCTGTCAGCAGTTGGGTTGACAGCGGGGGCATTTTTTCTTCTTCTTCCAACCACAAGTACAACTGACACGGCTTCCAGCAGGAATCTAACACGGGTTGTCCGAATGCCAGTAGCCCAGTTGGGTGATTTTCCCAATTAAGCTACTGAGGCCCCCAAAGTTTGGTGAATCCTGGAAATGTGGTATCCATCCTTGCCTAACAGACACCCCATTGTCCACCTTCTTCTTAGTGTTCACCCATAGTGCGGGCGCTGAATGCATTGTGCAGATGGTATAGGTAAAGTACGAGACTTGAACCGGCATCTTAGCACGCGAGTTTCCACCCATATGTGCTCAGTTGCCTATCCAGAAATGTTCAGAGATTTCTGGATAGTGTCGCTTCAAGCATCGAAACTCACGATGCGAAGCGATATACCTCACCTTCCCAGGGTACTAACCTGGTACCCATTTCTGCCAATGGCTGGGCCGACCGTGGGGGGTATTTTTTTTTCCAACCACAAGTACAATTCACACTGCTCCCAGCGGGAATTGAACACGGGTTGTCCGAACGTCGGTAGTCCAGTCAGGTGGTTTTCCCATCTAGGCTACCAAGGCCCCCACTGTGTAGATGGTTTCACAACAATAACACCTGCACCTTTCGACTTGACACATCCATCTCTGGCACTTAGCAGATTCATGTAACAATTTTTTTTTGTCCAAACAGCTATTTTGTGTACTGCGCTTTTATACTTTTAGCTGCCAAGGGTTCTTCAACATGCACGAGCACACACAGGACCATCTGTTTTTCGCCATTTTCTGAGAGTGCTAGACATAACGACCCAGAAACGAGAGGAGGATAAAGCCACGAAGAAACCACAAGTTTTATTTTTTTTAAATTCCCACCGCTTGTGGGAGTCGAACCCAGGACTTTTCTGCATAGAAGCAGATGTCTTACCTATTTACTATTCAGCCTTCTGTCATCTGCCCTTAAAAGAATGTTAAATGAGCGATAATATACTGTTGTTTACAAAAAGCCATGGAATTCTGAGGCTTGAAGGATCAACACATCCAACTTATATAAAAATAAGAGAATAAAAAACCTAGTGTACAGGTAAGATCAAATTAATGAAAGTCAGAGGACAAATGTTAATATCCAGGACAAAATAATAAAGGGCAATGTAAAATAAATATTTTTTGAAAGAATGTATTGTCAATAACAAACATGAAGATCGACTAAACATATTTTAATTAATTATAATTCACCTCTGGGACAGGATAGTAGTTGATCTCGATGATTTTGTTGAGGTTGTAAACTGCAACTCTTGTCACATACTGCAGTCGTTCAAAGTCGAATGTCCTATCTGGCTTCACGTACATATTCAGTGCTATAGAAGCCAAGTTGCAAACTGCAACCTACATTTGAGTATTGAAAAGTATAAAATTATGTAAGTGCAGCACGAGACAGTCTAGAAAGTACAAGAATACAGAATATGTTTGCAAAAATTTTGAAAATATGATGAAATACATTTGTAGAGTGCTGGAATATTGGAATTAATGTGTAGTGTCTGAGCATAAAGAATACAATTGGAAGCAAGGCAAAGATAAATTTTTTTTTTTAATCTAAAAAATTGACAGATAGGAAATATGTCTGAAAAATACTGAAAAGTAATATGTAAAATGTTTGGTAATTAATTAATTTGTGAAGTACTGTAAACAAAAAGTACATGTTTTATTAATAAGTAAGGAATACATCTGTGGAGTATATTTGTCATGTAATATGTACAAGCTATAGATTGGTTGAGCTTCATTATGGCCAGATGTCTACTGTTGTCAAATGTTGTGCAGACTACATCGTGGTGTTTGACAATGTCACTGTGAAATGTACAGTTAACTTTTCCCTCTTCTTCTTTTCTCTTTTCACTGGTACCTAAAAGGTGTCGTGGTTTATATCATTTGTCGTTCTTGAGCTGCTCGAACTGTCTGAATTAGTGATTTTCCTTTGTTGTTACATGTCTCTGTCACTGCATCTATCCATCTTCTTCTGGGTCTTCCTCTTGGTCTTTTTCAGTGTATTCTCGAGAAGAACGCCCTTGATGATGGTAAAGATTCATTCTGACCAGGTGGCCAAACCATTTAAGTTGTTGTTCTATATATTCTTGGCAGGGTTTTGTTCCTACCATTTTTCTTATGGTTTCATTTGGTATTCTATCTCTTCTTGTGTTGTTTGTTACTTTTCTCAAGCATCGCATCTCACATGTATTGATCTTTCTTAAATGTGATTTAGAAAGGGTACATGTTTGACTTTCATAGCACAAAGTTGGTATGAAAATGCTATTTATTATTTGTTGTTTAGCTGCCAGAGAAATGTAGCTTTTCCTTAATGCTCTAAAATATGTGGGGCAAGGTGAAGATTGTGATGACATTCGTGAATCTGCAGCCCTTGTGTGACTGATGGACCTTCATGTATAGAGGAATGTTGCCTAAATTCAAGAGAGCTACAGGGAGAACTAGGGACGACTTGTGAACCAGTTTATATCTCTCAGTCCTTTCACGTTGTGAGATTGCTGAGAAGATGTGAACATTATGAAGAGTTGTTCGATGAGTGATGAAGATAATCCAGCAACGAACATAACACAAAAATATATAAAGCTTTGTTGTTGAAAACATTTAAATGCTGGTTCCATAGACACCATTTTTCTCAAGTTTTCATTTCAAATGTTAACACTCTTAATTTTAACCATCATCATCATCATCATCATCGAGTACCTTCTCCACAACGAAGGTTGGCTACCATGGAGCGCCATTCTGCTCTGTCTCTTGCTTTGATGGTGCAGGTTGTCATAGGATGATTTGTCCATCTCTTGATGTTACTCGTCCATGTTAATCTCGGCCTGCCTCTGCCTCTTTTACCTTGTATTTTCCCCTCCAGGATTACTTTTAGTAGGCTGTTGTGCCTTTTAACATGACCCAAAAATCGCATTTGTCTTCTTTGAATTGTGCTTAGTAGTTCTCTTTTCATTTTTAGCTGTTTTAAGACATCATCATTAGTTTTCTTTTCCTTCCATCCAATTCTACCTATTCTTCTATATTTCCACATTTCAAAGACTTTAATTCTCTGTTCTGTTTTCTTGTCTAATGTCCATGTTTCTGCACCATACAGCAATGTTGAGAAGACATAACATTTTGCTATTCTTAGTTTTAGCCCTGGTGTTATTTGTTTTGATGTTAGTATGTTCTTCATGGCATTAAAATTACTTTTTGTCATTCCTATTCTTTTGTTTATTTCAGTTGTACATTTTCCATCACTGGTTATAGTATGTCCAAGGTAGTTGTAGTTCTGAACAGTATCCAGGTCTAATCCTTCAATTTTGATATCCATTTGTGGGTTTTGAGTATCTTCTTTGTTAATGATCATAGTTTTAGTCTTTTTTGATATTCATATCTAGTCCATATTTTTTACTTGTCATGTTTATTTCATTAAGTAATTGTTGTAGAATCAACATTTTATCACTTACAAATTTTAAAATTTTAATTGATTAAAATTTTAATCACTTTTTCTTATACGTCTGATTTCACATATCATACAAAAATTGCCCAATATCCAAGTTTAGCATCGGTAGTCACAATATAATGACGTAATTTGTTATTCCATTCCCAGTTCTGTATAGTACGATTCTGGTTTTTTCCCAACTATGGAGATTTTAAGCACATTAAATAACAACCCAAATTTGTACAGATGCATTAACGGTAAAATATTAAATAATAAAACCTCACTTTGTACAGAATTACCTACTTAAGAAATTACCTCGTCAGGGGAACTGTACTCCACAATTTCAGTACAGAGGTTACTGCACTGGATTGTTCCAAGATTTTGTTGGTTGGACTTGCGGTTGCAACTGTCCTTGAAGAGCATGTATGGAGTTCCTGTCTCTGTCTGTGACTCAATGATGGCATACCATAATTTCTGCGCAGGCACAGTCTTCCGTCCCTTTGAAGCGGCTTCATATCTGGAGGGGAGATAATTATTTTTTGTGCGAAAAAAAAATTGTGCAATGTGTAAGAATAAGTTGTTTCTATTCATATATTAACTTTACATTCAGCACATTTTTGGGACAGTGTGATCAGCAGTACTTCAGTGCTGTCCAGTTTTGAGGTATGGTGAAATGAGAAGCCATTAATTGAGGCAGAACTCAACCTAATGTATGCAAAGCCACCAGTTCACTAACTACTGCTCTATTTAAGCTCTTTCTCTTGCTTGTTACTGGTTCATAAAACCAACATCTTGCACTAGTGGCAGGTCCATAGGTATCATAGAATATATCTGTTAATTTACTATATATATTAATTAATTGGTATCTCTGTACTCATTTTTAATGAATGGCTAGGGAACCACAGAAGCCATATTAGTTTGAAAAAAAAAAATACTGGCCACATTTGAGGATTGAACACAAGCCCACCTGATCAGTAGATAAATGCTCACAGAGATTTATATGATTAAACAATACCACTGGAATTCTGAATTGCTCATCGTACATCCCTAGACCGGCCGTACGATAATCTTACGGTCTGTTGTTTGATGTGCGACGGGGATAATCTGACGACTAACTGTGTATTTATATGTTCGAAATTGGAGTCAACAACGATGGCCTAACATTATCAAGCGCTATACATTTTTAAAGAAACATGACGATCATCACTTTCAGGAGGACGTGAACTTCTGGTATATGGTGGATAGGCGGCAGGAACCATTGCAGACTATGCATGAAAAGTGTTCCTTGTTGCAGTTACCTCATATTCCAAGTCCATGGGGGACTGGTTCGTCTCAAGGCAAGACGCCGGCCTCGGGACAGAGAGGTTGTGGGTTCAAATCTCGGCTACACCGAGACGACGGTTTTTTATTTATGATTTCTCTCTGCGACAACCACCCCTGGTCTCAGGGCCCGGCTTAAAACGTCAGTTACTCATCGATGGAAAAAACACGAGTACCTCCGAACTCTGAGTTATCTGCCTGTGCAGCGAGGGACCCCTGTGCACATGGCTGCCAGGGAAAAATGTATTAACAAGCAAAATTCAATTTCTAGTCTCTAGGGACTTCGTCAGAGTTGAAAGCTGGCGAACACAACAACAATATACACTGTGGAAGCCAACTGAGAGTATTACACAACAGGCCCTTTTTTGGAATTCCCAGGGGAAAAGACAAAGAGGAAGACCAAGGTATTCTTGGAGAAGACAGATGAAAGCAGAGATAAAGATGATGGGGAAAACATGGAATGATATTTAAAAAATGGTAAGAAACATAACGGCTTGGAAAGTGTTTGTTGAAGACCTATGCTCCACAGGGAGTTGAAAGGTAGAAGAAGAAAACTAGAATTCTTCCTGGCACATGTCACTCGATTCCATATTGAAAAAACCTTTGGCTGCAAAAGAAAAGAATATCAAAGATAGGAAAAGATTTCTAAAAAAATCCAGACATACTAATAATACTATAGTAACCCAAAAGTATGGTATTACTCACTTCTCGTACAGCCTATCAAACTCTTCTCCCCAAACGTCCGCAAGGCCTGGACACTCAGCCGGACACATCAAGGTCCAGCCCTCGTTAGCTTCCACACGCCGCATAAACAGATCAGGAATCCACAGAGCATAAAACAGATCTCTGGCTCGCTGCTCTTCCTTGCCTGTGTTCTTCTTCAGGTCCAAGAAATCAAAAATGTCAGCATGCCAAGGTTCAAGGTAAATGGCAAAAGCTCCAGGTCTCTGAAAGGCAAAAAAGATTATATTAACAAGTAAAAGCACTGGATCTTCTTCTCCTTCTTTCCTTCCTCATCTGCCTTTCAGCGTCAAGGGGAGATATAATTTGCAGTCTTTTGCTCTTCTGTTCGCCTATGCTGCTGTTATGTTTCCTAGTGCTTCTAATATTCCATCAATCCATCTTTTCGTGGTCGACTCTTGGGTCTGGTGTTCTCACATTTGTTGAAGGCTTGTTGTGTTGTGTTTTGCCTTGTCACGTGGCCAAACCATTTTATCTGTTGTTTCCTTTTATATTCTATGGCGGGGGCTATTCCTAGCTTTTTACTCAGTTCTTCATTTCTGATCTTATCTCTCAGACTGTTTCCTGTCATTCGTCAAACACATTTCATCTCTGTAGAGGTTATTTTTCTTATTGTTCTTGCATCTAGGATCCAGGTCTGGCATTGGTAGCACAACGTTGGGGTGAAGATTGTATAAACACTGGATAATAAATAATTTATCGATCTGTATGTATCTACAGATAGGTGAGCGCAGAATGGCTCAGGCAAAAGCAGCTTTCCAAAAATGAGGAAGATACTATGCAATCCATTTTGGACAATAGAAACAAGAAAAATAGTTCTTAAATGTTAAGTAGAGCCAGTTTTAACATAGGGATGTGAATCATGGACAATAGGACAACAGACAAGAAAATCACTGGAGTCTGTAGAAATGTGGTTTTACAGAAGAATGTTAAGAATACCATGGACACTTAAGAAGAGTAATGAAAATGTTCTGGGGAAATAAAAAAAATAAAAAAACTCTGATGAAGGTGACTTAGATGTGGAAGCACACTGGGCATACAAAAAAGAGAAACAATACAAAAAATTGTAAAGATATTACATTCGGTAAATATTTCTTTAAAAAATTGAAGGAATAGACCTAGAGACGCTTCAGAACAATAACTACCTTGGACATACTATAACTAGTGATGGAAAAAGTAAAATTGAAATAAACAAAAGAATAGGTATGGCAAAAAGTAATTTTAATGCCATGAAGAACATACTAACATCAAAACAAATAACACCAGGGTTAAAACTAAGAATAGCAAAATGTTGTCTTCTCAACATTCCTATATGGTGCAGAAACATGGACATTAGACAAGAAAACAGAACAGAGAAGAATTGAAGCCTTTGAAATGTGAATATATAGAAGAATAGGTAGAATTGGATGGAAGGAAAAGAAAACAAACGGTGAAGTCTTAAAACAACTAAAAATAAAAAAAAGAACTATTAAACACAATTCAAACGCGATTTTTGGGCCATGTTAAAAGACACAATAGCCTACTAAAAGTAAGACACAGTCTACTAAAAGTAATCCTGGAGGGGAAAATACAAGGTAAAAGAGGCAGAGACAGACCAAGACTAACATGGATGAATAACATCAAAAGATGGACAAACCAACCTATGACAACCTGCACCATCAAAGCAAGTGACAGAGCAGAATGGCGCTCCATGGTAGCCAACCTTCAATGCGGAGATGGCACTCGATGATGAAATATTTCTTCACAAAATTTTACAGCAAAAATAGACTCACCATACACCGTCAAATATTCATATTAGGTATCTATATCTGAGCAAAATTTATGCGCTAAAAATTTGCAGATTAAAAAAATTATGATAAACAAATCAAGCCCAGAGGAGTTTGAAACTGAAGAGTGCATAACAAGAACAGTAACTCCACTGACTTACCTTATTACCACCCTGATCCACATATCTGGCTGTATTGTTGTACACACGTAGCATGGGAATGAGGCCATTGGATATTCCATTTGTCTAATAAAAAAATTAAATAAATGTTCAATTATGAACATAAATTATTAGTTCAAATTACTGTCAAACAAGCAACCAGCACAGATAATTCTTGATAGTTCAGGTGACCATATAAGATCCCTGTGTGGTATCTGTTGGCACTAGAAGGACATTAGATGTTAGCACTACTGTAAAGTGAGCCCTGTGTGGTATCTGTTGGCACTAGAAGGACATTAGATGTTAGCACTACTGTAAAGTGAGCCCTGTGTGGTATCTGTTGGCACTAGAAGGACATTAGATGCTAGCACTACTGTAAAGTGAGCCCTGTGTGGTATATGTTGACACTAGAAGGACATTAGATGTTAGCACTACTGTAAAGTGAGCCCTGTGTGGTATCTGTTGGCACTAGAAGGACATTAGATGTTAGCACTACTGTAAAGTGAGCCCTGTGTGGTATCTGTTGGCACTAGAAGGACATTAGATGTTAGCACTATTGTAAAGTGAGCCCTGTGTGGTATCTGTTGGCACTAGAAGGACATTAGATGCTAGCACTACTGTAAAGTGAGCCCTGTGTGGTATATGTTGACACTAGAAGGACATTAGATGTTAGCACTACTGTAAAGTGAGCCCTGTGTGGTATCTGTTGGCACTAGAAGGACATTAGATGCTAGCACTACTGTAAAGTGAGCCCTGTGTGGTATATGTTGACACTAGAAGGACATTAGATGCTAGCACTACTGTAAAGTGAGCCCTGTGTGGTATATGTTGACACTAGAAGGACATTAGATGTTAGCACTACTGTAAAGTGAGCCCTGTGTGGTATCTGTTGGCACTAGAAGGACATTAGATGTTAGCACTACTGTAAAGTGAGCCCTGTGTGGTATCTGTTGGCACTAGAAGGACATTAGATGTTAGCACTATTGTAAAGTGAGCCCTGTGTGGTATCTGTTGGCACTAGAAGGACATTAGATGCTAGCACTACTGTAAAGTGAGCCCTGTGTGGTATATGTTGACACTAGAAGGACATTAGATGTTAGCACTACTGTAAAGTGAGCCCTGTGTGGTATCTGTTGGCACTAGAAGGACATTAGATGCTAGCACTACTGTAAAGTGAGCCCTGTGTGGTATATGTTGACACTAGAAGGACATTAGATGCTAGCACTACTGTAAAGTGAGCCCTGTGTGGTATATGTTGACACTAGAAGGACATTAGATGCTAGCACTACTGTAAAGTGAGCCCTGTGTGGTATCTGTTGGCACTAGAAGGACATTAGATGCTAGCACTACTGTAAAGTGAGCCCTGTGTGGTATCTGTTGACACTAGAAGGCTGTAAAGTGAGCCCTGTGTGGTATCTGTTGACACTAGGACATTAGATGTTAGCATTACTGTAAAGTGAGCCCTGTGTGGTATCTGTTGACACTAGAAGGACATTAGATGCTAGTATTACTGTAAAGTGAGCCCTGTGTGGTATCTGTTGGCACTAGAAGGACATTAGATGCTAGCACTACTGTAAAATGAGCCCTGTGTGGTATCTGTTGACACTAGAAGGACATTAGATGTTAGCACTACTATAAAGTGAGCCCTGTGTGGTATCTGTTGACACTAGAAGGACATTAGATGCTAGCACTACTGTAAAGTGAGCCCTGTATGGTATCTGTTGGCACTAGAAGGACATTAGATGCTAGCACTACTGTAAAGTGAGCCCTGTGTGGTATCTGTTGCACTAGAAGGACATTAAATGCTAGCACTGCTGTTTTAATCTGAAAGTGGTATTTTAGTTACAGTCTTGGAATATATGCATTGTTTATGTATGAAGCTGTCCTGAATCTAGAACATTTCTCTTACTCTTGAAATGTATATTTTATGGAAGTGGTTTCAATTTGTGATACCAGACAAAAAAGCAAGTTTTTCAGTTGAAGGTAATATTTATGTGTGGATGTTTTAGTAGCTGATGCTCATAGCAAGAGGATCAAAGATTAGTAAATTAGTTTCAGGGGTTGAAATATTCAATTTTCAATCACGAAGTTTTTAAATTTTAACCTTATATTTATGATACCGTAGTAACAATTACAGCATCAAAACACAAATTCTTCCAAATTTGATAGTTTGTGGTGTTCAAACTTCAAATATTACCCCCTCCCCTGTACCTTCCTCATTACTGCCTCCAGCGATCCCAGAGTGTTTAATTTGTTCTATTCATGTAGAAATTTTTTTTTCATTTTGTGAGATTGTTTTTTGAATCCTGTAATAAAAAATAAAATTAATGAAATTTCAACAAATTGGTCGTTTCTCATTTTTAAAAAATCCCCTTTAACCAGGGAAATTTCCTCACTCATCTGTGACATCACACTTTGTGACTTGGCAAACTCAGCAAATAATGCTTTGAGGTAGCCTAACATACTGATAAATTTACGGGGTCCATCTGAATTGATGAAATAACACGCCTGGTCCAAGCAGTAAATTTCGGGCCATAAATCAACCTTAAACAGGAAATCAGAGTTCCCTGTGTGTGTAATTGGTAAACACACTTGTATGTCAAAAGTTAAATAAAAAAAAACAAAAACAAACACTATTTTTAATGCTCTTAATGTTACAATTCCACCCTAGGTGACTATGGACATGGCAAAGCCCAGACAAAAAAGTATACAATCAAATTGATTTTATACTGGCACAGAGAAGATTCAGGAATGGGCTAACATCTGTTAAAACAAAGCCAGGAGCAGATTACAATAGTGACCATGTACCAGTAGTTGGAAAGATAAGAATAAAACTGCGGAAGGCACAGAAATCCCCAAGAAATATAAAATTAGAACTAGATATACTTTAGTAGATGAGCGATAAGTATGGCATGATAGTACAAAATAGATATAATGAAATTGAGAAAATACAGGACATCGAGGAGCAGTGGGAAATGCTCAAACAATCGATTCAACAAACATCAAAAGAAGTTATACTATTGACCAAAAGAATCAACAAAAAGAAATATTACAACTAATGGATGAAAGGAAAAAACATACGAAAGAAGAACGGACATACAAAATATTGCACAAAGATATCCAGAACAAATGCAGAGAAGCAAAGGAAGGATGGTTAAAACAGAAATGTGAAGAAATGGAAAAACAACAAAAGAAAGACTCAAAATTTAAGCGCAATCAGTTAAATGAATTAACAGGAAGAAAAGAAGTCAAAGTTTCAGGGTGTGTAAAGTCAAAGGAAGGAAATATAATAATGGGACTGGAGAAGACAATAGAAAGATGGACAGAATATATCAGTCAACTCTATGATGATGAAAGACCAGAGTTAAACAATTCAAACAAAGACACAGGACCACCAATTATGCAGAGTGAAGTGAAGGACACAATTCAACACATGAAAAGAGGCAAAGCTCCAGGTCCCGACAATATAACAATCGAAGAGATAAATGTATTAGGAGAGCTGAGAGTACAAGTCATAACAAAACTACTCAATGACATATATAACACTGGACACATACCAGAAGATCTACTAAAATCTATCTTTGTAGCCATACCAAAGAAGTCAGGCGCCACTGATTGTGACGACCATCACACTATTAGTCTCATGAGCCATATACTGAAAATATTACTAAGAATCATCATGAGACGTGTAAGAAACAAAATAAAACCAGAAATAAGTGAGGAACAATGTGGATTTGTGGAAGGAAAGGGCACCAATAAAGCAATATACATCTTAAGAACATTGATAGAAAGATCTATAGAGTTAAAGAGATATCTATATATGTGCTTTATAGACTACACAAAAGCATTTGACAAAGTAAAGCATGTGGAAATAATCAATATGCTGGAGAAATTAAACATTGATGGCAAAGATCTGCGAATCATAAAAAACATGTACTGGCAACAAACAGCAGCAATACGAATTAACAACCAAACAGGATAATTTCAACTTATAAAACAAGGAGTCAGACAATGCTGTGTTCTGTCACCGGATTTGTTTTCACTTTACAGCAAACATATTATGAGATCAATAGTAGACAAAAAAAGGAATTGAAGTCAACGGTCACAATATAAATAATTTGCGATATGCGGATGATACAGTCTTAATAGCAGAGACAGAGAATGAACTACAAGAAATGATAGACATAATAGTAAAAGAAAGCATCAAGAAAGGTCTCAGTTTGATTAGTAAGAAAACAGAAGTAATGGTCATATCAAAGAAACAACCATCACCAGCATGCAGCATAAAAATAAACAAGACAAATTTGAAACAAGTGCAATGCGTCAAATACTTGGGCACAATAATAACATCGGATGGAAGATGTACCACAGAAATAAAAAGTAGAATAGCTCAGGCCAAAACAGCATTTCAGAAAATGAAAAATATCTTATGCAACAAATCTATGTCAATAGAAATGAGAAAGAGAGTTCATCATATAGCTATATAGAACCAATTCTGACCTATGGAAGCGAATCATGGACAGTAGACAAACAAGTGAAAAGATGATTAGAGGCCACAGAGATGGGATTTCTCAGAAGAATGTTGAAAGTTCCCTGGACAGCTAAAGAGACCAATGAGGAAGTTCTCAAAGAGGCCAACACAAAAAGGGAGCTCCTAAAAAACATCAGAAAGAAACAATCAACATTTTTCGGGCACATCATGAGAAGAGGAAAGTTGGAATACTTGGTTACAACTGGCAAAATAAAAGGAAAGAGAGATCACGGATGACAAAGAGAGAAAATACTGGATAGCTTGGTGTCATGGCATGGAAAGCAGTCAACAACAGAACTGATACGATGCACTGTAGTTAGAAGATTGTGGAAGGACATGATTGCTTACGCCAACAGGTATGGGACATGATGATGATGATGTTACAATTAATATTAGTATTTTGCATGATGGAATGTAACGAAGCGTTCCACTGGTAGGTATCATAATTAAGGGTTAACATACAGCTTCCTCTAACCAACTTGAATGTACAACAGAAGAACCATGTGTATTTTATCGTCCTGGAAAGACACAAATAAGCAAATCAACACTAAAGTATCAATAACAAATATCTGTGCTAAATATGTCAAAAAAAGTCGTACATTATTGAAACAAAGCAGCAAAAAGCTTACCCCAGCAATGTAGCTTCCTGTTGCCCGGATACAGTGGACGTTGAGCCCAATGCCACCAGCACTCTTGGAGATCAGAGCACATGTTTTGAGTGTGTCATAAATGCCTTCGATGCTATCAGAGTGCATGGTCAACAGGAAACAGCTGAAAAATTAAAAAGCCTACATAAACCTCTAGATTTTTCATATCACTGATAATGTAACAAAACATAATATAAATAATAAACTTTGTGAAACCCTACATCATAAATTTTATTTATAAATATTTTAGTTGCTTTTAAATTTATTCATTTCAGTAATATAACATGTAACTTCAATATGACTACTCCATGGTTCAGATACCCACATAAGTTTTTTTTAATGGTTTGACAAAAGACTGTGGATCAATCCCTATGAATGGTTAAAACATGTTCATACATAATTTTTCTCTTTCTCATTTAAAGCTTAAAAGAGAACATGTTAGTCTTTGAAAACCAAATTCTAATGAGACCTGAACTAACCTGGAGAGCTGCGGCCGGTTTGTGCCAGCGTTAAACAAGGTAGGGGAAGCATGAGTAAACCACTTCTCCGAAAGCAGATTGTATGTCTACAAACAGGATTAGACAAGTTTTAGTTCAAATAATTCCACAACACAAATAATTGATATATACAATAAATAATTATATTATTTCTGTAAAGGTAAAGTGCGAGACTTAACTTCTCGAATTCTTCTCATCCCAACTCAACACTTTTCTGTTAAAACAATTTGTGCAACTTCATGTGTTCAAGTTTATATATTTGTGGATAGGTCTACTCCCAGAAATTCAGAGTAGTTATTAAATACCCCAGAAGACGGAGTTATCTGCCTGTGCGGAGAGGGACCCCTGTGCACACGGCTGCCAGGGGAAAAAGGGATTAACATGTAAAATTCAGTTCCTAGGGTCTCTAGGGCCTTTGCCAGAGGTGAAAGCTAGTGAACGAACAAAGAAAGCTTTTAAGTATTGTCATTATGTGCCATATCAGTTGGTGCAGGCGATCATGTTCTTCCATTATTTGCTAGCCACAGTGCATCATATCAATTCTGTTTTTGATTGTTTTCCATGCCATGACACCAAGCTGTCTAGTATCTTCTCTCTTTGTCGTCCGCAATCTCTCTTTCACTGTATTTTAACAGATGTAACCAAGCATTCCAACTTTCCTCTTCTCATGATGTGCTTGAAAAATGTTGATTGTTTCTTTCTGATGTTTTTTTTAGGCGCTCCCTTTTTGTGGGCCTCTTTGAGAATGTCCTCTTCATTCTTCTGAGAAATCTCATCTCTACAGCCTCCAATAGTATCAGAAGTGGCTCTACATAGCAGTGATGAACTCTCTCACTTCTATTAACATAGACTTGTTGCACACAATGTTTTTCATTTTCTGAAAATATACTTTATCCTGAGACATAAAAACATAACAGCTAACCTCAATAGCAGCATCTATGTCATCGTTATGAATTCCAACTGAAACTCTCATCAACATCTGTTGTGGACGTTCAGCAACTGAAAAATTGATGAATTAACCATGAAATGATGAATTTACCATAAAAAATCTGATAATATGATTATGGAATCAATTCTTCCTCATGTCATAATACTGTGGATCATTGAGGCACAGTGACAGACTTAATTTAATTTTCTTCTTTGATCTCTATCCAATCATTCTTTGGGACTTTCAAAGCCTGTCCATTCTTTGATGTTATCCTCGCATCTCTTTCGTTGCCTACCATCTCTGCTATGTTATGAAATTAGTTGACTCAGTAAAACTGGCCTTGCTGCATTCATAGTAGCCTCAAATGTGTTCAGATAATACTCTTAGTAGATGAAATGAAGTCTAAACATTCTGAATGCTACAATAGCACAAAGGTTAACCATAGATTTACGATACCACAGTAAAAATTACTGCATCAAAACACACAAATTCCACAAAAGTTGACATTCTCCTATGTTCAAACATTAATACACCCCCACACCCCAAAATTACCACTTCTGGTGATCCCATAGTATTTAATTTGTTTCCAGTGCTGTTGGGATTTTTGTGTGTGTAAATCTTGTGATATGTTTAATGCGCAAAAAAAAAAATTGAAAATTTTCAAGAAATTGCTAGTTTCCAAGAGAGTTAAAAAATAAACAGCTTCAAACAAATTTCCATAAGGATCACAATACCATGCTGATATTCACAAAATAAAAATGATCAAATAAGATTGGATAACAAAAGCATTATAAATATGTGACAGTTCTCCCATTGAGAAATATTCAGTGTTCATTCCATTTTCATTCAAAATTCATTCACTAACGTTTTAATTAAATACATGCACTCACCAAATTTTAATTATAATTTTAAAAAATAAATAAAATATATAATGTTTTGATCAAAATAGAAAAAAAAATTATTACTTACCTTTTCCGTTTATTTTAAGAAGGTAAGACCTCTCCAGTGTCTGAAAATAAAATAGAAAGATATATCTTTAGAAGCGTTCACATTTTTGTTGTCCTAAGAAATAAATATTTTGTATTTTCAAAAGCTTTGGCAAAACTGTGATATGTGAACATGTTCAACCAGAAACATAGTTTTTTTTTCAGGTCAGAAATTATCTCTCATCAAATCTGCTCTGTCTTGTTCCTGATCAGACTGAATAGCTAGAGTGCAGGGCAACCACATGGAGGTGGAATATGGATGTGATGGCTTTGGACAGGCTTTGTTCGCTGACCCTGACACAGTTAATTGTGACAGCTCTCCTAATGTCTCTTTACAAGACTCAACAACCCTAAAATATGTTTTAAACTCATAAACTTTTACAACAATGGGCACATTACTCTTAGTATTAGTTATTATGATATAGGGTTATAGGTGCTCAGATCCCCTCCTCAGCAATTCCCGCAGTGTCCAGCGACTGACGACTCCAGTTCTGTGTTGGTTGATAAGTCTTCTTACACGCCCACTAAGTTTTTCATTTCTGGCTGTGCCCATCTTAACTCCCATCTCTATCATCCGAAGAAGTGACGTGGATCTGTGTTTGTCGAAGTCCTGTGCTCTACCCAAATCTCGGAGGGCAATCATGATGTCCACCCGATCCATTGATTGCCCGTCCTCAAAGACAGCACAGCTAGCCAACCTGTCCGCTCTTTCATTTCCCCACATGTCTAGGGACATAGACTAAGGTGACCTTATGTATTTTTGACTTCTGCAATGACTCTACCCTTTGCATGCGTACAGAGCCCACCTCCACTTTTTTTTAGCATGTTCATCGAATCACTCAGTATACATGCATAGATGATTTTGTAGCTGAACATCGATGCTGTGGATGGTCTACACTCACGTGCACTCACTCAGTCGCACGGTCCAGAACCCGTTTCCACGTTATAGACTGGCCAACTCCAGTAAATCACTTTGCAGCATGCGGATACACTGAGAGTTTTTTACAAATTAAATGAATTAAGTGTCTTTGATGACAGACCGGCGAAAACAAACCGCCATTTTTTCATGCGTTCAATAGCGCCAGTTATTATGACAGTATTTTACTTTCCTTGATTTATAACAGTTAAAATATAAAGCTGAATGTTAGTTGTTGGATTATCCTTGTTGAACATCAAACAATGATCCATAAGCTTTCAGATCTCCTCAGCAAGACCCAGAATATGAAATGATTAACTAAGTCACAAGTCTACCCCTGATTTCCTCGTAGCTCTACTGAATCTAGGCAACATCCCGCCTGACTAACATGAAAATCCGGGAGTCACACCAGGGCTGCAAATTCACGAACAAAACTCCATTATTTCACACTAGCAAGCAGTCAGTTTAGAGATATATGTGATGACTGTACACACAACAATGGATGCACATACAAATGCAAGAAACAAGAACGCATGGAAAGTGTTTATTGAAGACTTAAGCTCCACAGGGAGTTGAAAGGTAGAAGAAGAAAGATGATTCTTTCTCGTAAGATACCAAAACCAAATTATTTTCTATTTTTCCGTGATCTGCTGGAGGATGATTTGTGCATTTTCTACTGACTTTAATGCTTTTTTCCCTCTATGCCTTTTCTCCCTTCAAACATCTTATCTCACATGTGATCTTCCTTTACTGTGCTTTAGATGTGGACCATCCTTGATAATAATGACAACAGAGCGATAACAGAAATACACCATCATTTGCATATACATCTAGACGTCAATATTAATCAGTTTTAAAAAAGCTCAAGGCTGGTCATGTCACCATACAGCTTGTCCCAAAATGGTATCGGCGATGGCCACAAGAGCCTTCTCTGTTCATTCATATGTTGGGCGTGATTGTAGTAAGTGTTCATTTGCCATATTGCCTTTGCCACTGTCACATTCATCAAAGGTTCTTATCCTTAGGGTATCGAGAAAAGATGGTAGTTGAATCTGTTGTGCCTGTTCGGAGTCTAAAAGATGTCACTTTTTTTTTTTGTTCAGCTGGTAGTAAACATTGGAGACAAGGCCAGGTACTGCAAATACACCTTGCTCGTTCTGTCGATGGATCTGTCTGTCCAGGATTGGCAAATTCAGCCACGAGAGAAGCTGTTCAGTAAAGCAGTACCAAGTATGAGGCACTAATGCTTTACCAAACTACTGACTTATCCTGATTGCTTGTTACCAACCGTCTGTCAAGACGCCAAAGGCCATACAGTAAACATTATTTTTCTGGTAACCCTGATATTCTGTGCTCCGTTAAAAGTACACTATTAATTATTTGTGATTGAACTGATATGTTGCCTTCTGACATCTTGTTTCAATTTTTCCATTAAAATCTTCCATCTGTTGTGAAAATTCTCTCTAGGAGCAAGAACAAAGTGCCAAATATTTAAATGATCAAAGAGGACTGGGTGGTCTAGAGGTAGGAAATTGACCTCTGGAAAGGAAGGTCCCAGTTTGAAACTTGCTATAGGCAGTGGACATTTTTCTTTTCAAATCCGTGATTTCTTTGCGGTTTTACCCCGTCTCTGAGCCGCGATAGCTCAGTGGTTAGTGAACTGGACTACAAAGGACAAGGGGTAGGGTTCGATCCCAAGCGATGGCTTCCGGGTTCACCCAGCCTTAAATTGGTACCGGATTTTTTTCTGGGAAAGTAAAGCAGCATGGGCGTAATGCCGACCACATTACCCCAAAAATCACGCGCTGAAGGTCTGTAAAATATAAGGTCACTAACACCATATTTCCCTATACACCACTTGGAGTGACGGGGGTACTTTACACTATTTTTTTTTTTACCCCGTCTCTGGATGGTGAGAATTGCTGTACAGTCTTTTCAGATCATCATCATGTGCTGTCTCCGCATCGAAGGTTGGATACCATGGAGCGCCATTCCACTCTGTCTCTTGCTTTGATGGTGCAGGTTGTCATAGGCTGATTTGTCCATCTTTTGAAGTTACCTGTCCATGTTAGACTTGGTCTGCCTCTGCCTCTTTTACCTTCTATTTTCCCCTCCAGGATTACTTTTAGTAGGTTGTTGTGTCTTTTAACATGGCCCAAAAATCACATTTGTTTTGTTTGAATTGTGTTTAGTTTGTTCTCTTTTCATTTTTAGTTGTTTTAAGACGTCATCATTTGTTTTCTCATCCAATTCTACCGATTCTTCTATAAATCCACATTTCAAAGGCTTCAATTCTCTGTTCTGTTTTCTTGTGTAATATCCATGTTTCTGCACCATATAGGAATATTGAGAAGATGTAACATTTTGCTATCCTTAGTATTAGCCCTCGTGTTATTTGTTTTGATGTTAGTATGTTCTTCATGACATTAAAATTACTTTTTGCCTTACTTCTCAGATAATGATGAGAAATGGGAAGTCCTCTGTCCACCCCTTGTCAATTAAGCCTATAAGATAAAAGAGTAAGACAAAATATGGCTGCTGCCTGTGGGGGAAAAATCTGGCAAAATGACAATGTACGGCATCCATGGTCATTTAATGAGTACAAGTTAAATAGAAAGTACAAATAATTTTAATAATCTAAATTCCTGTGAACATAATTTATACGAAAGTACATCCTTGCATACTTTGCTACAACTATTACCACGAGTGTCATACCTTAAAACCAAAGTAGTTGTATGAGTAGTCTCTGTCGTAGATAATGGCAGAATTCAGACGCTGTAAGTAGACAATTTTGAAGAAGTCATAAGTGTACGTTGATGCTTGTATATGGTGCATGATAAAAGGCAATGATTGTTACATAACATAAAGAGATTTAGGAATACATGCTTACTCTGAAGCATTGAAAAGAAATATTTTAAGTACACCAAGCAAAAGTAAAAGAAATATTTTAAGTACACCAAGCAAAAGTAAAAGAAATATTTTAAGTACACCAGGCAAAAGTAAAATAAATATTTTAAGTACACCCAGCAAAAGTAAAAGAAATATTCACGCACTTTCCAAAAACAAACTTACATCTGCATTCTTGATAATAATGTCAAATGTTTCCTTTGAAATCATGGGAGAGTGTTTTCCTGTTTTGGGATTAATCCAGTTGTACAGATCGGTCATGGCCTCTGGAAAAAGTTGACTTCCATTAAAAACAATTTTGTCATTTAATGTGAATGATGTGATATTGGTAGATGTGACATAATAGCAAATACTAGACATGATTCCAATAGTTCACATGTTAACAATGAACACTAATTAGTCTATATTTAAAGAACTGCAAAGCAAGGCCTGTAACAGGAAACAGCGAGCAAAAGAAAGAGAGGTTGACGTAGATAAACACTAAGAAGAACAATGAGACAAGAGGCAACTATAGCAGGCATCAGATTCCTAGCTGAGGTTGAGAACTTGTGTGCTCACCAAGAACAAAGACACGTGGTGAAACCCAATGCAGCTACTGTGCAAAGTCTGACACATAATAGTACAGATCATTGGATAAGGAGAGTTTTTATTTTCTGCTCTATTTGTGCCATTTTTTGCTAAAAAAGGACAATAGATCGATAATTATAATCCATACTTAATTGTTTCATTTAAACTTCCACAAACTCAGGATTAAGGTTAGTCATTTTAATTTATTTGAAGAAACGGCAAATTGTGGCGGGGAATCATCATCATGTGCCATGCCGGTTGGCGTAGGCGATCATGTCCTTTCACAATCTTCTATAAATTGTATTAATCATGTTGTTCATTGTTGTTCATTGTTTTCCATGCCATGACACCAAGCTATCTAGTATTTTCTCTCTGTTGTCCGCGATCTCTCTTTCCCTTTATTTTGCCAGTTGTAACCAAGTATTCCAACTTTCCTATTCTCATGATGTGCCTGAAAAATGTTGATTGTTTCTTTCTGATATTTTTAGGAACTCCCTTTTTGTGTTGGCCTCTTTGAGAATTTCCCCGTTGGTCTTTTTAGCTGTCCAGGGAACTTTCAACATTCTTCTGAGAAATTCCATCTCTGTGGCCTCTAATCGTCTTTTCACTTGTTTGTTTACTGTCCATGATTCGCTTCCATAGGTCAGAATTAGCTCTATAAAGCACCAATAAACTCTCTTTCTCATTTCTATTGACATGGACTTGTTGCATAAGATATTTTTCATTTTCTGAAATGCTATTTTGACCTGAGCTATTCTGCTTTTTATTTCTGTGGTGTATCTTCCATCTGATATTATTATTGTGCCCAGGTATTTGAACATGTTGCACTTGTTTCAGATTTCTCCTGTTTATTTTTATGCTGCATGATGGTGGCAGGGAATAGAAACCATGAATAGTGACCTGACTACAGTATATTGTGGGAGAGCAGTTGCTAAAATGTGCCTTACTGACAATAGAGACAAAATAATTTTCTTGCACAGCTGTGGCAAGACTGGTATAGAAGATACAAAAACCAATAATAGTAGATGTGATCATTGGTTGCATGGTCAGTTCTTTATATATATAAATTTCGTGTTCAAGAAATTTGTTTTTTTTCCCCAATTGTGACGGGGAAAATCTCCTCGGCTGTCGACAAGACCTCAGAGAAACCTTTGTAACATGGGATAGCCAGCGAATGACATCCTATTATATGGCTGTGAAACATGGAGAACAACAAAATTGACAATGATGAAGATACAGACTTTCATTAATGGATACTTATGCAGAATAAAAGGATGGAAATGGCAGGACAAAATCACTAACATAGAATTATGGAAATGTACCAATCAAATACCAGTGGTAACAGTGAAGACGATGGCGCTGGATAGGACACACTGTGGAAGCCAACTGAGAGTATTTCACAAGCCCTTTTTTGGAATCCCCAGGGTAAAAGACAAAAGAGGAAGACCAAAGAATTCTTGGAGAAGACAGATAGAAGCAGAGATGAAGATGATGGGGAAGACATGGAATGATATTAAAAGGATGGCAAGAAACAGAACGACTTGGAAGGTGTTTGTTGGAGACCTATGCTCCACAGGGAGCTGTAAGGTAGAAGAAGAAGATGCATAGACCACGTAAAACCTCCAGTTGCCACAGAGTGATGCGTTTGAACTTTAGGCTATAAATCTAAACATAACTCAGGAAATTATTACATTATCCAATTCCCTGTGTGTCTGCTTGGGGGTAAACACACAGCTTGTGTAGCAATAGTTCAAAGAAAATACTATTTTTGGAACCCAGATGTAACATTTAAATGGTTGTCATTTTTTAAGATGTCGTGAAAATATCAGGCACAGTTACATATCGTAATCTAGAATTAATGAAGCAAACAAATTGCAGTATGTTTCCCTCCAAGTCTTGCTTAGGCATATGGGGAAAATGGTGTTAGTGACCATATTTTTCTATGACCACGGCACATTTTTGGGTGATGTGGTTGGTATCACGCCAGACCGCCTCTATCTATCTATTGACCTTTCGAGCCGTAACCGGCCCATAGGGCGTAGACCAAGATACACCTTCTCCTATATGAATTTTTGTTCTAGCAGTTTTCTTTTAAAGATATTTTATCAAATCTCGCCATCTGTCTCTGTTCTGTGCAAGCAGTTCTATCTCATTGATGGAGCCGATTCCTGCTGCTCTTGCCTCTCTCATCAATGTTCTTCTCAGTGTCTCCCTGGGTCTTCCCTGGTAGACCGCCTCTACTTCCCAGAAAAACCTCTGGTACCCATTTTTAGAGGCTTGGTAAACCCCGGAACCTTGTCAGTCTGAAAAAAAATCCTCCACTGCTAGGGATCGAACGTGGACTCTTGCGATCAGGAAGCGATAACTAAAAACTCAGCCACCGAGGCTCCATGTTAACATAGCCCAAGAAAAAAAAAACTGCATATCCTACAACACTACACTATGTATATGGATAGGTCATATCAAACAAATAAAAGTGTTAATTATTTCAATCAAACAGCAAAATAAATATTAAAAAACATACCACTAAAAACTTTTTTGCTTTCCTTGTGCAAATTGGCAACTGCAATACGAGCTGCCAGAATTGCATAATCTGGATGTTTTGTGGTCATTGTTGCAGCTGTCTCTGCAGCAAGGTTGTCAAGCTCCACTGTTGTCACACCATTGTACAACCCACTGATAACTTTCAAGGTAATGGCAGCCTGCAACATTATTTGTGTTCAGCAGAGAATGAAAACCACATCAAGTAAAATGTGGCTTGCGTTTACATAGAACATCTAGTCTGGTTATAGTGTTTCTATGTCTGAAGTATGACTTTATTTTTCAAATAACTTTGGAGTTCAGACAACTCAAATTGTCAACAAACGGATACAGGGCTTCAAATTCAAATAGTTTTTAACTTAAATGTGAGAATAAATAAAAGAAACAAATTCTTCTTTCTTCTTCTACCTTTCAGCTCCCTGTGGAGCATAGGTCTCCAACAAACACTTTCAGTTTTTGCGAAACTGTACTTGTGTAAAAATGGCGGTTTGTTTTAGTGGCCTGTTGTTAAGGATGCCCAACTCATTTATTTGTCGAAAACTCACAGTGTATCCATGTGCTGCAGAGCGATTGACTGGAGTTGGCCAGTCTATAATGTGCACTGGGATTCTACGGAAGTGATCACTATCCATGTGTCATCCTAATTGATAAAAGCAGAAAGAAAGCTCCACACATTCCACTATGAGAAAACAAACCAGGACGTCATTAGCAAAATCAGACATAGGAAACAGAGCGCCCCTCATAGGAGGCAGGAGAGATGGATGCAGCCACACTGGTGGAATGTAGAAGTCGAGGAGGCTTGGCGGAACAAGAGGCAAACGGCCAAGACATGGCAGAAAGCCAGAAAGAATGAAAGAACACAACCTGAGCTCTTGAAGCGTCTCAACATAGAGTTGGACCAAAAAATGATGCACTTTAAACTATGTGCTAAGCAGGCAAAGGATGCCAAATAGGATGACTTCTGAAAAAAGTGTGTGCTCAGAAAAATCGCTAACCATTCTGGCGCCTTCATCAGAGCATGAATGGCACAACACGGCAGAGTCACTAGACTTTCAGAGCACAGGCCAGATATGGCACAAATCTGATGACAGCAAAGGGAAGTCCCTGCTTGCCCGCTACATTGAGCAGACGGACCAAAGAAATGAGGCTGTAAGAATGAGAATACGGGGGTCGCTGTCAGAATTGTGTAAGGATGTAGTGCTGGAAGAAGATCTCACAATCACAATCGATACCATCCGCACAACACTTAAAAGGTCACACAACAATGCTCCTGGTCCAGATGATATAGGCGATTTAGCTGATGACGACTTGACAAAACTGGCCAATGAGTTTAATGCCAGATTCGGAGTGGCCAGATTAAGGAGGAGTGACTACACAGCTACTTACTACCACTACCGAAGCCAAACAAGGACCATTCTCAGATCAGTGCCTACAGAGCCATCACAATGCAGAACACTGCGAGCAAGCTGCTGGAGAAAATAGTTGCCCGTGTCCTCACCTGTCACCTTGAACAGAAATGCGCATTCCCACCCACACTCTGGGGTTATAGATATAACAGAGTCATGGCTCAATGCGACAGTCTTTGCCTATGACGTCTTCGAAGGTGTCCATAGACGAGAGAAGATGTGCTGCTGCTATAGATCTCGAGGATGCAGACAACAGGGTACCATTTGAATACCTCATGCATATGCTCCTCAAACTGGCTGTGCACCCCTTCCTCATTAGATGGATCGTTGCAGCACTGTTTCAGAGGAAGGTGATACTCAGATGTGGAAGTTGGTCTTCCGAGCCAACATCCATTTGTCCAGGGCACAAGGCTCACCGTTGTCACCAGTTCTATTTAACGTGTACACAATAACGATCAAAGAACAACAGCTGGATGGGAGTGGGAAGAACTACTACTTTTGCTGATAATATTCTGGTATATCGACAGGGAAGAGACAGAAGGGAAATCGCCTCCGCAACGCAAGACGAATTCGATTGCATTTCTTCCTGGTGTGGGGTTTCAGGTGCCTTGGTTAATCCTAATAAAGCATCAGTTTCATAGTTCTCCCTGAACAATCATATCGTTAATACGGACACACCAGTAGTACGACTGGGAGCTGATGAGTTGACCAGGGACAAATTGATGACATACCTCGAAGTTAAGTTTAATCGCAGCCTGTGTTTTCGGACCATGTGATAACAAAATCCCGCAAAGGATTAGCCGCCTTGAAGGTCATGGCAGCTGCCGACATTGAGCAGAGGCTACTTACTCCTCTGTGCGATGAGAGTGCAATGATGATGATCCGCAAATAACTCAAAACACTTTCAGCTCCCTGTGGAGCATAGGTCTTCAACAAACACTTTCCAAGCCATTTGTTTCTTACCACTCTTTTAAGATCATTCCATGTCTTCCCCATTCTCTTCATCTCTACTTCCATGTCTTATCCAAGAATACCTTGGTCTACCGCTTTGTCTTTTTCCTTGGAGATTCCAAAAAAGGGCATGTTGTGTAATACTGTCAGATGGCTTCTGCAGTGTGTGTCCTATCCAGCGCCATAGTCTTCACTTTATTTCTTTATCCACTGTTATTTGACTGGTACATTTCCATAATTCTATGTTAGTGATTTTGTCCTGCCATTTCCATACTTTTATTCTGCATAAGCATCCATTAATGAAGGTCTGTATCTTCATGATTGTCATGTTTATTGTTCTCCATGTTTCACAGCATTTAACTTAAATGTGACAATAAATAAAACCAACAAATTAAAAAGTAATTAATGGAATGATTTAATATAAGAGTAATCCAAGGTTGACAGATATTTTTATTTTTTAGAGGAAATGGACTGTACGTCAGCATAATCATGTTGCATGTGCTCTGCAGAAGGTTGCATGTCTTGCTTGCTGCCGGAGCTACTGAATTTAGTGCTCTATCCACACCGTGAGCTGTGTTTTTCATACGGATCATGTTTTGATATTCCGATTGCTTATGATGAATGGTGATATCGTGTGATAAAGGACAGTTTGATTGCGCTCACTTTTGGTGCGGCTATGCTTTGTGTCTTTTGGTACGTGCTGTAGCTGCTATGATGGGGACTGCAGCTGCTTTTCTTTGTTTAGATCCTTCAATAAGATGAGATGTTAATTCAGACGATTCAACTGGCACAGGCGGTTGAGCAATTATGTATTTTAATTCTGGTAAGCTGTTCGATTACAGAGAGTAAGTCTATGCCTGCCAATCTTGCCTCTTTTGTTAGATTTTTGTCAGTGTTTCTCAAGGTAATCTTCATGTCCTAAAACTTTGACCTGATATTTCCCATTTGAGAAGTAAAAGTGAAACAGGGAATAGATGAGGGTGTGTGAAACGGGTGTGTAGCGGGGCAACAAGAGAAACAGAGTATTGATGAGAGTTGAGTGAAACAGACGATATTAGTAGAGAAATAATAAACATCTAGGGGAGACAAGCAGAAGTGGTCAGGTGTGAGTGAGTGAACTGTTTTATAGAGAAAGGCGAAATAAGCGTGAATGGGTGAGATGTTTTCAGGGGAAGTGGGGAGTTGAGAATAGACGTAGAATTTAAAGTCAGTGTGCATTTGAGCCGGGTCCAGTGCGGACGTCTAGAGAAATCTAGTTAGCATACCGTGGACTAGAAAGGAGTTGTAAATAGATGAAAGTTAAGACAGCTATAGGGCGACAGCCAATTAGTTTAGTTATCCTATTTCCAGGAGTTGTGATTGTTAGTTACTAAATGTTGTGTTAGATATGGCAAGATAGAATAGGAGTGATTGTTACTGTTAAGGTTAGGGTTACCTTAGCGGCAATGAAACTGATTGTGAATCAGTGAAATTGATACACTAGAACATTGTTGGAAACTTAAGTGTCCAGCGCTCGCCGACTTTGAGGGAGTCGTAGAGCAAGACTTATGAAGAATATAGAATCAGTGGGATTGTCACTGTTAAGGTTAGGGTTACCTTACTGGCAAAGAAACTGATTGGGCATCAACGAAATTGACACAGTAGAACATTGTTGGAAACTTGTTAAGTGTCCAGCGCTCGCCGACTTTGAGGAAGTCGTGGAGCAAGACTTATGTAGAATTTAGAATAAGTGTGATTGTAGCTGTCAAGGTTAGCGTTACCTTCTCGGCATAGAAGCTGATTGCGAATCAGTGCAATCAACACGTTGTTGGATAATCTCGCTGACTTCGAGGAAGTCGTGGCGGGAAAGTTTAGGAAGCTTATGACAAAGCTTCTACCATGAAGAGAGACTTTTATCGATCGTGTAGATCGTACACATTATGGGGAAACTTCAAGTAAGGGTCCTCAGAGACTTGGGAGCTTATGACTAGCTTCCATGACACACAATTGAACTTGTTAGTCAAGTAGATTACACAGAGTTGGGAACGCGACAAGAGAGTTCCACCGAGTTTGGGCTAAAGTAGCAGTCCATGAGAAGTGCACCTGAGGGTGGCACTAATGTTAATCAAGGGAGGGAATTATCACTGTGAATATATGTACTGTTAATTTGTGAAATGTGTTTACATGATCCGGACATGTGCCTTGTCAAATAAAGATGTTTTGTGTGTAGTCAGGACTTGAGTTGAGTCATTAAAACATCTTTAAAGTTACAACCATCTAGCGAGTGAACGAGCTGGGAGAAATCGCGGGGAATTGATAAGTTACAACGTGGAAGTACTACACTATAGATCATAACGGTCCAAGGAGAGTCGCAACAGAATGACGTGAAGTACGAGGCATCAATCATAGCGGTCCAAAAGACTGGCATGGCAGCTTGAGAACGGGGCAGATCATCAGAGTGGCGAGGAACTCGTCATTCAGCAATCCGGCCATAAGCAGCATCACGAGCCCTCGCTCATCGTGCTAAAGCACCTCTGGTACTCGGGCTCGTGGTGAAGAGGAGTGATCTCAATCTCAAGGTTGACGAGCGGTCAGTCGATCGTTCATGAATCGTCATTTCATCGGTCACGACATTGATCAGTCAAGTTGATCATCAAGGTTATAAGAAGTTGATTATCAAGCATTAGTGTTTGAGCTCGCTCAGGTTTCATTATGACATCTCTCTAATGTTATCTCTCAGTTTTCATTATTACAAAAGTAGTAAAGTTCCCCATCATGCCAACTGGCATATAGGGAATATGATGATACTGAAAATAATTTTTACAGGCTTGATAATGATTTTTGGTGGTCGGTATTATGCCAGTGCCACTTTACTTTCCAAGAAGAAAAAAAAGTGGTACCCATTTAAGGCTGGGTAAACCTGAAAGCCATCAATCAGGATTGAACCAGACCTCGCGTCCTTAGTAGTCCAGTTCACTAACCACTGAGCTATCACGGCTCCCCCATTTGAAAGTTTAGTAATTCTCTGGTAAAAGATAGTCGCTAGGGCTAAATGAGAACTGTAAGAAGGATGGGGAAAACCAGCCAGTGCATGTTGGCCAGATTTGTTGAAGAATCTGTTACTATGTGTCCAGGTCCTTCATTTAACTACTCACACTATTTGAACGCGTGATTTTCATAATGTTCTTGCAAACTTCTTAAAATGGTTTAATGTTCTTCTTCACAAGAAATTTGAACATACACTGCCTTTCCACAGCAACATACACACACTGCATGTACGCTGCAACTGAATATTTAACATTTGTCCACATTTTATGTGAACTCACCAAAAACCCCACGCAATTTCTGATTGTGTGAGTGTTTGCAATTAATCCCCTATCAATGGCTCTACCACAGCGATCACCAAATCTGTTTGCAATCAATCCCATATCACCCTATCTATGGCTCTACCACTGTGATCACCAAATCTGTTTGCAATCAATCCCATATCACTCTATCTATGGCTCTACCACTGTGATCACCAAATCTGTTTGCAATCAATCCCATATCACCCTATCTATGGCTCTACCACTGTGATCACCAAATCTGTTTGCAATCAATCCCATATCACCCTATCTATAGCTCTACCACTGATCACCAAATCTATTTGCAATCAATCCCATATCACCCTAACTATGGCTCTACCACTGTGATCACCAAATCTGTTTGCAATCAATCTCATATCACCCTATCTATGGCTCTACCACTATGATCACCAAATCTGTTAGCAATTAATCCCCTATCACCCTATCTACAGCTCTACCACTGATCACCAAATCTATTTGCAATCAATCCCATATCACCCTATCTATGGCTCTACCACTGTGATCACCAAATCTGTTTGCAATCAATACCATATCACCCTATCTATGGCTCTACCACTGTGATCACCAAATCTGTTTGCAATCAATCTCATATCACCCTATCTATGGCTCTACCACTGTGATCACCAAATCTGTTTGCAATCAATACCATATCACCCTATCTATAGCTCTACCACTCTGATTATCAAACCTAACTCAATTCTACAGTTCAAAACAATATAAGAGGTAACTCACTGGATCAACAAAATCCTTGTGTAGACCATAGCATAACTTTTGTATCCTTGAAGTTATTTTGTCAAAATGGACGGTCTCAGTTCGACCATCTGAAAATAATGTGTACAAAAATAGTCGTACAACAAACGAATAAATAGATTCGAGATTACATGTATAATCCTTTGACAGAAATCACTATTTACTATTACTTTTTTTATTTTCATTTGCGATATGCTTCAGTTTTAAGTCTAAACCGGTATAGGTCACAAACAGGATGGAGTGCTTAAAGCTGACATCTATTTACTATTAGAAATACTCTTGGAAATACTGAAATCCTTAAGATCATTATAAGCGGAGATCATAAAAAAAAAATTATGTAGTTAATATGTTTTAACAAAAGATGATGGACATATGTAGGACATGTGATGAGGAGAGATAATAACTGAATAACAAAGCAAGCTTTGATGTGGGAAACAACAGGTAAGAGGAAAAAATGCCAACCCAGAGAGACACTGTGAGAAGAACATTGATCTGAGAGGCAAGAGCAGCAGGAATCAGCTCCCACAATGAGATAGAGTTGCTTGCACAGAACAGAGACAAACGACGAGATTTGATAAAAGATCTTTACAAGGATTGAAAACTGCTAGTGTAAAAATTTAGATAAGAAAAAGAGTATCTGGGTCTATGCCCTATGGGCCGGCTATGGCTCGAAAGGTCAATAGATATAGTAAACAAGTGAGTCACACATTGATGACAACCAGCAATTGTATCTTATACAGTTTTTAAAGCTCCAAATTTTTGTATTTATTTGCAGATTATTCCTCTTCATCCATTCTTTGAAGAACGGAGATGCAGTGTGTTGAGAAAAGCAAAATTTAATGCTCTATCGCTTGTGTTCGCCAGGTGACTAAAGGAGTACACCTCTTCATCATCCGATCTTAAAAGAACGTTAAGTGGGCGTGCCTGCGTTGTGGTTTGCGGTATAACTGTGATATTTGCGCCTTTCGGCTCAACACATTCGATTCCAGCACACCATTTTTGAGTAAATGGGTTGTCGTCCCTCTTCAATCCCTACTCGCTTGGCCAGACTATACATGTTTGTTACTAGAGGCACCACAGAGAGGTGGTGCAGGGTATGGATGCTTCAGGTTCACCAATCCTAGCGCAGGCCATTAGCTGTGGGTCGCTGTCAACTTCAAGGTCTGCTGCTGGGAGGCACCTTTGTCTCCAGTGAGTACTATGAGAATGTCAGTCTGAGAGATAGAGACAGCACTATCAGAATATCAGTCTGAGAGAGAGATGGAGTGAGCACTAATAGAAAGTCCATTTAAAAAGAGAGAGAGAACTATGCGAATGTCAGTCTAAGAGAGAGAGAGTACTATGAGAATGTCAGTCTGAGAGAAAGAATACTGTGAGAATATCAGTCTGAGAGAGAGTACTATGAGAATGTCAGTCTGAGAGAGAGTACTATGAGAATGTCAGTCTGAGAGAAAGAATACTGTGAGAATATCAGTCTGAGAGAGAGTACTATAAGAATGTCAGTCTGAGAGAGAGTTCTATGAGAATGTCAGTCTGGGAGAGAGTGTGTAATATGAGAATGTCAGTCTGAGAGAGAGTACTATGAGAATGTCAGTCTGGGAGAGAGTGTGTAATATGAGAATGTCAGTCTGAGAGAGAGAGTACTATGAGAATGTCAGTCTGAGAGAAAGAGTACTGTGAGAATATCAGTCTGAGAGAGTACTATGAGAATGTCAGTCTGAGAGAAAGAGTACTGTGAGAATATCAGTCTGAGAGAGAGAGTAATATGAGAATGTCAGTCTGAGAGAAAGAGTACTGTGAGAATATCAGTCTGAGAGAGAGAGTAATATGAGAATGTCAGTCTGTCTGAGAGTTCTGGCTTTCTTTATGATCATTTCTGCAGGAGATCTTTCTAAGTTACAACTTGTCTATCCTAATTACGGATAGTGTTACCAGTGTAATATTATTTTTAGGTCTTAATATTGTGAGAGTGTGATTGTGTGGGTCACTGTGATTCTCATCTAACGTTGCTGACCAGTCTGTGGATCAACAAAGTCTTGCTGGCAAAAACAAAGGGAAGTCTATGATCAGTTTATGCAGCTGACACCGCTTATCCTGACAGGTCAAAAAAGATCTGCTGGCTTTTGCTCACCAATAATATTCAGTTTACCATCTTCTCCGCTCTTAATTCTTTTTTCTAATTTTAGTATCAAACCCTTTTTTCTGATTGGAATACCGGTCAATATGGCGGATAGGCGGCAAGAACAACTGAGGCTCACTCTGAAAAGTGTTTCTGATTGCAGGTTCCTAATATTCCAAGTCTGGCTTGCTGTCAGAGCCATCGAGTTTAGTGTTCTGTGCACACCATGAGCTGTGTGTTTCATCTGGATTGTGTTTCGATATTCCGATTGCTTACAATGAATGATGATATCGTATGATGTGGAACAGATGGCTGTGTTCACTTTTTGTGCAGTTTCACCGTATGTCTTTTAGCGTGTGCTGAGACTGCTATGATGTCGACTGCAGCTACTTTTCATTGTTTTGGAGATGAAATATTAATTTAGATGATTCCACTGGCACTGGCAGTTGAGCAATTATGGATTTTACTTCATTTGCAGTGATACCGGGGTCTTCCATTATCATAACCATTTTTCTAGCCTTATTCTCAAATATTACACCAGAGGGCAATATAAATCTAAATTGTCTGGCATTGGAAAGAGTAGACCACTACGTAAGTGAAACAAAGATAGAGATCAGAAGTAGGATAGCAAAAGCAAGGCAGCAAATTTTAAAAACCTGGACAAAATAAGGAAATAAAAAATACTAAGCAAAAAAACTAAACTGAGAATAATAAATTCAAGCATATATTTTAACATTATTATCAACCCTAAACCACGCATATGAAAGCTGGAAAACAACAAAAGAGATTAAGAAAAAACTAAACGCTTTCAAAGACAGATACCTGAAGATATTCTGTGTACAATTGAATAAATTCTAGATTAATATAGAGATAAGAGAAGTGGCCATGCAACCAATGATCTCATCTACAATTAGGATGAGAACATGGACTCAGATGGACATGTGTTTATGTTAGGCATATTTTGAGAAGAGACGACAAAAGAATTTCAAAACAGGCTCTTATATGGGAAACATCAGGATACAGAAAAAAAAGGAAGACCTAGAAAAATAAATAAACTCATTGGATAAGATCAAACTTGTCCAAAATAGAGATGGATGGCAAAAAAAATACAAGCCCAATAACATTTAGAGCACTGGGATGATCAAGATTCTCTGATATTTCATCTAATTTATCTTTTTATTTTCTACTACATAATCTACATTTTTTTTAGATATTTAAAATAATTTTGGAATATTATATCTTTCTCAATTAATTATTTATTTTCCTTTAAGCGACTTTGTCATGAAGTATACAAATCAACAAGTACAAGATGAAGTAATCATCAGTCACAACAAAGCAGGACAAGAACAAAATATTTTCAATTCTTTTTTGATTTGCCACCCTATCCTTCAATAAAATAATCACAATGTTTACTCTTTGACAATTCTTGCAATTCTCGGTCACAAGGTGAAGAATGTGTGCGTGTGGAGCAGTTGGGGATTTTGTTGTTTATTCTAATGGAAAGTTGATAAAGAAAGCTGCAGGAGCCTACTACAAGACAACTACCTCCAGCATACTCATTGGGGACCATTAATACACGCAGTCATATTGACTGACTTACAAAACATGCTTTGCTGGATTGACAAGCAAGAGCAAACTTAGCAGGAAATAAGTGCGTCTTCTAACTAATTACTTAACATGACTCGTGTTAACATAGCACTTGAATCATAGCCCTGGATATGCAGGAATTCATATGGCAATGAGATGACGACCTCCAGGTTGGCGGGGTCTGTCATTGTGCAAGAAACCTTATTATTGGACGTAGGTATGTTATTGCAAGGAAAAAAAACACATCTCAATGGATGGGGATGGTGACAAGGAAGCTGAGGTCCCACTTAGGGTAATCCACCCATACGTCAAAAGAACCTAGAAGGGTGGAACACAGCCATGGCGCCACGAGGGATGAAATCATGACAAGCATCTTCAGTGGAAATACACAAGACCAAGACGTTCAATCAATGGAGGACAGGAACAATCAGTGGATAAACAATACCATGCCTTTGATGATTAAGAATAGTTACGCTGTGACCTTCTAGGACTTCTAGGCATGTCATATGAGATTTTTTATTTTTTTCTCTATGGCTTTGTTAATGAATTTATGCACAAATTATTACAGTTACAAAATTCATAACTTTTCTTCTAATTGTCGTACAGCCATAACTAAGGCATCATTGTTTAGCTTGCATCATCAAGGGCTATCTAGTTAGCTTGTTTTAAATCATAACAGACTATTTCGAAATTTTTATAAAAAACTTATAAGAGGCGACTAAGGAGGTTTGATCGATGGCTTGACAAGCTGTCATTGTAAAAAGTATTGTTATGGAAACAGAGCCATATATTTTAGAGCAGTGATCTCTGCAATATGTGCCATTTTGGCACGCAAGGTTTCTGTTTTTGAGATTGTGGTTATCGGTTATGCCCTATGTGCCGTCTTTGGCTCGAAAGGAAGGACAATAGATTGATAGATAGAGCAAGTATTGGGAATTATGGCCTGACTGTGGTGAGACTAGGTGGATGCCAAATAAACAATGACACTAGAGTAGAAGAAGAGAAGTAGTATATATTACATAAAATAATATGTGATTGTGTTGACTATTGAAATAAAATAATTCATAACTCAAGTCACTAGTCACTCACAATTATAACACATCATAACTCAACTCACTGTAACTACTTAACAACATACTTACATACTATACTAACTAGTAAAATACTGATTACTCAGCATATATTCATATATATATAATCATATCATATTTATTTATAATTGATATTCATGTTAAATAATTTAATATTTTATAATTATAAAATGCATGACATTCGTAAAAATAATCAATGATAACGGATAACGGTTACTCACAATCAGCAGACACCATGACTGATCATAAATAAAATAATATAATATTATTATTATCATCATAGTAAATTACGAGTTTAGTGTCATTAAATCATAATTACCGAATAATCAATTTGAAAAATCATGAAATAACTAGCATTATAAATATATAAATCTGTACTGTTTTATCAACAAAGATTATATAGTTGATTACTTCCATGAAATTTACAAGAACGTAATAAATAACTTAAATAACCACTAGCCACTAGCGACCATGACGTAACTCTTGACTTTCTGCTTCTAGCAGGTGTAAACAAACTCTATGTACCTCTCTTAAGGACAAACATGGTAACCACCGTGCTGATATTTCGTGATTTAATGAAACAGATCTCTGCCACAATATATCGGTCTTTCCCAATATGATTTATTGAACAATTTTTGGGAGTCGATGAAGGCGCACAAAGAGGAGTAAATTGAGAGACGTCGTTCTCCCGCGACAAGAACCGCGCCAACTTGAGCGTGCTGGGTGGCCAGCTTTCACACACGAGACAAGCTCAACCAAAGTGTGGATATTACTTTGTTTTTTATTGAGGAAAGCACAGTAAATGCTTTAAAGTAAAACCTCAGACGGAAGATGTACAAAAGAGGTGAGATGGAAGATGTACAACAGAGGTGAGATGGAAGATGTACAAAAGAGATGAGATGGAAGATGTACAAAATAGGTGAGATGGAAGATGTACAAAATAGGTGAGATGGAAGATGTACAAAAGAGGTGAGATGGAAGATGTACAAAATAGGTGAGATGGAAGATGTACAACAGAGGTGAGATGGAAGATGTACAACAGAGGTGAGATGGAAGATGTACAACAGAGGTGAGATGGAAGATGTACAACAGAGGTGAGATGGAAGATGTACAACAGAGGTGAGATGGTAGATGTACAACAGAGGTGAGATGGAAGATGTACAACAGAGGTGAGATGGAAGATGTACAACAGAGGTGAGATGGAAGATGTACAACAGAGGTGAGATGGTAGATGTACAACAGAGGTGAGATGGAAGATGTACAACAGAGGTGAGATGCAGAATGGCTCAGGCAAAAAGCAGCTTTCCAAAAAATGAGGAAGATACTGTGTAATCCATTTATTGACAATAGAAACAAGAAAAAGAGTTCTTAAATTTTATGTAGAGCCAGTCTTAACATATGGATGCGAATCATGGACAATAGGACAACAGACAAGAAAATCACTGGAGTCTGTATAAATGTGGTTTTACAGAAGAATGTTGAGAATACCATAGACAGCTAAGAAGAGTAATGAAGATGTTCTGAAAGAGGTCAAAGCAAAACAGAGCTAATTTCCAATATTAGAAGGAAACAATCATCATTTTTTTGGCCATGTAATGAGAAGAGAACAGCTGGAATATATTGTAACAACTGGGAAAAATTGAGGAACGAAGAGATAGAGGGAAGCAACAAGAAAAGATACCAGACAGCTTAAGAGAATGGCTTGGCAGAAGGTCAACAACAGAAATGATAAATAGCTGCCGAGATCGAAAGTTGTGGAGAGACATGATCACCTACGATAGCAGGCATGACACTTGATGATGATAAAGCACAATAATAAAATATATAAACATTTGATATAATGTGTGGGTAGCGCTGCAGAGAACATGTAAAAATAAACATGAAATTGGTTATAGCAGCTACATTTGTAGAGAGACGAGACAAAAAGAAATGACGTTTCGGCAAAACAATGTTTTGTACCTGATGAAGGTTTTTGCATCAACGGCGTTTTGATGTCTCATCTCTCAAGTAATTTAGCTGCTAGATACAATGTTATATTTATTTTACATATCTTTTTTGTATGTTTGTCCATAAGGGACGAGAATATGAACCGAACAGACAGTGAAACCACAGACTGATAACGCTTGAACCATATATTGGCTGACCGTATTTAACGTTTTGAGTGGGACTTACCGTTCTTACATTTCCCATCTGTGCCGTTGTTACATTTCCCAAATGTTCCGTTGTTACATTTTCCATCTGTGCCGTTGTTACATTTTCCATCTGTGCCGTTGTTACATTTCCCATCTGTGCCGTTGTTACATTTCCCATCTGTACCGTTGTTACATTTCCCATCTGTACCGTTGTTACATTTCCCATCTGTACCGTTGTTACATTTCCCATCTGTACCGTTGTTACATTTCCCATCTGTACCGTTGTTACATTTCCCATCTGTACCGTTGTTACATTTCCCATCTGTACTGTTGTTACATTTCCCATCTGTGCCGTTGTTACATTTCCCAAATGTTCCGTTGTTACATTTCCAAAATGTTCCGTTGTTACATTTCCCATCTGTGCCGTTGTTACATTTCCCATCTGTGCCTTTGTTACATTTCCCATCTGTACCGTTGTTACATTTCCCATCTGTGCCGTTGTTACATTTCCCATCTGTACCGTTGTTACATTTCCCATCTGTACCGTTGTTACATTTCCCATCTGTACCGTTGTTACATTTCCCATCTGTGCCGTTGTTACATTTCCCAAATGTTCCGTTGTTACATTTCCAAAATGTTCCGTTGTTACATTTCCCATCTGTGCCGTTGTTACATTTCCCATCTGTACCGTTGTTACATTTCACATCTGTACCGTTGTTTTAATAAAAATGTCAATTTCATCCCATTTTTTAGTTGTTTTTTTTAATGAAATAAAAAAAAAAATAAAACTATAAATTTAGTTTAACGTTGGTCAATTTCAAATATTACTCTCTACCTATAATTTTATAAATATGGGTGCCTGTAATTTGTATAGTCAAGAAATCGTACTGTTCGTCTGCTTTTGCCATCCATTGTCCCGTTTTTGTCTCAAAGAAATAAGGCCAACCGAATTTAGTAGCGGTTTTTAATAAATGTTCTCCTCTGCCTGGCTACGCGTATGGGGATTATGGTGTTAGTGATCACATTTTCACAGTAATGAATATGCTGGAGAAACTAAACATCGATGGCAATGATATGGGAATAATAAACATATGTATTGCGAACAGCAGCAATCAAAATTAACAACCAAACAGGACAGCTACAATACATAAAACAAAGAGTTAGACAAGACTGTGTTCTGTTGCCGGATTTGTTCTCACTTTATATTGAACATATTATGAGATCAATAGTAGATATAAAAGGAATTGAAGTCAAAGGTCACAGCATAGACAATTCGCGATATGCGGAGGAAACAGACAGAGAATGAACTACAAGAAATAATAGACATAATAGTAAAAGAAAGCAACAAGAAAGGTATAAGTCTGAATAGTTAGAAAATAGAACTAATGGTGATATCGAAGAAACAATCATCATCTTCATCATGCAGCATAAAAATAAACAGGACAAATCTAAAACAAGTGCAACGTTTCAAATACTTGGGCACAATAATAACATCAGATGGAAGATGCAGAACAGAAATATAAATATATGGTGCTGCGAGTTGTTGCGGGCAGGGTGCCCTTGGACTCATTGATGTGGCGGGTCGTAATGGCTTTCTTGACATTCCCGGCTCTTACTGGAGAAGTTGGAGATCGTCTATCCCAGGCTATGCTGGGAAACTACTAGTCCAGCCCAGAGGTACTACAATACTGGGTCTTCTATATCAGTAACAGCCACCACTACAGGGAACACGGCGATCCTAGCTTCTGTTAGCCAGTCTGGTTGGTTTGACGCAGACTGTTACCAGGGGAGACCACGAGGAGGTAGAACTGCTAGGTCTTGGTCAGATGATGGTGCGCCGACTTTGCTATTGCGACCGCAGGTCGCAGGCGCTTCTGCTCCGCCATAATGATGACGACGATCACATTTTTCCATGACCACGGCACATTTTTGGTGATGTGGCCATTATCACACAAAGCTTCCTTTACTTCCCAGAAAAATCTCTGGTACTCATTTTTAGAGGCTAGGTGAACCCCGGAGCCGAGTATCAGGAAAAAAAAAATCCACGACTTCTGGGAATTGAACCCGGCCCCCTTCTGACCAGGAATCAAGCGAACTAACGACCACCGTGGCTCCCGAGTAAATCGGTAAAGAGATAAAAATGCGAGGATGTTGTAAAGCAGACGGTAAGACTGAAATGTCTAAGAGCAAAATATCAAAACGATGACACCCACACACATGGTCGACCTGGACAAACTGGCATGTTCAGGCTTAGAACTTATCATCATCAAGTGCCGTGCCTGATGGCGCAAGTAATGATGTCTAACCACATCTTTCTATTTCTACACCTGTTTATCAATTCCCTTATTGTTGACTTCCTACCACATCATTCTTGTAAACTACCTGATATCTTTTTCCCCTGTCTTCCTCTACCTTTTCCCTCTTCAATTTTTCTTGTTGCAACCATATAGATGACTATTTCAGTTCTTTCCTTCGTACAACGTGACCACAAAAAATGACGGATGCCTTTTAGAGACATAGATAGGCAAACTCCATATATGGTCATAACAAACTGAATAAATAGAACATCTAGGCACAATTTTGGACTACAAAGGTTTCGATCCTGATCGACGGCTTCCAGGCTCATCCAAACTTTAATGGGTACCGGATTTTTTTTCTGGGAAAGTAAAGCAGCACGGGCGTAATACCGACCACATTACCCCAAAAATCATGTGCCGAAGGTCTGTAAAATTTATGGTCACTAACACCATATTCCCTATACGCCACTTGGCGTGACGGAGCTCTTTACTTTAATTACTATAGGCACAAATAGGACAGTTAGGATTCATAATTGTGCCAGAGTGGCTGCCATTATCTGGCCACATAAGAATGATGAGTTTGCTCTAATATTAAACATTACAATTCAAAGTATTATTTGTGCCTATAGTAATTAGAGTAAAGAGTCCGTCATGCCACAAAGTATTATCAACATCATTATCCCAGTACTCGTAGGGTAGTTGGGGCATAGCTTGTAGACTTCGCCAACCTTCTCTCTATCTTCAGTCATTCTTTGGGACTCTACAAACCGGAGTCCTGTCCATTTTTGTATGCTATCATCACATCTTTTTCTCTGTCTATCTCTTCTTGTCGATCATTTCCTAGTTCCTCGCAGAATGGTCTTCGCTAGGGAAAACTACTGAGATAAATGGCCAACCCATTTTATATTGCGTTTTTTCCCCACAGTCAAACGACCATCATTTACTCAGATTGGCTTGTTTTATCTTTTTTCTGACCTTTTGATTTGTGATACGCTCTAAGTGGAGACAACTGCACCCCTACAAGATCTGACAGTAAAGAAAAAAAGCCCCCGTCACGTCAAGTGGCCTATAGGGAATATGGTGTTAGTGACTATAAATTGTACACACCTTCAGCACATGATTTTTGGGGTAATGTGGTCGGTATTACGCTCGTGCCGCTTTACTTTCCCAGAAAAAAAATCCGGTTCCCATTTAAGGCTGGGTGAACCCGGAAGCCGTCGCTTGGGATCGAACCCTACCACTTGACCTTTGTAGTCCAGTTCACCAACCACTGAGCTATCGCGACCCCCACCAAAGATCTGACAGCTCGTTATTTACTCTAGCACGTTTGATGTCAACATTTAAAACAACTGAGACCCTAATCAAGTAGCTTCTGTTCGCTGATGATGCAGCACTGGTTGCTCACGATGAATTCGTTCTGCAGCCAATGTTTGACAATCTAGCTGGATCATGTGATTTATTCTCGCTGTCAAAAAGTATACAAAAGACTGTGGTGCTTCAACAAGGTGCAGCCAGTCCCGCAGCTATATCAAATATTGATAGATTCAGCCACGAGAGAAGATATTTAGCATAGAAGCTTCCAGTATAAAACAAATATTTTTACCAAACTACTGACATATGATTGCCTGCTAACAACCGTCTGTCAAGACGCCAAAGGCCACACACACGCGCGCGCGCGCACACACATATACGATCTAAGTAAGAGATGCCCAAAATCGTAGGAGAACATTTCGTCATCAAAATATGTCAAGGTCAAGACAATGTTGGTTAACGAAGGTAATCAAGTCTGACAAGTCTACACTAGTAAAACATCTGACAGTCAATCAGTCAATCAGTCAAACAGTCAATCGGTCAAACAGTCAGTCAGTCAAACAGTCAATCGGTCAATCAGTCAAACAGTCAATCAGTCAAACAGTCAAACAGTCAAACAGTCAAAAAGTCAATCAGTCAAACAGTCAAACAGTCAATCGGTCAATCAGTCAAACAGTCAATCGGTCAAACAGTCAGTCAGTCAGTCAAACAGTCAATCGGTCAATCAGTCAAACAGTCAATCAGTCAATCAGTCAAACAGTCAAACAGTCAAACAGTCAATCAGTCAATCAGTCAAACAGTCAATCGGTCAAACAGTCAGTCAGTCAAACAGTCAATCGGTCAATCAGTCAAACAGTCAATCAGTCAATCAGTCAAACAGTCAATCAGTCAATCAGTCAAACAGTCAATCAGTCAGTCAGTCAAACAGTCAATCAGTCAATCAGTCAAATAGTCAAACAGTCAATCAGTCAATCAGTCAAACAGTCAATCGGTCAAACAGTCAGTCAGTCAAACAGTCAATCGGTCAATCAGTCAAACAGTCAATCAGTCAATCGGTCAAACAGTCAATCAGTCAAACAGTCAATCAGTCAAACAGTCAAACAGTCAAACAGTCAAACAGTCAATCAGTCAGTCAATCGGTCAAACAGTCAATCGGTCAAACAGTCAATCGGTCAAACAGTCAAACAGTCAGTCAATCAGTCAATCAGTCAAACAGTCAAACAGTCAATCAGTCAATCAGTCAAACAAACAGTCAAACAGTCAATCAGTCAAACAAACAGTCAAACAGTCAATCAGTCAAACAGTCAATCAGTCAAACAGTCAGTCAAACAGTCAAACAAACAGTCAAACATAATTCTTAAGGTCCCTTCTGGATGCATATCCCACAGTCAAAGTCTTTTCAAGCATGCTGGACATCAATGACATCGCCATATCTGCTATATCCTCGTCAAAGCAACTAACAGATGTTCATTCTGATGGCTCATACTGTTCTACTGATGGCTCATACTGTTCTACTGATGGCTCATACTGTTCTACTGATGGCTCATACTGTTCTACTGATCGCTCATACTGTTCTACTGATGGCTCATACTGTTCTACTGATGGCTCATACTGTTCTACTGATCGCTCATACTGTTCTACTGATGGCTCATACTGTTCTACTGATGGCTCATACTGTTCTACTGATCGCTCATACTGTTCTACTGATGGCTCATACTGTTCTACTGATGGCTCATACTGTTCTACTGATCGCTCATACTGTTCTATTGATCGCTCATACTGTTCTACTGATGGCTCATACTGTTCTACTGATGGCTCATACTGTTCTACTGATGGCTCATACTGTTCTACTGATGGCTCATACTGTTCTACTGATCGCTCATACTGTTCTACTGATCGCTCATACTGTTCTACTGATGGCTCATACTGTTATACTGATGGCTCATACTGTTCTACTGATGGCTCATACTGTTCTACTGATGGCTCATACTGTTCTACTGATCGCCCATACTGTTCTACTGATGGCTCATACTGTTCTACTGATGGCTCATACTGTTCTACTGATCGCCCATACTGTTCTACTGATCGTGCCGTGTTTTGAAAAGAAAAGTGTGTAATAGTCGTCGTCGGTGACACGATCTCCATACGCTGGCGCCGAATCCGAGCGGACTTCGTCGTCGGTGAGTGTGCTCCAAGAAACGCTGTCCCAACAAATGAAGTCAGGCCTTCACTTCTGTGATACACGATCCGACCGCGGTGAAGCTGGTGGCAAACTGTAGTGGAACACATATACCACATTCTCTCCCAGGGTCTCACGAGGGTACCATTCCTTTCTAATCAATGGTAGTCCTGCAGCACGAAGGCTATCCATGCGCTAGCTCTGAATCAATGTTGACTCCGTGGTCAAGTGAATACGATATCACCATCACTGACTCCAGTAACAACAATCTGGACCAGAAAGAATCATTTTGAGAACACATTGCAGCAAACATGTTACAAGTTCTGCTTGTTTGCGCTCACCCGATGACTAAAGGAGTACACCTCTTCGTCATCCGCCCTTAAAATGACGTTAAGTGGGCGTGTCTACGTTGTGTTGTGGTTTGCAGTATAACTGTGATATTTGCGCCATTCGGCCCAAGACATCCGACTTCAACATGACATTCTTGAGTACCGGGTTGTCTTCCCTCTGCTTCGATCCTACTCACATGGCCAGACTAGACAGGTTTGTCTGTTACTAGAGGCACCACGGAGAGATGGAGCTGGGTCTGGATGATAATTAGCTGTGGGTCGCTGACAACTTCCATTTCTACTGTTGTGAGGGGTGCTTTCGCCCTGTCACAAGTCCTGAATCTGATTTGACAAGACAGCCATCTCGGCCCGCCTACGAACCGCTTCCAACAAATGACGTTGTGGGGCTGTGGTTCCCCCAGTCTGAAGCAGCTGAGACGCGTAGTCGGTAGAATTGAGGTTCTCATGTGGGCATTAATAAACAGAGGAAGAAATTGAGAAAGAAGAAGAAGAGGAAGAAATTGAGAAATAAGAAGAAGAGGAAGAAATTGAGAAAGAAGAAGAAGAGGAAGATATTGAGAAAGAAGAAGAAGAGGAAGAAATTGAGAAATAAGAAGAAGAGGAAGAAATTGAGAAATAAGAAGAAGAGGAAGAAATTGAGAAATAAGAAGAAGAGGAAGAAATTGAGAAATAAGAAGAAGAGGAAGAAATTGAGAAAGAAGAAGAAGAGGAAGAAATTGAGAAATAAGAAGAAGAGGAAGAAATTGAGAAAGAAGAAGAAGAGGAAGAAGATTGAGAAAGAATAAGAAGAGGAAGAAATTGAGAAAGAAGAAGAAGAGGAAGAAATTGAGAAAGAAGAAGAAGAGGAAGAAATTGAGAAAGAAGAAGAAGAGGAAGAAATTGAGAAAGAAGAAGAAGAAGAGAGAAGAAGAAGAAATTGAGAAAGAAGAAGAAGAGGAAGAAATTGAGAAAGAAGAAGAAGAGGAAGAAATTGAGAAATAAGAAGAAGAAGAAGAAGAAATTGAGAAAGAAGAAGAAGAGGAAGAAATTGAGAAAGAAGAAGAAGAGGAAGAAGATTGAGAAAGAAGAAGAAGAGGAAGAAATTGAGAAAGAAGAAGAAGAGGAAGAAATTGAGAAAGAAGAAGTAGAGGAAGAAATTGAGAAATAAGAAGAAGAGGAAGGAAGAAAGTAGAAGACAGAAAGAACGCGAAGAAGAAAGAAAGAACTAAAGGAGAATACGAAAAAAAGAAATAAGAAGAAGAAAAAAGAAGGAGAAAGAATAAAGAGAAGAATAAGAAGAAAAAGAAAGAAAGAAAGAAGAAGAAAGAAAAAAGAAGAGAAAAAGAGAGAATAAAGCAGAAGAAAAAGAAGAATCACAACAACGAGAAGAAGAGAATAAAAAGAACAGTAACAAGAAGTGGAAAGAAATAAAGAAGAAGAAGAAAGAAAAGAACGAAAGAAAGAAAGAAAAAAGAAACATTAGACCAATAATTCTATGTCACCTCATCATTTTCCACTTGCATATATCAAAACGACGATCATCTCTGCTTGTCTCCCTTTGCACACATCCAAACGGCCATCACACAGCGACCTCTGTATGCTTCTTGTCCATTTCCAAACAACGATAACACAGTTACCACACACCGTCTACCTCTCACTTATAACTAGCGTCACCATTTTACATTCCTTCCGAATTAATGTCATTTCGCCCCTAGTCACGAACGATAAGGCATCAGTCAGCGCAAAGATAAAATCGCAATGTCCGGACATACCCAAAGTTAAAGGTACGAAAATTGTCGATAAAGCTTCACAAATGTAGACTAAAGATCGTAGATTGAATTCAAACATCTACAATTTTTGTTTTATATTTACAGCACGCATTGCGGTATTTTGCTCTTATCAGTGCCCCATTTCAATAACATTCTATTTACTTTAGATTTTAATCTATACATAGTACTAAGCTACACCCAATCACTGAATGCATTAGATCAGAGAGAGCACAGATGTCAGACTCTCCCATAATTCGTATATTTTAGTGCTAATCAACAAATCAGAAGAATGACAGGAAACAGCTTAAGGGACAGAGTAAGAAACACCGACCTGAGGAAGAAACTCGAGACTGAACCAGCCATCAAATACATAAAGAAACAACAGATAAATTGGTGTGGCCACATTACAAGACAAAAAGAACTAACAATGACTCAAAGAGCCATAAACAAACGCTACGAAAACGCCATATTAAGAGGAAGACCAAGAAAGAGATGGATAAAGGGAATACTATAGTCTCTAGGAGGAATAACACCAGAAGAGGAAAACAGAAGAGCAAAGAATCGCAGATTGTATCTCCCCTCAACGCCAAAGGCAATGGAGGAAGGATAGAAGAAGAATAATCAACAAATTGATGTATAATACAGTCAGGACGGGTAATTTTTACCTACTTCTGTATGCAGTAGAAAGTACAATATGCGGCTGCCCTGCTTCTTCTACTTCTTCTTCTACATTTTTAGCTCCCAGTGGAGCATAGGTCTTCAACAAACACTTTCCAAGTCGTTCTGTTTTTTGCCATTCTTTTAAGATCATTCCATGTCTTCCCCATCATCTTCATCTCTGCTTCTATCTGTCTTCTCCAAGTATTCCTTGGTCTTCCTCTTTGTCTTTTCCCCTGGGGATTCCAAAAAAGGGCCTGTTGTGTAATACTCTCAGTTGGCTTCCGTAGGGTGTGTCCTATCCAGCGCCATCGTCTTCGCTGTATCTCTTTATTCAGTGGTATTTTACTGGTACATTTCCATAATTCTATGTTAGTGATTTTGTCCTGCCATTTCCATCCTTTTATTGTGCGTAAGCATCCATTAATGAAAGTCTGTATCTTCGTGATTGTCAATTTTGTTGTTCTCCATGTTTCACAGCCATATAATAGGACCGACTTAACATTTGAGTTGAGATTTTTTTTTTTTAAACGGCTGCCCTGCTGCCTTGCAGGTATGATCGGGAGAATAAAAGGCTAAGGGAGGATACCCTGTAGTAAAACAACCCCACTGCCTGGTGGGTGAGACTTTTTAGTCAAAGGCTAGCGGAGCAAATCGTAAACAAACCGTCGGAGAGCAACAGAAAACTACCGTCGTAATTTCTTTATACTATTAGGGATCGCAAATCCGGTGCTATTGAATGTGATGATCATCGCACAATAAGCCTTATGAGTCATATGACTAAGATATTACTAAGAATCATCATGCGAAGAGTGCGAAACAAAATCAGTCCTGAAATTAGCGATAAACAGTGTGGTTTTGTTAGAGATAAAGGAACAAGCAATGCCATTTATATCATAAGGTTTTTAGCAGAAAGAGCCATAGAGGCGAAAACAGATCTATACCTATGTTTCATAGATTTCATCAAGGCATTTGACAAAGTAAAGCACCAAGAAATAATCAAAATTTTAGAAAGCATAAACGTAGACAGCAAAGATCTAAGAATAATAAAGAACATGTGCTGGCACCAAACAGCGGCCATAAGATCTGGAAACCAATTGGGAATGTTTCAACAAATAAAACAGGGTGTTATACAAGGTTGTGTGCTGTCACCAGATTTGTTTAATATTTATAGTGAGATTATTTTAAGATCCATAAGGGGCATGCCTGGAATAACAATTGGAGGTCATAATATATATAATCTAATGTATGCTGATGATAAGTCTTAATCGCTAAGAGTGAAAATGAGTTACAAGAAATGTTAGACATTATAGTGAAAGAAAGCAAAAATAAAGGACTCAGCCTTAATAGCAAAAAGACAGAAGTAATGGTAACAACAAAGAAACAGACATCACCCAATGCACAATAAAGACAAGTGGAACAATATTAAAACAGGTAAATGCATTTAAATGTTTGGGAATATTGTTAACCTCAGATGGTAGATGTACAAAAGAGGTGAGATGCAAACAAAAATGAGGAAGATACTGTTTAATCCATTTTTGACAATAGAAACAAGAAAAAGAGTTCTTAAATGTTATGTAGAGCCAGTCTTAACATATGGAAGTGAATCATGGACAATAGAACAACAGACAAGAAAATCATTGGAGGCTGTAGAAATGTGGTTTTACAGAAGAATGTTGAGAATACCATGGACAGCTAAGAAGATTAATGAAAACGTCCTGAAAGAGACCAAAACAAAAAGAGAGCTCATTTCAAAAATTAGGAAAAAAAAAACAATTATAATTTTTTGTTGCCATGTAATGAGAAGGGAACAGCTGGAATATATTGTAACAACTGGGAAAATTGAGGGACGAAGAGATAGAGGGAAGCAAAGTGAAAAGAGACCAGGCAGCTTTAGAGAATGGCTTAGCAGAAGTTCAACAACAGAAAGGATAAATACCTGTCGATATCGAAAGTTGTGGAGAGAGATGATCACCTACACCAGCATGTATTGTACTTGATGATGATGATGATATAAGGCTTATAACTAAAACGTCATATTAAGGTTAAAAGAAGCAACCGTGAAACACAGCATCATAACATACATTGTTTACACGCAGAACGAGTACACGATAAACAAATCATAATTAGTTGACGCACTCCAGTTATAGAAACAATATTTGCACAGACTTCTCACAACAATAGCATGATTACAAGAAGAAGACTAAAGTATAACCAAGAGAACAGAGTTAGAACTAAACATTACAAAATCTACAATAAAATATGCTCTAAGGGTCATTAAGAATCATCTTCATCATGTACCATGCCGGTTAGCGTAGGCGATTATGTCCATCCACAATCTTCTATCTACAGTGCATCCTATCAGTTCTGTTGTTGACGGTTTTCCATGCCATGACACCAAGCTATCCAGTATTTTCTCTCTTTGTCGTCCGCGAACTTTCGTTCCTTTTATTTTGCCAGTTGTAACCAAGTATTCCAACTTTCAACGATCCACGATCTCTCTTTTCTTGTATTTATACTGTTGCAATCAAGTATTCCAACTTTCCTCTTCTCATGATGTGCCCGAAAAATGTTGATTGTTTCTTTCTGATGTTTTTTAGGAGCTGCCTTTTTGTGTTGGCCTCTTTGAGAACTTCCTCATTGGTCTTTTTAGCTGCCCAGGGAACTTTCAACATTCTTCTGAGAAATCCCTTCTCTGTGGCATCTAATCGTCTTTTATAAACAACAATAAACTATAGCATAAAATTGTATTTAATGAAATTAAACAAAACTTACAGTAAGAAAGGAAAATAATATTTATTTGTACAAACTTCCATTTTTATTGATATTTGAAAAGTTTTCTCCAACTGTTTATAAATTGGAAAGTTTTTTTCGTCCACCAGCTTTTATCTCTGACGAAGTACCTAGAGACTAAGAACTGAATATTGCGTGTTAATCCATTTTTCCATGGCAGCCGTGTGCACAGGGGTCCCTCGCCGTACATGCAGATAACTCCGACTTCGAGGGTACTCATATTTTTGTCCGTTAATTAGTAATTGACGTTTCACGCCGGGCCTCGCTGCTGAGGCCAGGGGTGGTCGCCGCAGAGAGAAATCATAAATAAAAATCCGGTGTAGCAGGGATTTGAATCCACAACCTCTCCGTTTCGAGGCCGGCGTCTTACCTCGAGACCAACCAGTCCCCCCCAAAGTTTTTGATGCGATACTCAAAACTATACATCTGCCTCTATACTAAGAGAAATAAGGCATTCAGCCTGTCTTGATTGTTTTCATTTGGGAGGTCTGCACTCACTGAACGGTCTAGTTATTATTGTATATATCTCTGTATGTAACTTTTTTCATTTAATTGGGGGTGGGGGGTGTGTCCCCTTTGTGGTGCACCCTTCCCTTGATGCCCTAAGCACGTACTTGTTTTGCTTAACGGTTAATCCACCACTGTTGGCGTTACACCAAACTGACATTACGTCACAAACTTAGCAACCGACAACAGAAGAAAGGCAGGCTGCGTGAAAAGATGGATTGTCGAAATGTGCTACATCCCTCGAATTATGTACGAAACAAACATGAGAAAGTGTTGTCAAGAAAAGCAATATTACGGTCATTTTGTTAAATGTGTTGTCTTTTTGGTTTTATGTTCCTCTTCTTCTATCTTTCAGCTCCCTGTGGAGCATAGGTCTTCAACAAACACCTTCCAAGCCGTTTTGGTGCTTGCCATTCTTTTAAGATCATTCCATGTCTTCCCCATCATCTTCATCCCTGCCTTCATCCACCTTCTCCAAGAATTCATTTGTCTTCCTCTTTGTCTTTTCCCCTGGGGATTTCAAAAAAGGGCCTGTTGTGTAATACTCTTAGTTGGCTTCCGCAGTGTGTGTCCTAAATAGCGCCATCGTCTTCGCTGTATTTCTTTATCCAGGTTTTATGTTAGAGGACTATCATTATTTTATTTAGGAAATGTTTATTAGTAATCGAATGTTTTCAGATGTTTAAGAAGGATACTCTATCTACAATGGAATGAATTCAAGACTAATATAGAGATAAGAGAAATGGTCATGCAACCAACGATCTCATCTACAATGAAATGAATTCAAGACTAATATAGAGATAAGAGAAATGGTCATGCAACCAACGATCTCATCTACAATGGAATGAATTCAAGACTAATATAGAGATAAGAGAAATGGCCATGCAACCAACGATCTCATCTACAATGGAATGAATTCAAGACTAATATAGAGATAAGAGAAATGGCCATGCAACCAACGATCTCATCTACAATGGAATGAATTCAAGACTAATATAGAGATAAGAGAAATGGTCATGCAACCAACGATCTCATCTACAATGAAATGAATTCAAGACTAATATAGAGATAAGAGAAATGGTCATGCAACCAACGATCTCATCTACAATGGAATGAATTCAAGACTAATATAGAGATAAGAGAAATGGTCATGCAACCAACGATCTCATCTACAATGGAATGAATTCAAGACTAATATAGAGATAAGAGAAATGGTCATGTAACCAACGATCTCACCTACAATAGAATGAATTCAAGACTAATATAGAGATAAGAGAAATGGTCATGCAACCAACGATCCCATCTACAATTGAATGGGTTCAAGACTGATATAGATATAAGAGAAATGACCATACAACCAACGATCTCATCTACAATGGAATGAATTCAAGACTAGTATAGAGATAAGATAAATGGCCATACAAACAACGATCTCTTGCTGCAGGAGCTACTGAGTAGTGCACATCGTAAGCTGTATGTTTCATCCGGATGGTATTTCTATATTCAGATTGCCTACGATGAATGGTGATATCGTATGACGAAGGACAGTTCAGCTGCGCTCACTTTCGGTGCTATAATACGCCTTATGTATTTTGACGTGTGCTGTGTTTGCTACGATGGGGACTGCAACTGCCTTTCTTTGTTTGAATATTCGATGAGATGTTAATTCGGATGATTCCCCTGGCACGGATGGTTGAGAAATTATGGATGTCCATTCGTTTGCAGTGATACCGTCCTTCGAATAACAATAACCAGAATCTCGCCAAGAATAGAAATGGATAGCTAAAAATACCACGAATACGTGCTACCTCTAGCGGTCTTGCAAGGTCCAACATCAAGGGTCAGATGTCTTTGAGATGAAGATATCAACTCATTGAAGTAACTTCGTATCACACGTGAGAACTTCCACGATATTTTCAAAAACCCGATTTGTAACTGTGAAAGAATACATGACATTTTGCTCTTCTGTTTTATTTTAACATTATTTTGACCCGGCAGCAGCATGCAGCCTATTATTTTTCTTTATAATTTTCATCTACCAAGGGATCTTTCTCGAATTCGGTTTCTTTCTTGATGGTGTTTATTCGATGACTATTAAAAGGATATGATAGCCATCTTCGTCATCCGTCCTTAAAAGGACGTTAAGTGGGCGTAGATGCATTTCTTGAGGTTTGCGCCTTTCAGCCCAACACATCCGACTTCACCACGGTATTTGTTAGTACTGGATTGCCTTCCCTCTTCGAATCTCTACTAGTTTGGCCAGACTAGACAGGTTAGTCTTCTTGGAGAAGACAGACAGAAGCAGAGATGAAGATGATGGGGAAGGCATCATCTTAAAAGAATGACAAGAAACAGAACGACTTGGAAAGTGTTTGCTGAAGACCTAGGCTCCACAGCGAGCTGAAAGGTAGAAGAAGACAGGTTAGTCAGTTTCTGGAGGCACCACGAAGAGGTGGAGTAGGGTCTGGATGGTTCTGGTTCACTGATCCCAGGGCAAGTCACCATCTATGAGCCGCTGACAGCTTCCACCTCTGTTTCTGAGATTTTAATACGGGACTTCCTTTTCATTTTCCCATTCCCACTCCGATTGGGCAAGGTACTCCATCTCACCGGCATTAAGACAAACGGTCATTGAAAAATACCAGACTGTTCCAAAACCTGTTTTGATCCCGAGTACCTCTTGGATGTGCAACGACCTTGTTCACCTTTCTAGTCCATCGACTACAGATACCACTACATAAGGAAAGTAAAGGGAGTCATCGGACGCCTCAGTTAATAATCCAACAACTTGTAGCAACACAATTTTTAAATGTGTACAAATCTTTAACCTATAATTTGTGTATTTATCTCTTCGTCACACAGTGGCGTAGACACGTGGGGGCACCATTTCGTTCTCCCACAAACACATACTTAGAGACATACACTGCAGTATTTTAAAGCTGTGCCCTGGGGTGTCCGTTGGGCTGGACAGGTCACTGCAAAGTGCAAATCCGTGTCACAAGATGTCACAAAGTGCCATAAGGTAATCACAAGGTTCCATATTGTGCCGTATGTGTCACAAACTGTTATAATGCACCATAGGTGTCACAAACTGCTATAATATGCCATAGGTGCCATTAACTGCAATAATGTGTCATAAGGTGCTGCAAAGTGTCATGTGTCACAAGGTGTCGCAAAGTGTCATAATGTGTCACAAGGTGCCGCAAAGTGTCATGTGTCACAAGGTGCCGCAAAGTGCCATAATGTGCTACAAGGTGTCAAAAGATCCCACAAAAGCGTGATAATGAGCCACAAAATGTTATAAGTTGCCACAAAGCACCATATTAGGGAACCTCGGTAGCTTAGTTGGGAAAACCACCTGACTGGACTACTGACGTTCGGACAACCCGTGTTCGAGCAGTGTGAGTTGTACTCGTGGTTAGAAAGAAAAATACCCCCGCGGTCGACCCAGCCGTTGGCAGGAATGAGCACCAGTGTATTACTCTAAGAAGGTTAGGTAATGCCGTCTCCCATCATGAGTTTTGATGCTTGAAGCGACACTATCCAGAAGTCTCCGAACACATATGGGCGAAAACTGGCGTGCTAAGATTCAAGTCTCGTACTTAACCTTTACTTTACCTTTACTTTGTCTTCACCATAATGAGTCATAAGGTGCCATAATGAGCCACAACGAGCCATAATGAGCCATAATGAGCCACAATGAGCCATAACGAGCCATAATGAGCCACAAGGTGCCATAAGGTGTTCGTGTAGAAGTATTTGTGTTAAGATCCTCATTCGTGATTCATAAAAAAAAAATAGACAGAAATATAAACAGGAAAAAAAAATTAAAGAAAAATACATTAATTTAATTTTTCAATGATTTGTAGATGGTTCCAATACCTATCCTCGTTAGCAAAAACGTATTCTTTTAAAAAAATATATATTTTGATCGACCTTCTAAAAAGTTTTTAAAAAAAAACTGATTTAAAGGGTTAATTAAATACTAAAACCAACGTAATCTTACACTCGTTATCACTGCTGCATGATAAACATGTTAAAAACATGACATAACAAATGTAGGCGTGTTACTTGTAATAGGCAGATAATTAAATTATCAAAGGTCAACATAACATAGCATTGAACGCTATAATCATTACATAGCGTGTGAAATAACATTTCAGAAAATGAAAGTCTATGCTAGAAGTGATAAAGAGAGTTCATCGGTGTTATATAGAGCCAGTTCTGACGCACAGAAGCGAATCATGAAGAGTAGACAAGCAAATGAAACGACAATCTACTTAGAAGCCACAGAGATGGGATTTCTCAGAAGAATGTTGAAAATTCCCTGGACAGCTAAATAAGACCAATGAGGAAATTCTCAAAAAGGCCAACAGAAAAAGGTAGCTCCTAAAAAAACATCAGAAGGAAACAATGAACATTTTTCAGGCACATCACGAGAAGAGGAACGTTGGAATATTTGGTTACAGCTGGCAGGAAAAAGAGATATCGCGGACGGTAGAGAGAGAAGATACTAGATAGCTTGGTGTCATGGCGCGGCAAACAGTCAACAACATAATTGATACGATGTACTGTGGATATAAAATTGTGGAAGGTAATGATCGCCTCAATCAATTTTTCTACCAACTCTGAGTTATCAGTGCCAGAATTGGACGCTGGACTCTAGAACAATAAGAAAGATAACGACCACCGAAATGAAATGTGTCAGAAGAATGACAGGAAACAGCTTAAGGGACAGAGTAAGAAACACCGACCTGAGGAAGAAACTCGAAATTGAACCAGCCATCGAATACATAAAGAAACTACAGATAAATTGGTTCGGCCACATAACAAGACAAAAAGAACTAACAATGACGCAAAGAGCCATAAATAAACGCTACGAAAACGCCAGATTAAGAGGAAGACCGAGAAAGAGATGGATCTATCTATCTTTCGTTCGCCTGAAGTATTGTCTATATCTGCAATGTCGTTTCCTGTATAAATTTTACTGTCTTTTGTAATTCTTGCAGTGGCCCATATAGTTTTGTCTGTAGTGTTGTATCTATGGGCCAATGGATTTTCCTCAGTCTACTATATTCAGTGCAGTCTTGAAGTATGTGTTCAGCAGTCTGGGGTGCCTGTCCACATGTACAAGTAGTTGATGTGCCGATCTTGAATTTTGTATACATGTGACTATGGAGTCGATTGTGTCCTGTTCTTAGGCGTATAATGATAACTTGTTCATATCTATTCATATTATGAAAGGCATCCTGATTTGGGGCTTGTGGTCCTCTGATTGATTTGATTATCTGTTTCTTATGATGGTATGTAACTGGTGTATCTAGTTGTGTGCCTGTTGAACCTTCCTTTGCCAACTGATCTGCTTTCTCATTTCCTGGTATTCCACAGTGAGACGGGATCCACTGCAGGGCAACCCTGTGGTGCTTGCAGAGTTCAGTCAATAAGGTCTGCAGATGGGGTAATTTTCTGGATTGTAGTGCCTGGAGTACTGATCTTGCATCTGTCAAAAACACTACAGGCTGTGGGCTAAGATTACTGTTCAGCAGTTTTTCTATTGCCAACTTTATTGCTTGTATTTCTGCATCATAATTGTGACAATATTTCCCTGTTGCTATTTTATCCATATCCCTAGTGTTATTTGGGTACTCTATATATGCACCTGCTCCCCCATTCTTTACTGCATTCTGTGCTGATCCATCTGTGTACACACGAATCCATAGGTCTTGTGGGTATTCTTCATCCAGGAAACTGAGAGCTATTGTTTTTCGCTGTAGACTATTTTGTTCCTCTTTGTCAACTATTCCTTTCACTTCTGTCCGTATTTGAACTGATAATCCTGATTCATCTGTCCAGGGAGTCTGTTCTGGTATGGGCAGAAGGGGTTTAACAACTCTTGGCATGTCTGGTGTTTGTCTACTAATACGCTTGGCTTGGTGGATAAAGCTGCTTCTCTTAAGTCGTCCCAATGCAAGATTTTGGAATCTGTCCTTCATTGGATGTCTCGGCATGCATACACATTTTTCTGCCTGTATCAGCACCTTTGTGTCCCTCCGTTCTCTCAGTGCTGGTATCCTCCACAATTTCTCCATCTCCAATATTGGTGTTGATTTCATTGCTCCTGTGATGACCCTAAGTGCCTGGTTTTGTACTTTATCCAGTTCTTGCAATGTGGTGTTTGATGCTGAGCACCATGCGGATGAAAATGCATTGAACGCTATAATCATTACATAGCGTGTGAAATAACATTTCAGAAAATGAAAGTCTATGCTAGAAGTGATAAAGAGAGTTCATCGGTGTTATATAGAGCCAGTTCTGACGCACAGAAGCGAATCATGAAGAGTAGACAAGCAAATGAAACGACAATCTACTTAGAAGCCACAGAGATGGGATTTCTCAGAAGAATGTTGAAAATTCCCTGGACAGCTAAATAAGACCAATGAGGAAATTCTCAAAAAGGCCAACAGAAAAAGGTAGCTCCTAAAAAAACATCAGAAGGAAACAATGAACATTTTTCAGGCACATCACGAGAAGAGGAACGTTGGAATATTTGGTTACAGCTGGCAGGAAAAAGAGATATCGCGGACGGTAGAGAGAGAAGATACTAGATAGCTTGGTGTCATGGCGCGGCAAACAGTCAACAACATAATTGATACGATGTACTGTGGATATAAAATTGTGGAAGGTAATGATCGCCTCAATCAATTTTTCTACCAACTCTGAGTTATCAGTGCCAGAATTGGACGCTGGACTCTAGAACAATAAGAAAGATAACGACCACCGAAATGAAATGTGTCAGAAGAATGACAGGAAACAGCTTAAGGGACAGAGTAAGAAACACCGACCTGAGGAAGAAACTCGAAATTGAACCAGCCATCGAATACATAAAGAAACTACAGATAAATTGGTTCGGCCACATAACAAGACAAAAAGAACTAACAATGACGCAAAGAGCCATAAATAAACGCTACGAAAACGCCAGATTAAGAGGAAGACCGAGAAAGAGATGGATAAAGGGAATACTAGAGTCACTAGGAGGAATAACATCAGAAGAGGCCAACAGAAGAGCAAAGAATCGCAGATTGTTTCTCCCCTCGACGCCAACGGCAACATAAGAAGGATAGAAGAAGCAGATAGAAGGATGATCGCCTCCGCCAACCTGTGTGGCACATGATGATGATAACGATAGCGCGCGAGAAACTGGGAGGAGGGTGCCTTCTTTCTGTCTGAATGCTTCTCGCTGTCTCTCTGTCTGTCTGTGATGTCTGTCTCTGTGTGTGTAATCTGTAGGGAGTCAAGATGATCTTCAAAATATCACGGTTAATATAGGGAGTTGTGTGGTTTTGAGGTAAGGCATCGACCTATGTACAGTAAGGTCCTTGGTTCGATCCCAACAACAGGTAAAAATATATTTTTTTTTAAAATCGATTCTGTGGTTTCTTCGTGGCTTTACTCTCACCCGGTCTCTTCATAGCGAGATCTGATGTCTAGCCCTCTCTGGGTAGTGAGATCTGATGTCTAGCCCTCTCTGGGTAGTGAGATCTGATGTCTAGCCCTCTCTGGGTAGTGAGATCTGATGTCTAGCCCTCTATAGGTAGTGAGATCTGATGTCTAGCCCTCTCTGGGTTGTGAGATCTGATGTCTAGGCCTCTCTGGGTTGTGAGATTTGATGTCCAGCTCTCGCCGGGTTGTGAGATCTGATGTCTAGCCCTCTCTGGGTTGTGAGATCTGATGTCTAGCCCTCTCTGGGTAGTGAGATCTGATGTCTAGCGATCTCTGGGTAGTGAGATCTGATGTCTAGCCCTCTCTGGGTAGTGAAACCTGATGTCTAGCCCTCTCTGGGTTGTGAGATCTGATGTCTAGGCCTCTCTGGGTTGTGAGATTTGATGTCCAGCTCTCGCGGGGTTGTGAGATCTGATGTCTAGATCTCTCTGGGTTGTGAGATCTGATGTCTAGCCCTCTCTGAGTAGTGATATCTGATATCTAGCCCTCTCTGGTTAGTGAGATCTGATGCCTAGCTCTCTCTGGGTTGTGAGATCTGATGTCTAGCCCTCTCTGGGTTGTGAGATCTGATGTCTAGCCCTCTCTGGGTTGTGAGATCCAATGTCTAGCCCTCTCTGGGTTGTGAGATCCAATGTCTAGCCCTCTCTGGGTAGTGAGATCTGATGTCTAGCCCTCTCTGGGTAGTGAGATCTGATGTCTAGTCCTATCTGGGTAGTGAGATCGGATGTCTAGACCTCTTTGGGTATTAATATCTGATGTCTAGACCTCTCTGGGTAGTCATATCTGATGTCTAGCCTTCAATATGTAGTGAGGTCTGATGTCTAGCCCTCTCTGGGTAGTGAGATCTGATGTCTAGCTCTTTCAGGGTAGTGAGATCTCATGTCTAGATATCTCTGGGTAGCGAGACTTGATGTCTAGCCCTCTCTGGGTAGTGATGTTCGATGACTAGCCCTCTCTGGGTAGTGAGATCCGATGTCTAGCCCTCTCTGGGTAGCGAGACTTGATGTCTAACCCTCCCTGGGTAGTGAGATCCGATGTCTAGCCCTCTCTGGGTAGTGAGATCCGATGTCTAACCCTCTCTGTGTAGTGTGATCCGATGTATAACCCTCTCTGGGTAGTGTGATCCGATGTATAACCCTCTCTGGGTAGTGAAATCCGATGTCTAGCCCTCTCTGGGTAGTGATGTTTGATGTCTAGCCCTCTCTGGGTAGTGAGCTTCGATATCCAGCCCTTTCTGGGAAGTGAGGTTCGATGTCGAGCCCTTTATGGGTAGTGAGGTTCGATGTTGAGCCCTTTATGGGTAGTGAGATCCGATGTCTATATAACCCTCTCTGGGTAGTGAAATCCGATGTCTAGCCCTCTGGGGTGGTGAGGTTCGATGTCTAGCCCTCTTTGGGTAGTGAGGTTCGATGTCTAGCTCTCTCTGGGTAGTGAGGTTCAATGTCGAGCCCTTTCTGGTAGTGAGGTTCGATGTCGAGCCCTTTCTGTGAAGTGAAGTTCGATGTCGAGCCCTCTTTGGGTAGTGTGATCCGATGTCTAACCCTCTCAGAAAACGGCGAAAAATAGGAAGTCCCGTGTGCACTCGAGCACGTTAAAAGGAAACAGCAGATACAAGTCCAACAATTGTTAGCTAAAATGGTCGCTGCCCGCGTATAATTGTAAAGCAAAATCTACCCATCCATGTCGAAGACGGATGTTCCGGGCCGAAAGGCACAAAAATCGTATCAGGAGGATACTCCGGTATTTAGTGACATCTTTAGTGTTTACTTGAATCTTTTCTTGTCCACCACCTGATACTCTACATTCTACGTGATGCTCTACATGTTCTGTTCTTTAATGTAAAAAAATGTAATTTGCTCATTTCTTTTTATTCCTTTCTAATGTAAATTAAAATTTGTAATTAATTTACTTGTCTTTTTTTTCTTGTGAGTTTTTGTGCATTCTGTATCGACTTTCTCGTGTGCATTCTGTATCGACTTTCTCGTGTGCATTCTGTATCGACTTTCTCGTGTGCATTCTGTATCGACTTTCTCGTGTGCATTCTGTATCGTCTTTCTCGTGTGCATTCTGTATCGACTTTCTCGTGTGCATTCTGTATCGACTTTCTCGTGTGCATTCTGTATCGACTTTCTCGTGTGCATTCTGTATCGACTTTCTCGTGTGCATTCTTTCACGAGATGTGATTTCTCGGAAGAATGTTGAAATGTCCCTGGCCACCTAAAAAGACCAACGAAGACATTCTCAAAGGGGCCAACACACACAAAAAAAAGAGCTCCTGAAAAATAAATCAGATAGAAACAATAGACATTTTTCGGACACATCGTGAGAAGAAGAATGTTGGAATACTTGGTTGCAACTGGCAAAATACAGGGAAAGAGAGATCGCGGACGGCAAAGAGAGAAGAGTCTAGGTAGCTTGGTGTTAATATGTGGGTAGAGGGAGCCGCGAGTGGTTAGTGAACTGGACTACAAAGGACAAGATGTAGGGTTCGATTCCAAGCGACGGCTTCCGGGTCACTCAACCTTTAATGGGTACCGGATTTTTTTCTGGGAAAGTAGAGCGGCACGGGCGTAATGCCGACAACATTACCCCAAAAATCATATGCCGAAGGTCAGTAAAATGTATGGTCACTAACACTATATTCCCTATACGCCACTTGGCGTGAAGGGGGGTACTTTACTTTTTTTTTACTTTTACTGTGGGTAGAGAATTGCGGAAGGACATGATCGTCTGAACCAAACCGGGTTGGCACATGATGATGTTATTCCATCTCGACTTGCTAAGTCTAAGTCTATGTCTAAGTCAAGTCTAGTGTTGTCAAAGTCTAAGTCTTAGTCTAAGTCTAAGTTAAATCTAAGTAATGTCTATTCTAGTCTAAGTCTAAGTCTAAGTCAAGTCTAAGTCTAAGTCTAGTCTAAGTCCCAGTCTAAGTCAAGTCTAAGTCAAGTTTAAGTTTAGTCTAAATCAAGCCCAAGTCTAAGTCAAGTCTAAGTCTAGTCTAAGTCAAGTCCAAGCCAAGTCTAAGTCAAGTCCAAGACTAAATCTAGTCTAAGTCTAGTTTAAGTCAAGTCCGAGTCTAAGTCAAGTCTAAATGTAGTATAAGTCTAGCCTAAGTCAAATCCAAGTCTAGTCTAAGTCAAGTCCAAGACTAGTCTAAGTCAAATCCAAGTCTAGTCTAAGTCAAATCCAAGTGTAGTCTAAGTCAAGTCCAAGTCTAGTCTAAGTCTAGTCCAAGTCTAGTCTAAGTCTAGTCTAAGTCTAGTCTAAGTCTAGTCTAAGTCTAGTCTAAGTCTAGTCTAAGTCTAGTCTAAGTCAAATCCAAGTGTAGTCTAAGTCAAGTCCATGTCTAGTCTAAGTCTAGTCCAAGTCTAGTCTAAGTCTAGTCTAAATCAAATCCAAGTCTAGTCTAAGTCAAATCCAAGTCTAGTCTAAGTCTGGTCTAAATCAAATCCAAGTCTAGTCTAAGTCAAATCCAAGTCTAGTCTAAGTCTAGTCTAAGTCAAATCCAAGTGTAGTCTACGTCAAGTCCAAGTTTAGTCTAAGTCTAGTCCAAGTCTAGTCTAAGACTAGTCTAACTCTAGTCTAAGACTAGTCTAAGTCTAGTCTAAGTCTAGTCTAAGTCTAGTCTAAGTCTGGTCTAAGTCTAGTCTAAGTCTAGTCTAAATCAAATCCAAGTCTAGTCTAAGTCAAATCCAAGTCTAGTCTAAGTCTAGTCTAAGTCTAGTCTAAGTCTAGTCTAAATCAAATCCAAGTCTAGTCTAAGTCAAATCCAAGTCTAGTCTAAGTCAAGTCTAAGTCTAGTCTAAGTCAAGTCCAATATCATCATCATTGATGGCCGTCTCCACATCGAAGGTTGGCTACCATGGAGCAATATTTCGCTCTGTCTCTTGCTTAGTCTTGGTCTGTCTCTTTTACCTTGTATTTTCCCCTCCAAAATTACTTTTAGTAGGCTGTTGTGTCGTTTAACATGTCGCAAAAATCTCATTTGTCTTGTTTGAATTGTGTTTAGTAGTTCTCTTTTCATGTTCAGTTGTTTTAAAACTTCATCGTTTGTTTTCTTTTCTTTCCATCCAATTCTTCCTATTCTTCTATAAATCTACATTTCAAAGGCTTCAATTTATTGTTCTCTTTTCTTGTCTAATGTCCATGTTTCTGCACCATACAGGAATGATGAGAAGATATAACATTTTCATGTTCTTAGTTTCAACGTGATGGTAAAGGAAATGTTTAATAAAAGTAAACACCATTTAATTCTTTAACTTTGGACGTTAACCGCTCTTGTTACGCCCTTGCTGCTAGATCGTCTATCGCCTGCCTATCGTCAGTTCTTGATCTATCATTTCTTGTACTGCTATCTCTAAGATAGTCTCTGCTATCTCTAAGATAGTCTATGTCAAAAAACATTGTCATACCACGCTGTGTCTATATAACTAAGCTCCCAGCGGAGACAGGTGCATATTTTCCAACATCATTTTTGTGATTAAATTATTATCTACATGATTGTGTGAAAGTTAGAAGTTAATGAACCCCAAGTTTTAGATATAAAGCCGAGCAAAGACCTTAGGGATGGTAGATGTAGGATCCTAATTTGGGATACAAATTGAAGACTTCAATTCTCAAACAAGTATCAAGATGCGATATTTCTAGGCGAGAAACGACATAACGATAATTAAAGATACAGCATGTTCTTGGAAAAGATATAGGCCAACAAGGCAAACTTAATTCAGGCCAGAGCGTGTACTTGGTGCAAAACAAGATAGATAACACACGACATAACTGGTTTTGTGCAAAAAGACGACACGTAAATCTGTAGATAAATAGCTTTACTTCTGGTCACGACGGACACGCGTCATTTGTGCGCAATCTCATAAATACTAGGGCAAAAGTAATTCAAGACGTTTAATGTACACGGCATTTAGAAAGGAAGACGTGGAACTCTTTTCAGAATAAAAACACTTTAAAATTCCAGGCGTGAACATTAAACACTGAGCGGGTATACTTTCTGGACTTAAAACATTCACGATATCAAATATAAGGTTGTGTCAGATAGAAGTGTCAATCACATTAGCCGGAAAAGAAAACATTAGCTGGAAAAGAAAACATTAGCCGGAAAAGAAAACATTAGTCGGACATCGAATGTCAAACGATAGCTAATTTCCAAGAACAACAGGAAGGTAAGTATGAAGAAATGTTTGTCTAAATTATAACTATAACAGTGAGTCACATATGGCGGTTTAGAATAATTTACAGATAACATTTAACGCAGGTATATTTAGTTATAGTTTTTAGCAATTTAGTTTTGAAATGAAACAGTTATATATGTTATAGTTTATGTGAAACGTAATTCCACTTGATTAAATTAGTTTTTCTACAGAAATAGTTGAATGGTTTATCTTGATTAATTATGAAATTATTAAATCTTGATTAAATATTTGATTAATTTAGTTTCCTGGCATCAATATTTGTATGCAATGCTATCTCTTGTTTAATTTGTTTACTACAATATACAGCATAATCACATTCCAGCTCAATGAGTTAAATGTCAGTGTACAACCAATCACCGTATTCCCTAGTATAGCCGTGATATAGTTCAATGTCAGTGTACAACCAATCACCGTATCCCCTAGTATAGCCGTGATATAGTTCAATGTTAGTGTACAACCAATCACCGTATTCCCTAGTATAGCCGTGATATAGTTCAATGTTAGCGTACAACCAATCACCGTATTCCCTAGTATAGCCGTGATATAGTTCAATGTCAGTGTACAACCAATCACCCTATTCCCTAGTATAGCCGTGATAGAGTTCAATGTTAGTGTACAACCAATCACCGTATTCCCTAGTATAGCCGTGATAGAGTTCAATGTCAGTGTACAACCAATCACCCTATTCCCTAGTATAGCCGTGATATAGTTCAAATAACTCAAGCTGTGACTAATAAATAGACTTCAGTGTCTATGGAGGTAAAATTTACTATAGTTCGTTCACAAATTCGTGCCCACATAGTTGATCAATATCTCGGAAACTGTTTGATGATTTTCTGTAATTCTTGTTCATGAAACCTTATTTTTGTCATCGACCTTGAGATTTTTTTAACATTTAAGTACAAAGGTAGTCTGAATTTTGCACAAATCGTTTTTTGTTATATAACTTTAGAAAATATCAAACCGCATGCTCTAAACACTAGATTTTACTGTAAATTATGTTAATTTTCTAACAATGCAAGCCAAGGCGTATCCGTATTACATTGAATAGTAATATAACCGACCCCTTTTAGATTCCTTGAAAAAGTGCATGTACAATAACACAATTACCTTTGGTATAGTAATGAATTTACACTTTAAACTCTTCATGGTTTTAAAAATCAAGTAGTCACTTCACAAGAGCTTACAAATTATCACACATACAGGAATATTCATTAATAGTAAATATTTTGTGAAAATACGCCAATGGACCAATTTAACAAGAAACCGGAAATGAAATTACCAAAAAAAAAACAAACCTCGGGAGTGGCGTGGGTCTTACAAGTTAAGAGTGCGAAACGGTGCAGGCTTGTGTGGTGTGCACATGAAATTTGCCTTTTTAATTGGTGAGTTGATTACAACAAATGTAGGTATTGTAAAATCCTAAAATTTAGGACAAGCAAGAAAATCAAATTTTTATATACCTCAAATAAGCAAAAATCTTTCCTAAATGCATGCCAGTAGAGAAAAAAATTAGACTGAAGGTCGGTGAAAAAATAAGATTTCACGAAAAAGAATTACAGAAATTCATCAAACAGTTTCCGAGATAATTGATAAACTCTGTGGACACGAATTTCTGAACGAACTATAATAAATAGGCCTCAATGTATAAGAAAGTTAAACCTACTACCACCTAGCGTTCGGCTTCTCGTGGCAAGGCGCAGTGACAAGGAGTACGTGTTTGATCCTGCTTCGGACCATATATTGTTCTTTGTTTTTTTTTCTGTTGTTTATTTGTCATTTTGTTGTTTATTTGTCAACTCCAATGTTAAGTCGGTCCTATTATATGGCTGTGAAACATGGAGAACAACAAAAATGACAATCATGAAGATACAGACTTTCATAAATGGATGATTACGCAAAATAAAAGGATGGAAATGGCAGGACAAAATCACTAACATAGAGTTATGGAAATGTACCAGTCAAATACCAGTGGATAAAGAGATACAGCGAAGACGATGGCGCTGGATAGGACGCACACTGCGGAAGCCAACTGAGTGTATTACACAACATGCCCTTTTTTGGAATCCCCAGGGGAAAATACAAAGAGGAAGATCAAGAAATCCTTGGAGAAGACAGATAGAAGCAGAGATGAAGATGATGGGGACACATGGAATGATCTTAAAAGAATGGCAGAAAACAGAACGACTTGGAAAGTGTTTGTTGAAGACCTATGCTTCAGAGGGAGCTAAAAAGGTAGAAGAAGAAGAAGAATTTGTCATTTTTTTCTGAGTGCTGTAAAACATACCTCTTTCTCCTATGATTCCCTGAATTATCGCCTCGGAAGTTTCCTTCTATAATAATATTTATTTATTATTATTCGTCTCCACTACTACAACCGCACAACGGCATCCATCGGCCTTGCAATGTATATGAGAACTAGGTAGGTCATTTCATCAAACAGCTCCACGTTGCCATGGAAACAAGAGAATGGCTAACAAGATGGCGTTATATCTTTGTATCCAAACATAAAGAAGTAGAGCTAGTATGAAGAAGTCCTATTCTGTGTCTCCGGTAAGACTGACTACTCTAAGCATATATTTAGACAAATACTAGAACAAAACTGATAGAGATGATGTAGTATCCTCCGTCAGTCATAGTTGACTGTAATAGCCTCCGTCAGTCATAGTTGATTATATATTTTGCAGCGCCCCTAGACATGTTATTTCTTTTCTTTCGCCATGTGTTCTTTATTTCTATGAATCTGTCTGCTTCTTGTTTGAGTTGGACCTTTAGAGTGTTTCCAAAGATTGCGGTCTGCAGCTATTTCTTCCCAGGCTGCATGGTTTATGTTCAGAGTCTTCATGTCACGTTTACACACGTCTACAAATCGAAGTTTTCTCGCTCCCTAGTTGCCATCTACTAGTTGTCCACACAGTACACCTTATGGTATACGGTCATCTTTCATACGGTGTAAGTGACGAAGCCAGCGTAACCTACGTTGTTTGAGCAGCGTCTAGATGTTCGGGAGGCCTGTGCGAGTGAGGACCTCCACTTTGTCCTTGCAGGTGATACCAAGAATACGACGTAGACATCGCATATGGAATGCATTTAGCCTTTTCTCCTGCTTTGCACAAGTTGTCCATGATTCGCTGCCATATCGAAGGATATATAATGCAGGTATTATAAAGGACTCATGTCCGGTTAGCGCAATCGATAGGCGGTTGGCTTACCACGGCAACAGCCGGGGTTCGTACCCTGGCGAGGACACCTGGGTTTGACTAATTCCCTAAAAATTAGTGGGAGCCGCGATAGCTCAGTGGTTAGTGAACTGGACTACTACGGACAAGAGGTAGGGTTCGATCCCAACCGACGGCTCCGGGTTCACCCAGCCTTAAATGGGTACCGGATTTTTTCTGGGAAAGTAAAGCAGCACGGGCGTAATACCGACCACATTACCCCAAAAATCATGTGCTGAAGGTCTGTAAAATATAGGGTCACTAACACCATATTTCCCTATACGCCGCCACTTGGCGTGACGGGGGGTACTTTACTTTTTACTTTATTATAAAGGACTCAACCTTAATAGCAAAAAGACAGAGGTAATGGTAACAACAAAGAAAAAGACATCACCTCAGTGCAAAATAAAGACAAGTGGAACAATATTAAAACAGGTAAATGAATTTAAATATTTGGGAACTTTGTTAACCTCAGACGGAAGATGTACAAAAGAGGTGAGATGCAGAATGGCTCAGGCAAAAGCAGCTTTCTAAAAAATGAGGAAAGTACTATGCAATCCATTTTTGACAATAGAAACAAGAAAAAGAGTTCTTAAATGTTACGTAGAGCCAGTCTTAACATACGGATACGAATCATGGACAATAGGACAACAGACAAGAAAATCACTGGAGTCTGTAGAAATGTGGTTTTACAGAAGAATGTTGAGAATACCATGGACAGCTAAGAAAAGTAATGAAGAGGTTCTGTGAAAGGTCAAAGCAAAAAGAGAGCTAATTTCCAATGTTAGGAAGAAACAATCATCATTTTTTGGCCATGTAATGAGAAGAGAACAACTTGAATATATTGTAACAACTGGAAAAATTGAGGGACGAAGAAATAGAGGGAAGCAAAGAGAAAAAATAACAGACAGCTTAAGAGAATGGCTTGGCAGAAGGTCAACAACAGAAATGATAAATAGCTGCCGAGATCGAATGTTGTGGAGAGTCATGATCACCTACGCCACTAGGCCCGGTACTTGATAATGAATTATAAACCGCGACCTTAGTTATCTGTTTTATGTTTTGCCAGACAAGCCTAGAAAGACGGGCGAAGGTGGTAGCAGCTTTACCAATGCGGGTATCAATTTCTGTGTCTGAAGATAGTTAGTCGTTGATGATGAATCCCAGGTAGCTATACTGCTGCACAACATCAAGTTTGTAGTTGTCGATAAATATGGCGGGTGCTGCTTCGACGTCCTGACCGAGTGTGTTAGTTTTCTGCAAACTTATTGTTAGACGGAAGTCTCGGCAGTGAAGTGAAGCGTCGTTAGCAAATAATAGGTCTCTGATAGAGATATGTTTGATTGTTTGTCTTTAGTCTTGCAAGATTGATTCATTCGTTCGCATTTGATAATGCTTGTTTCATTAGAACAGCGAAGATGATTCCAAATATAGGAGATATATAATGTATAACATGTTATAGCTGTTAAATAACAGGAAAACCTAGTTCTTGTTATACATCATAATGCACATAACTAAGATAATTTCTTCATCTATCTTTTTAGCTCCCAGTGGAGCACAGGTCTTCAAAAGACACTTTCCAAGTAGTTCTGTTCTTTGCCATTCTTTTAAGATCATTCCATGTCTTCCCCATCATCTTCATCTCTGCTTCTATATGTCTTCTCCAAGAATTCCTTGGTCTTCCTCTTTGTCTTTTCCCCTGGGGATTCCAAAAAAGGGCATGTTTTGTAATACTCTCAGTTGGCTTCCGTAGTGTGTGTCCTACCCAGCGCCATCGTCTTCGCTGTATCTCTTTATCCACTGGTATTTGACAGTTACATTTCCATAATTCTATGTTAGTGATTTTGTCCTGCCATTTCCTTCTTTTTGTTCTGCGTAATAATTAATGAAAGTCTGTATCTTCATGATTGTCAATTTTGTTATTCTCCATGTTTCACAACCATATAATAGGACCGCCTTAACATTTGAGTTGAAAATTTTTATTTTTGTATTTAACCTAATTTCTTTGGATTTCCATATGTTTCCCAGTGCAATGAAAGATCCTCTTGCTTGAGATCCTTATTTTGGTATCATTTTCTGTTCCTCCCTCTTTATCTATATTACTGCCCAGATATATGTAAGATTATACGTCTAGTAGAGGTATTTCTCCTAATTTTATTTGGTTATTGCCAATTGTATTAATTCTCATAATGTTGGTCTTATCTCTATTAATCTTCAGTCCTAGCTGCTGTGATCTCTCATCAAGTATGCTCATTTTATCCTGCATCTGTTGATAGCTGTGTGATAGGAGAGCTATGTCTTCAGCAAAGTCTAAATCATCAAGTTGTTTGGTCAGTGACCACTGGATCCAATTTCTGTTGTTTTGAGTTATTTTCATAATAATGATGATTAATTATGATTATGAAAAAATAAGATAGTATGGTGCAATTATAATTATGTTTATTTATGGCAATAATTGAAGGAACTATTGTACATAGCGTGACACTTTGGCTATTATTACTTCCAGACTTAGTAAAGAGAACAAATCACAAATGGAAGGAAACGCAACTAAAGGTCTGTGCATGGCCCTACTTTTTGTTGACACTCTTTTGTTCGGATGGCCACCATACTTGCTGGTGCGAGGTAAAAACAAATCGGCCAAGTCTATCCGGATTCGGACTACAATCATCTCATATCTTTCGTGCTTTGGTGGCGGTGTCTTCTTTGGAGCATGCCTTCTTCACCTTATGGCGGAAGGGAGAGAAGTCATGGAAGATTATTTTGATAAAGTACGTAACTGATATAATTTTTATATTAATAATTTTTTGCTTAATTCAGGGGAGGAGAAGGTAGTCTACATGTAAGACGCTGGCCTCTGGACAGAAAGGGCATGGGTTCAAAACCCACTACAAGGGGTAGGATGGACATTCTTTTACAAAAAAAAATGGAATCAGTGGCTTCCTCGTGGCGTTACCTCCCCTGGTATCTGGGTAGTGGGATTCGATATCCAGCCTTCCCGAATATCGGCGAAATATAGAAGACCCTGTGTGTCCTCGCGCACGTTAAAAAATTAATAATAAGTTAAAAGTTGAAAAGAGTAGATCACAAACGGCAGCTGCCATGGAAACATTTGAAATGATAAATCTGGTTATGACGAAGACGAATGTGGCGTATTGGAAAGCGCAAGTATCGCAGGTCTTCCGAAAAATAGCGACACAACGCACATATGCTTATTTAATGGGATGCGCACAAAGAAGAAGAAGAAGAAGAAATAAAGAGGAGAAAAGAGGAAGAAAAAGATGAACAAGAAGCAGAAGAAGAGGAAGAGGGAGAAGAAGAAGAAGAAGAAGGAAAAAGAAGAAAAAAATATGAAGAAGAAGAGGGAGAAGAAGAAGAAGAAGAAGGAAAAAGAAGAAAAAATGATGAAGAAGAAGAAGAAGAAGAGGGAGAAGAAGAAGAAGAAGAAGAAGAAGAAGGAAAAAGAAGAAAAAATGATGAAGAAGAAGAAAAGAAGAAGACAAAAATGAAGAAAAACAGGAAGAAAAAGATGAAGAAAAAGAAGAAAAGAGGAAGAATTGATATCTTTAGCGTGTTCTTCAATCTGTTATTTATTTCGGACACGTCATCGAATGTTCTTTAATTAAGAACGGAATTTAAATTGTAGATAAATAGAAGATAAATATAATTTCAACTGTAGATTTTACTAATTAATTCGTTTCTTTCTAACTTATAATGCATTTGAAAATTAATGTGTTTCTTTTATTATTTTAATGTTCTTTTTTTAAATATAAGTTAGACGTAATATTTTTTTAAAGTAAAAAAAAAAATCAATCAATAGTTTTCTTTGCTCTTCATTTAAAAGAGATTAGTAGCATCCTCCGTTAGTCATAGTTTACTATGGATTTTGTTGTAGTATTCCCAGTCGGTCATAGTTGACTATGGATTTTGTTGTAGTATTCCCAGTCGGTTATAGTTTACTATGGATTTTGTTGTAGTATTTCCTGTCGGTCATAGTTTACTATGGATTTTGTTGTAGTATTCCCAGTCGGTCATAGTTGACTATGGATTTTGTTGTAGTATTCCCAGTCGGTCATAGTTGACTATGGATTTTGTTGTAGTATTCCCAGTCGGTCATAGTTGACTATGGATTTTATTGTAGTATTCCCAGTCGGTCATAGTTGACTATGGATTTTATTGTAGTATTCCCAGTCGGTCATAGTTGACTATGGATTTTATTGTAGTATTCCCAGTCGGTCATAGTTTACTATGGATTTTGTTGTAGTATTCCCAGTCGGTCATAGTTGACTGTGGATTTTGTTGTAGTATTCCCAGTCGGTCATAGTTGACTATGGATTTTGTTGTAGTATTCCCCGTCGGTCATAGTTGACTATGGATTTTGTTGTAGTATTCCCAGTCGGTCATAGTTGACTATGGATTTTGTTGTAGTATTCCCCGTCAGTCATAGTTGACTATGGATTTTGTTGTAGTATTCTCTGTCGGTCATAGTTGACTATGGAATTTGTTGTAGTATTCCCCGTCGGTCATAGTTGACTATAGATTTTGTTGTAGTATCCTTCGTCAGTCATATTTGACTATAAATTTTGTTGTAGTATCTTCCGTCAGTCATAGTTGACTATAGATTTTGTTGTAGTATCTTCCGTTCGTCATAGTTGACTATAGATTTTGTTGTAGTATCTTCCGTCGGTCATAGTTGACTATAGATTTTGTTGTAGTATCTTCCGTCGGTCATAGTTGACTATAGATTTTGTTGTAGTATCCTCCGTCAGTCATCGTTGACTATGGATTTTGTTGTAGTATCCTCCGTCAGTCATCGTTGACTATAGATTGTGTTGTAGTATCCTCCGTCAGTCATCGTTGACTATAGATTGTGTTGTAGTATCCTCCGTCAGTCATAGTTGACTATGGATTTTGTTGCAGTATCCTCCCTTGGTCATATTTGACTATGGATTTTGTTGTAGTATCCTCCGTCAGTCATAGTTGACTATGGATTTTGTTGTAGTATCCTCCGTCAGTCATCGTTGACTATGGATTTTGTTGTAGTATCCTCCGTTGGTCATAGTTGACTATGGATTTTGTTGCAGTATCCTCCGTCAGTCATCGTTGACTATGGATTTTGTTGTAGTATCCTCCGTCAGTCATCGTTGACTATGGATTTTGTTGTAGTATCCTCCGTCAGTCATCGTTGACTATGGATTTTGTTGTAGTATCCTTCGTCAGTCATAGTTGACTATGGATTTTGTTGTAGTATCCTCCGTCAGTCATCGTTGACTATGGATTTTGTTGTAGTATCCTCCGTTGGTCATAGTTGACTATGGATTTTGTTGTAGTATCCTTAGTCAGTCATAGTTGACTATGGATTTTGTTGTAGTATCCTTAGTCAGTCATAGTTGACTATGGATTTTGTTGCAGTATCCTCCGTTGTTCATAGTTGACTATAGATTTTGTTGCAGTATCCTCCGTTGTTCATAGTTGACTATGGATTTTGTTGTAGTATCCTCCGTTGTTCATAGTTGACTATGGATTTTGTTGTAGTATCCTCCGTTGTTCATAGTTGACTATAGATTTTGTTGTAGTATCCTCCGTTGTTCATAGTTGACTATGGATTTTGTTGTAGTATCCTCCGTTGTTCATAGTTGACTATGGATTTTGTTGCAGTATCCTCCGTTGTTCATAGTTGACTATGGATTTTGTTGCAGTATCCTCCGTTGTTCATAGTTGACTATGGATTTTGTTGCAGTATCCTCCGTTGTTCATAGTTGACTATGGATTTTGTTGCAGTATCCTTAGTCAGTCATAGTTGACTATGGATTTTGTTGCAGTATCCTCCGTTGTTCATAGTTGACTATGGATTTTGTTGTAGTATCCTCCGTCAGTCATCGTTGACTATGGATTTTGTTGTAGTATCCTCCGTCAGTCATCGTTTACTATGGATTTTGTTGTAGTATCCTTAGTCAGTCATAGTTGACTATGGATTTTGCAGCTCCTCAAGGAAATATAATTTTATGTTTCTTTCGCCCTGTTTTCTGTTTTCTATGAATCTGTCAGCTTCTTGCTTGAGTTGAAGTTTAAAGTGCATTCCCAAAGATTGTGGTCTGTAGTTATGTCTTCCCGGGGTGCAGGGTTTAATGTTTAGAGGCTTCATGTCACGTTTATAAACGTCTATAAATTGGAGTTTTGGGAGCCCCTTAGTTCTTTTGCTTGTTGTCCATAAAGTATATCTTTACCATAAATTATATCTTTACCATAAAGTATAACTTTACCATAAAGTATATCTTTACCATAAAGTATATCTTTACCATAAAGTATATCTTTGGGTATGCGGCTATCATTTTTACAGCGTAAGTGGTGAAGTCAGCGTAGTTTACGTTGTTTGAACAGCGTGTAGATGATCGGCAGGCTTGTGCGAGTGAGGGCCTCCATGTTTGTCACTTTGTCATATCGGACAATCATGGACAACTTATGCAAAGCAAGAGAGAAGTCTAAACGCCGTGTTCTTGATATCACCTGGAATAACAATATCTTGATATCACCTGGAAGGACAATATCTTGATATCACCTGGAAGGACAATATCTTGATATCACATGGAAGGACAATATCTTGATATCACCTGGAAGGACAATATCTTGATATCACATGAAATAACAATATCTTGATATCTCCTGGAAGGACAATATCTTGATATCACCTGGAAGGACAATATATCACATGGAGGGACAATATCTTGATATCACCTGGAAGGACAATATCTTGATATCACCTGGAAGGACAATATCTTGATATCACCTGGAAGGACAATATATCACATGGAGGGACAATATCTTGATATCACCTGGAAGGACAATATCTTGATATCACCTGGAAGGACAATATATCACCTGGAAGGACAATATATCACCTGGAAGGACAATATATCACCAGGAAGGACAATATATCACTTGGAAGGACAATATATCACCAGGAAGGATAATATATCACCTGGAAGGACAATATATCACCTGGAAGGACAATATCTTGATATCACCTGGAAGGACAATATATCACCTGGAAGGACAATATATCACCTGGAAGGACAATATATCACCTGGAAGGACAATATATCACCTGGAAGGACAATATCTTGATATCACATGGAAGGACAATATATCACCTGGAAGGACAATATCTTGATATCGCCTGGAAGGACAACATCTTGATATCACCTGGAAGGACAATATATTGATATCACCTGGAAGGACAATATATCACCTGAAAGGACAACATCTTGATATCACCTGGAAGGACAATATCTTGATATCACCAGGAAGGACAATATATGGATATCACCTGGAAGGACAATATCTTGATATCACCAGGAAGGACAATATCTTGATATCACCAGGAAGGACAATATCTTGAGATCACTTGGAAGGACAATATCTTGATATCACCTGGAAGGACAATATCTTGATATCACCTGGAAGGACTATATCTTGATATCACCAGGAAGGACACCATCTTGATATCACCAGGAAGGACAATATCTTCATATCACCAGGAAGGACAATATCTTCATATCACCAGGAAGGACAATATCTTGATATCACCTGGAAGGACAATATCTTGATATCACCTGGAAGGACAATATCTTTATATCACCTGGAAGGACAATATCTTTATATCACCTGGAAGGACAACACCTTGGTATCACCTGGAAGGACAATATCTTTATATCACCTGGAAGGACAATATCTTTATATCACCTGGAAGGACAATATCTTTATATCACCTGGAAGGACAACACCTTGGTATCACCTGGAAGGACACTATTTTGATATCACCTGGAAGGACAATATCTTTATATCACATTAAAGGACACTATTATTCATATCACTTGGAAGGACAATATACTGATATCACCTGGAAGGACAACATCGTGGTATCACCTGGAAGGGCACTATTTTGATATCACCTGGAAGGACAAAGTGATAAAGTGACAGATTGAGAAAGTGATAAAGTGACAAAGTGATAAAGTGACAGATTGAGAAAGTGACAGATTGAGAAAGTGACAAAGTAATAAAGTAATAAAATTATAAAGTGACAAAGTGATAAACAAATTACTCTGCATTAAAATTGAAATCATTATTTAAAGACGAATATTTTATGCACATTTATTTTCTACTGATCGATCGCTTTCTAATTTCTCGCCACAGATTAGCTATAAGATAGACTTTCCAATTTCTCGCCACAGATTAGCTATAAGATAGACTTTCCAATTTCTCGCCACAGATTAGCTATAAGATAGACTTTCCAATTTCTCGCCACAGATTAGCTATAAGATAGACTTTCCAATTTCTCGCCACAGATTAGCTATAAGATAGACTTTCCAATTTCTCGCCACAGATTAGCTATAAGATAGACTTTCCAATTTCTCGCCACAGATTAGCTATAAGATAGACTTTCCAATTTCTCGCCACAGATTAGCTATAAGATAGACTTTCCAATTTCTCGCCACAGATTAGCTATAAGATAGACTTTCCAATTTCTCGCCACAGATTAGCTATAAGATAGACTTTCCAATTTCTCGCCACAGATTAGCTATAAGATAGACTTTCCAATTTCTCGCCACAGATTAGCTATAAGATAGACTTTCCAATTTCTCGCCACAGATTAGCTATAAGATAGACTTTCCAATTTCTCGCCACAGATTAGCTATAAGATAGACTTTCCAATCTACGAGGCAGTAGTTGCCGCGGGCTTCTTCGCCATCGCCATTGTTGAGCAAATAGCCCACAGTCTTCTGCACAAGTCACACCACCTTCATCAGCACTCGGACAAGAAGGCATCCACTCGGAGAGGGTATTCATTTTTCTCTGGATTTTCTTGTCTGAAACATATTAGTTCCTCTTCTTATTCTTCCACTTATTATTTTCTCCTTATCGTCTCCTTTTTTCCTTCTTCTCCTTCTGGTTTTCTTTATTCTTCCTCTTCTAATTAACTTCGACTTCTCCTGTTTCTTCTTCTTCTGCTTCTTCTTCTTCTTCTTCCTCTTCCTCTTCTTCTTCTTCCTCTTCTGCTGCTTCTTCCTCTTCTGCTGCTTCTTCCTCTTCCTCTTCTTCTTCTTCCTCTTCTGCTGCTTCTTCCTCTTCTGCTGCTTCTTCCTCTTCCTCTTCTTCTTCTTCCTCTTCTGCTGCTTCTTCCTCTTCTGCTGCTTCTTCCTCTTCCTCTTCTTCTTCTTCTTCTTCCTCTTCTGCTGCTTCTTCCTCTTCTGCTGCTTCTTCCTCTTCCTCTTCTTCTTCTTCTTCTTCCTCTTCTGCTGCTTCTTCCTCTTCTGCTGCTTCTTCCTCTTCCTCTTCTTCTTCTTCTTCTTCCTCTTCTGCTGCTTCTTCCTCTTCTGCTGCTTCTTCCTCTTCCTCTTCTTCTTCTTCTTCTTCCTCTTCTGCTGCTTCTTCCTCTTCTGCTGCTTCTTCCTCTTCCTCTTCTTCTTCTTCTTCTTCCTCTTCTGCTGCTTCTTCCTCTTCTGCTGCTTCTTCCTCTTCCTCTTCTTCTTCTTCTTCTTCCTCTTCTGCTGCTTCTTCCTCTTCTGCTGCTTCTTCCTCTTCTTCTTCTTCCTCTTCTGCTGCTTCTTCCTCTTCCTCTTCTTCTTCTTCTTCCTCTTCTGCTGCTTCTTCCTCTTCCTCTTCTTCTTCTTCTTCTTCCTCTTCTGCTGCTTCTTCCTCTTCTGCTGCTTCTTCCTCTTCTGCTGCTTCTTCCTCTTCTGCTGCTTCTTCCTCTTCTGCTGCTTCTTCCTCTTCTGCTGCTTCTTCCTCTTCTGCTGCTTCTTCCTCTTCTGCTGCTTCTTCCTCTTCCTCTTCCTCTTCTTCCTCTTCCTCTTCTGCCTCTTCCTCTTCTGCCTCTTCCTCTTCTGCCTCTTCCTCTTCCTCTTCTTCCTCTTCCTCTTCCTCTTCTTCCTCTTCCTCTTCTGCCTCTTCCTCTTCCTCTTCTTCCTCTTCCTCTTCCTCTTCTTCCTCTTCCTCTTCTGCCTCTTCTTCTTCCTCTTCCTCTTCCTCTTCCTCTTCTTCCTCTTCCTCTTCTGCCTCTTCCTCTTCCTCTTCTTCCTCTTCCTCTTCTGCCTCTTCTTCTTCCTCTTCTTCTTCCTCTTCCTCTTCTGCCTCTTCCTCTTCCTCTTCTTCCTCTTCCTCTTCTGCCTCTTCTTCTTCCTCTTCCTCTTCCTCTTCCTCTTCTTCCTCTTCCTCTTCTGCCTCTTCCTCTTCCTCTTCTTCCTCTTCCTCTTCTGCCTCTTCTTCTTCCTCTTCTTCTTCCTCTTCCTCTTCTGCCTCTTCCTCTTCTTCCTCTTCCTCTTCTGCCTCTTCCTCTTCCTCTTCTTCTAATTTTATTGGACTTCTCCTCTTTCTTCGACTTCTCCTGTTTGTTCTTTCTTCTTCCAATTCTGCTTCTTGTTATTGTCATCCTTATTCTTTGTTCATTTTGTTCTTCTGTCCTTCTCCTACTTCTACTTTTCCCATCTTCTTGTTTTGCGTTTTCTTCTTCTCCTCTTTTATTCTTCTTGTTCTTCTTCTCTTCTCCTTATTTTTCTTTCCTCTTCTTCTTGTTTGTTCTTCCCCTGCTTCTCTTTCTTCTTCTCCCTTCTTCTTCTACTTCTCTTTTTTCTTCTTCTTCTTCTTGTGCCTTCACCTAACGACTACACCTGCCAAGCGATCAGTAAGTCGAACAATCAATAAAATCAATAAATTAATCTATAAAATCATTCAGTAAAATCATTCAGTAAAATCAATCAATTTAATCAATTAGTCTGTAATCAACCGATCAATCAGTCAATACAATCAATCAAATCAGTCAATCAAATCAATAAATCAATCAAAGGCCTTTAAACTACAAACACGGTCTTTCCATCCACCTCTATTCTTGGACATTTTCTCCACTTTCTTCCAGTCTGTGAAATGTTCTTGCGGCTTTCCATGACACCTCTTCTCCATGTATTTCTCAATCTTCCCCGCTGTATATGTCCATGTGGGTTCCAAGTTAGCACCTCTCTTGCTATATTAGCAACAGTCTTTCTTTGCGTAAACCATTTCCATTTTTAAAATTTCATAATCTGTTGACTGGCTCTTTTCTTTTCCGGGTATTTTCCACATCTAATCTTGTAGTACTGTCAGATGCTCATGATTTTCTTGACAATATTGTCCATGTGTAATAACATAATATTGTAGATGTACCACATAAATAAATAGCAGAATTGCTGAGGCCAAAATAGCATTTTAGAAAATGAAAAACGTCTTATGCAACAACTCCACGTCAATAGAAGTGAAAAAGAGAGTTCATCGGTGATAGATAGAGCCATTTTTGACATATGGAAGCGAATCATGGACAGTAAACAAGCAAATAAAAAGACGATTAGAGACCACAGAGATGGGATTTCTCAGAAGAATATTGAAAGTTCCTTGGAGAGGTCAAAACAAACAACGAGGACATTCTCATAGAGGCCAACACAAAAATGGAGCTCCTAAGAAACATTAAAAAAAAAACATCAACATTTTTTGGGCACATCATGAGAAAAGGAAAGTTAGAATACTTGTTTACGACTGGCAAAATACAGGGAAATAGCTCGGTGTCATGACATGGTAAACAGTCAACAACAGAACTGATACGATGCACTGTAGATAAAAGATTATGGAAGGACATGATCGCCTACGCCTACAGGTATGGCACATGACGATGATTATGATTGCCCATGTGATATATTTCCTCTCTTTTCTTCGTTTATCTCTCCATCGCCTACCTTGTGCCATGTCCGCTGTAACTATATTCTCAAGGCCATCAGACCCACTGATGTTATCAAAAACATTTTGTTTTCAAATTGCCCTGGACTGCCCTTATCAGACACATTTATGATCAGTGTCAAGGCGAACTAACCTTAAAATGATTTGTTGATCTATCACCCCGGAAGTTTCCTTCCATATTAAAATTCATTTATTATTATTTGTCTCCAGTCTAAACCACTGGAAACTACTATTCGTGCTGTTTCGTCCTACAACTGTTTGTCTCCCGCTGGGAGCAGTGTGAATTGTACTCGTGGTTGGAAAAAAAAATACCCCCACGATCCACCCAGCCGTTGGCAGAAATGGGTACCAGGGTATTACCCTGGGAAGGTGAGCAATGTTGCTTCGCATCTGAATTTCGATGCTTGAGGCGACACTATACAGAAATCTCCGAACATTTCTGGATAGGCGGCCGAGCACATATGGGTGTAAACTCGCGTGCTAAGACGCCGGTTCAAGTCTCGTACTTTACCTTTAACTGTTTGTCTGCAACGCAAGTATTCAGCCCTACACTAATCGGGAGATTTTCTTCCTCTTTTCTCTTTCACTGATACCTAAAAGGTGTCGTGGTTTATATCATTTGTCGTTCTTCAGCTGCTCGAATTGTCTGAATTAGTGATTTTCCTTTGTTGTTACATGTCTCTGTCACTGCATCTATCCATCTTCTTCTTTTCTCTTTCACTGATACCTAAAAGGTGTCGTGGTTTATATCATTTGTTGTTCTTGAGCTGCTCGAACTGTCTGAATTAGTGATTTTCCTTTGTTGTTACATGTCTCTGTCACTGCATCTATCCATCTTCTTCTGGGTCTTCCTCTTGGTCTTTTTCCATGCATTCTCGAGAAGAACGCCCTTGATGGTGATTGGTGAGGATTCATTCTGACCAGGTGGCCAAACCATTTAAGTTGTTGTTGTTCTATATGATCGGGAGATACTTGTCTTAATAGGAAAATACAGATATACAATTTATTCCCGAGTTGTGCCCGGCTTGAAACGTCAATTATTCATCGACGGAAAAAAATATGAGTACCTCCGAAAACGGAGTTATCTGCCTGTGCGGTGAGGGACTTCTGTCCACACGGCTGCCAGGGAAAAACGGATGAACACGCAAAATGCAGCTCGTTGTCACCAGGGAATTCGCAAGAGATGAAAGCTCGCGAACGTAAACTAAAAATAGTTTGCTTTAGTCTTGGTCTGCCTGGTCTATTTTGTATCTCCCCCCTCCAAGACGGCTGTCTTTAGGTATTGTATATCCTCTAATGCCAGAAAAGTTTGTCCTCCACGCTTTAAATAATAATTTTGTTTGAAACATTTGTTTGCTTTTGTCGTCTATGACTCTACAGACGAAGCCTTTTAAACTGTAAGGTCAGATAATTTTTTTAATCGACTTTTGTACCGTTGAGCTATGACGATACCGTTTTATCAACATAAAAAAAAAAAATTTAATCTTCCTTTAGGTTAGCGAGATAGAATTTCTGCACTACCAAAGCAGGAGTAAGGCGTCTCATTTCCTCCGCTAGTCTTCGGGGCACCCTTGGGCAAGGTGGAGATTCCGTTTAGTAAAAGTAAAAAAGTAAAGAGCCCCCGTCACGCCAAGTGGCGTATAGGGAATATGGTGTTAGTGACCCGTCACGCCAAGTGGCGTATAGGGAATATGGTGTTAGTGACCCGTCACGCCAAGTGGCGTATAGGGAATATGGTGTTAGTGACCCGTCACGCCAAGTGGCGTATAGGGAATATGGTGTTAGTGACCCGTCACGCCAAGTGGCGTATAGGGAATATGGTGTTAGTGACCCGTCACGCCAAGTGGCGTATAGGGAATATGGTGTTAGTGACCATAAATTTTACAGCCCTTCAGCACATGATTTTTGGGGTAATGTGGTCGGTATTACGCCCGTGCCGCTTTACTTTCCCAAAAAAAATCCGGTACCCATTAAAGGCTGGGTGAAATCGGAGGCCGTCGGTTGGGATCGAACCCTACCTCTTGTCCTTTGTAGTCCAGTTCACTAACCACTGAGCTATCGCGGCTCCATTCCGTTTAGTAAGGTGACCATATTTTTGGAACCCTAATCCGGGACGGATTAATTTGACTTAAATTTTCCACCAATAAAATGACATTTCTTTCGATTTTCTCAAGTGAATAATACATATATTTTACAACTAATTAAAACACCTAACAATATAGGATTACAGAACTTTATCAGGAGATAAACAAAAACATTAGTGATGATACTCACTTAAATGGAAGGTGAAGCAGAGTTGCTGTATTTTTCTAATCAGTATTTCAGTTTCAGTCTACAAGATTTAAAAGTTAGAGCGCATTTTACTGTTATTGTTTCGTCAAATGAACAGCCAGTTCAACTTTTTAAACATTTTCTACACAACAACGGAATAATGTCTATTTTTAAGTCGAAGAGACATTTATGGTGTTGGCAAAATTGGTAAACGTTTATGCACCTAATGCATTTTAACAAATCCGGGACAAAAGCTAAAAAATCGGCCAAATCGGGACAGTAACAAATCCGGGATAAAGGTTGAGAAAACAGTAAAAAAATCGGGACTTTTCCATAAAAATTGGGACGTCTGGTCACCTTACGTTTAGCCCCCTATCAGGGTTACATGAAGCCGTTGGAGCAGGTGGTGGATGGTGACATTCTCAAACAGGCCAACACAAAAAGGGAGCTCCTAAAAACACCAGGAAAAAAAAATCAACATTTTTCGGGCACATAATGAAAAGAGGAAATTTGGAATACTTGGTTACAACTGGCAAGATGAAAGGAAAGAGAGATCGCGGACGACAAAGAGAGAAAATACTGGATAGCTTGGTTTCATGGCATGGAAAACAGTCAACATCAGAACTG